>CM053994.1:20489833-20954833 GCA_028641955.1 Protonibea diacanthus | reverse complement strand
CGACTGTCAGCGTGATGGAGGTGCTGTGCTTCACCGAGGGAAACCCAGAGGACACAAATCCATAAAAAACAACCCACTGTATATTTTATGATTCTGCCCACTTCATAAAATCCCACTATCACACCGGAGGATGTTCATTAAAGTAATTATTGGCGGATGGCGCCGTGAAGCGGGCCGTTCTGGCCAGGTGACTGCAGTGGCTGTTTGTAAGAATCCCAGGTCTATATATTCACAGTGTTAATGTGATCCTAATGCTTGGCAACATATTGATCAAAACTGCATGAGATGTTGAAGGAGGTTTAAATGATGGCCGGAGCTGGCAGTAAGGTTTGTAATCCTCCCCCATACAAGTCCCCTGTGTGAAACAGGGCTTGATTCACTTCACAGTAAGTCACTGAGGGCACCATCCTCCCCACGCTCTATCTATCTATCTATCTATCTATCTATCTATCTATCTATCTATCTATCTATCTATCTATCTATCTATCTATCTATCTATCTAATGCTGAACACATTAGCATAAAATCAATGGTGGAAGAACTATTCCTATTGATATTTTACTTAACTTTATCTATCACAAATTGTATGTACAAGTTGTATGTTGTACGTATTTTATGGTTAAGTAAATACATTGATAGGCTACAGCTAACCGCTTAGCTTAGCACAAAAAGTGGAAATGGAGGGAAACAGCTAGCCTAGTTCTGTCCAAAGCAGTGACAGTATAAATGAGTGACGTCACCCATAGGTTTCCGAAGTGAAAATCAACAAAGATGTGGATCATCGGTGGACCGGAGGCAGGCTGAATGACGCCTGGGTGCTCAAACAAGCCATCTGTAACGGCACCTACCTGTCAGTCAAAATGGCCACGCTGTTAATTCTACATAACATAACATAATATAATATGAACGGGTGAGTTCTAAAAAAATTGCCCCTCAGTACATTTTTTACATCATATGGCTGACGCTTTCATCCAGACAAAAAGATGTGTAAATAATAAAAAGTTGTGGTGCTGCTGGTAGGTGGATTCTGTTAGCAGTTTCTTCAGACAGAGTCAGGCTTGCTATTCTTTCCCCTGTTGAATCTAAGCTACTGTAAGCTAACCAGCTCCTGGATGTGCCTTCATATTTAATGCAGCGACATGTGAGCGGTATCAATCATCTCATCTCACTCTCCAAAAACCAAATAAACACATCCTGAGTTATTGTTTTAGCCTTTGAAGAGCCATTATATTGTCATATAACACTGTCATCTTATAAGATCTCTATGTTTTGTTGGTAAAAGCTTGATCTTCAAAAACAACTATTAGCTATAACTGTCAAATAAAAGAACAACTTTTATTTGACAGTATCTTCTTCATCTATCTATCTATCTATCTATCTATCTATCTATCTATCTCCACCTCACCTCATCCTCTCTCCCTCCCTCTTTCTCTCTTTCCAGACACTGACACCAAATCCCACAACAGACGCCCTGCTGATCGATACCATGACATCATCAGGCGTGGACATCATCAGTGGGCTGTGGGCGAGGTGCTGACCTGAAAAACACGCGCACACACACACACACACACACACACACACACACACACACACACACACACACACACAGTAGGACCTGAGGGACCGAGCCAGACTGAGCTTCCTCACATCCTATCCCAGCCTCTGTAACCCCTGCCTGCCTGCCAATGCTGCCGCTGTAGTAAATCTGACTGATGCCAGGCCCGAGACCTCACACACACACACACACACACACACACACACGTAAAAGACATGGACAAACGTGGACAAACATGCAATGAGGACATTCCCCTTGAGTGAGCTGTTGAGAGGAGACCAAACAGGCTGATGGGCGTTAAGTACAGTGAAGACAAATTGCTGCTAAAGCACGCTGCAGCTGTCACATTTGCACTATTTCACCCTAACTTATGAGGATAAATGAAAAACAAGCAGATCATAATCCTAATCGTGCGTGAAGCATTGGATGTCACTGCAGCCCCTTTCCCCTGGTCTGTCTACAACCAAACCTTTTCATTCCAAGCTTCACTGACTGACTGACTGAACAAGTGATTGACTGACAGACCTTCTTATTGTCTGACTAGGCCTGGACAATACATGTACATGCAGTTTTTTACGTCGGTGCTGCTCGTGTGAAGCTGTCACCACCTTTACAGCCAGCTGGGAGGCTCCAGTCTGAAGCTGGACAGCCAGGATCAAAGCGCAGAGGACGAGTCAATATCCATAAAGCTGAAAACACCTCCCAGTCTGCTTAAGACAGCTGCAAACGGGAAAATCGCTCAATGTTTATGGTTGCGGGCTCGGCAGTGCATTTCAGCCTTTAGACAGACAGCCAGACAGAGAAAGACAGGAAGCAGAGAGGGTGAGGGCGGAGATGTCGAGCGGTGATTTGTTTTATGGAATAGAAACATCTGTAAAACGTTGTAAATATTTTTACATTTGTCTGTCACTGTAAGTTGCCCCCTGGCGTTGTGATTGTGTGGAAGCTTGGCCTGTCACACAACTGAAGGATGAGGCTCCACTCACACAGCAAAACAGTTCATCCAAGACAAAAAAAACACTGAAATATTGGTAATGTCTGAAACTGCAGCGTGCAAATTACATTGTAAATATGTTACCTATGGGGTGACGATGAAATGCTCTCTGGGTTTATGCTGGTGGGTAGAAGGTAAGAGGTACAGGGAATAAGAGGGTAACAAATGTGTGTTTAGGAGGGACCTATAAATAAATTACACCCTCTAATTAGCCCACACATATTGAATAATTGCAGGGTACAGACAAGGGACCAACAGGCCAATATGTCCCTTTACAAACATGAAAAGGAGCCAAAATTGATGTGGCTTTTCACTAATAATAACAATTTATGATTTTTAATATAGCACACACCTCAAAGGGGAATACCTTTCCACACTGTTTGCTGTATGTTGTCCAGTAAACCACAATAAAGTTTGTTTGTGAGTTTGTCAATGCATTTGGCTCCACAACAGTTCTCTTAGATATACCACAAAAGCATGCTAATGGACTGTATTACATCATGCTGTAACCACAGCTGCACAAAGTCTCTTACCCACTCCCAACCCTAAACCCTCGCACTTACCCCACCAACCCCACAGAAGGTCTAAGAAGACACAGTAATAACCCTTTTTGCATGTATTTACATGTATGTGCACATGCACAACAGAAAGCCTCTATAAAACATGAATGTGCAGTGTTTGTGAATACTGTATGCTGCAAAATAATACATATTATTCCTCTTATTATTATGCTTCATATCTTATATATAATCACTGTTTCAAAGCCACAGCAAGAGAAATGTCTTTCTTTCTAATTTTAGACAAATATTTTGTTCCCCAGCAACAATGTACATCATATTACTGTGATGAGAGCTAATAAAGAAAATTATTTATACATATAGCATCATTCTAAAATTATACCAGAGCTTATCACTTTGCCATATTATCCTTGTCACCTAGGTTTCCCAATGCCTCCTGCCTTTCTATTCAAAATTACTTAGTTACAGTAATTTGCCGTTTTTTTCTCATTTGCTCTGTCTCAATCTTCATATTTTATAAAGTGTAAGATGAATTGTCACAACTGTTTCAATAAACATCACAGATCTATTTCATGTCTGCAAGAGGTAGTAACTCAGTAACCCAAAACATTTCATTCATTCATTCATTCAAGTTCAAATTTTTCCCATCACAGTTAGTCCTGGAAATGTTGTAGATACTGTACAGTTCTATAGATTTAAATGTATGAATTTGTGTAGCAACCTTTGATCTGTCATGTAAAATCAAATACAGTGAAAAGACACTAAATGACACCCATGCCAAAAAATACCCCTCACAGTAGTTCAATAAAAAACACAGTAACACTACAAGTTCTCATCTTCTTCGTGGACATCATGAACACCACAAATACTCCATGTCAAAGATATTTATGGAATATAGGTCTGACAGATTTGGATATTTGAATGGATTAGCCTGCATGTTTAAATTATGAAGAGTTTAATAATTTCACTTAGAATCAACTCATCGGTTTTGATCAATGACAGTATAAAGAATGGACACTCGTTCTACACCCGTAGATTTCCAAAGTGCTGTTATTCCGCCTCTTGGTTAATCTAAATATTGGCAAATATCTGGATCATCGGCAAACCTGAAGTGGTCCAAATGACGCCTGGGTGCTCTAATAAGCCATCTGTAACAGTACTGACCTGTCAGCGGTGACGTTGTTAATTCTGCATAACTTTATGTTTAATATCATTTTAACCGGTGAGTTTAAAAAAAATTCACCCCCCTCAGATGAACAGTGAAATTAGCTATAGAGACCAAAAGTGTTGCCTGAACCAGGCTGTAAGCATGTTTATTTCTGCTGTGAAGTTGAACATTTTAATACGGCCACTCATGGAGACTCGTGGAATTACAGTTTTTAGCACTTCAGCATTGGCTTCATTTCCCAGAGATTTGAACTCATTCTTCTTGGAAAGAAAAATCTCATTCATAAGCAAATGAGAAAAGTGTAAATTATTTCCAAGCCAAGTCTCTCTTAAATTTAAACTCTTTACCACCCAATGTCCAGACCTCCTGTCCTGTCCTGGTATAGATAATACATATTTTATTCATGCTCCATATGCACTAATTTATCACACTCTGACCTAAAGCATTGCAGAAAAAAAATGTTTTTGTCTTCCTGCACTTGAACATTTATTTTATTTCAGTACTGAAACAGAAATAATGTCAGGAAACATCAGAGCTGAGGCTGGACTGATAGACTGTCAGATATACTGTCATACAGTATTTGTGGAAACTCTTTAACTTGTTTGGTGGGGAAATGTTTGATTTATTCAGCAGGTAATTCATCTATTTTCAAAGCTATTTCAGTTAGCAAAATACACAAAGTGTACCTCAGCTCATTTGAAATTATATTCAAATATGTTTCTGCCAAGCAGGAAATGTATTCATTACATGTCTGCGCCCTGCCTATTTTTCCAACCACATTTTCACTTGTCTGAGTGTGAGACGCCACTTGGATGTAATAGTCAATTCAAAAACAGTTATGTGGAGATTGTTTTTTTTTTTTTAGGTTTTGATTGGATAAGCCCCCTTTTGAATCACGCAATCATTGGTCATGTTTGTTGATATTGTTTGGCTATGTCAGTACCCGACTGAGCAGACTGGACACCAACTGTCACTGTTTGCATTGAAAATATTTACCGAGCACATGGCCATAAACCTCTGACTTTGATCATAATGCAGTGATGCAAATGTCAGCTCAAACGTTTAGTACAAAACTTTAGGGGACGAACAATTTAACAAATTATATCCTTGCATGTTTTTTATTATTATCATTATGTAGCACCACTGTATTAATAATTAGATGCAGATTTTTCTGATGGCACAGTGTCAACTCACCTCTCATTTGATCTGAAATTGATTCAATTGGCCGACTGATTTGTTCAGTTTCAGCTGATCAGAGTGACGCAGGTTTAATGAACTGGTGACGTGAATGTGAATATCTATCTATACATATGTTATAAACATAATGTCCTGTTGAAGCTGGAACCTGCTGACACTCTTAATAATGTCTGGATGGATGGTGATGATAATCACTTCCATTCCATAGCAACAGACGGCGTTTTAGCTTTGACTTATCATTATGAAGTAAATGTTCATTGCACAGTGTAATGGCTCCATGACACCATCCATGTTTAGAGTGGTTCCCTCTAAGTCTCACTTTCACTATGTAATTCTCTTACCGGAACCAGTATTTTACGGGAAAATGAATGCTGGGTTCATGATGCTTATATAAATGAATAAACAAACTTGTGCTTTTTTCCCTTAATGTTTTCTTCTAACGTTAACATTACTGCCCCCTTCCACCCTGAAGGCAACCCCTGCTGTGCAAAGCAATAACATTACTCAAACTATGTTATTGCAACGTAATGCATATAATTACGATAGCTTTTGCCCAAATTCAATGTCAAATTGTGAAAAATTCAATTTACCTCTTCAGTGAACATGCCTCTTACTTCTATTTTATTTTCCAAGTGGTGTTGATCATTTCTTCAAACAGCTAATGTCTGAGGAAAACGGGAAGCGTCCCAGTCTTAAAAATAACAGCACATGGAACGCTGAGGTGCAACAACATTTTAAATCATGTGTTTCATCTGATTTCATATGAGTTAGATCTCTAAAATTCACGTGTTCAAAGCCCCTCCCCCCAACAACAACTGTCCAATCATAGCTTATCAGCCATAGCTAGGTGCTTGCAAACACAATATGCATCACGCAAGAGCAAAACTGTTTGTCTGCTCTGTTAAAATCTGCAGTTGCTTCATTAAAAATTAAATTTATTAAACCTGAATTTCTTTCACATTCATCACAAACTGGTGAGGACTCAGAATTGTAGCGAGCTCCGGCTTCAGTCTCTTTGCATGATATCATGTGTATAGCTATTGTCTGCATATTTAAGACCCCTTTACTGAGTTCTTGTTTCAAAACCAAAGTCCGTTGGAAACATTACAAAGTTAGTCAGGATCCATTTTCAATCAATTCACAGAGCTACCATTAGCTTAATTAGCGAGCTAAATGTACTAGTAGCAGTTATTATATTCCTCCAATAGCTAACCACTGTTTGTTTGGCTGGTGAGTGAAGCAAATCTTCCAGCCACTTGGATATTTGCACCACCACTTGGCTGGTAGCTGGTGCTAATTTTGTGCTTTGTCATTGTTTCAAAAATGACATGGCAAGAATTTGGATAGTAATCCTGCCACCGTTATCATTTTAAGCTTAGCTTGACAGGCGGAGCAACAGTAAATAAGGTGGGGGGCTAACTGTCAGTCCAGGCTGGTGTTGTTTCGGTATGTGGGCTATGAGGAGCGGAGTGACTGTAAATCTTGATGTAGTAGGGTGCCATTTCAGCCTGTCACCCACTGCCTGCTGTCGGACCAGATGAGACCAGGCAGCAGAAGCGAGGGGGGAAAGCAGCGGGGTGTATCACACCTCTCCTACAGCTCAAATCCACCGACTCCCCATGTGTCCTTATATGTACAGTAGTGTGTAATGTATGTGCCTTTCACTTTAATCTCCCCTGTCACTTCAGCCCGGGGCAGACTTTGAGGAAAAGGAGATTTCTATTCTCAATTCGTCTCCTGAGTGAGGGCTCCTTTTCTATTTTCCTGTCCTGTCCCTCCCTCCTGCCATCCCATATTCTTGTCGTCCGGGGAGGAAGGTACAGGGGCGCGACCCTTTCCTTATTCCCCTCTCTTACTCAAACATTGCACATTCAGAGAGTGTGGTGCAACAAAGTGAAGTAGGCCCATTGAGCCGGGTTGCTCCTCTCTGCATGAATGTGTGCGTTTGGAGTGAACTGAGCTTGACTTTGAGTCCCCACGAACCAGCCTCCCCCCTCCCCAAACCATCCCCATCCCCAGCACCACCACCACCACCTCCTCCTCCTCCTCCTCCTCCTCACCCACCCTCCCCTTCCATAGCAGGTGGCGCCACTGGCAGCGGGGCAGAGAGAGGGCTTTGATTCCTAAGCCAGTGGGCTCAGTGCATATTCAAACTAGGGCCTTTTGTTTGTGTTGCTGCAAGGCCCGAGTCAGACTTGCATGCAGAGAATACAAATCAGACCTTTGACAGGAGCAGTTAACCTGCCGCTAAATATAGCTGCCCTGGGTCTGAAAGAGATGGAGGGAGCACAGGGGAGAGGGAGAGAGATGGAGGGAGCACATAGGGCGGGAGCGATGTAGAGAGTGAACAAAGAGAGAGATGAGGTAGGGCGAAGAAAGAAGTAAGCGTGGAACATATAGAGAGAAACGAGGAGCCTTTCTTTCTCTTCCGTGCTTCTTTTTTTGTTGTACAAAGGAGGATACGGTGGCTTTAGATGGAGCTGAAAAGTATATACAGAAATGACTGCTGAGCAATGCACTGACACATGCAAAGCCAGTGTGATGTGTTGTAGGGGGGGGGGCAAAAGAGAGAATAAATAAAAAACAGAGCATCTGAGAGAGGGGAACATGGTGGGGGGAGAAGTGGCAAATGAAAGATAGGGAGAGTCTGTTTAATAAAGCAGCAATCTTGAGGGAGCGAGGGTGAGGGAGAGAAGGAGAGGGAATGAGAAATGTGCTCATACCACAGGGATCTGAGCAGACTGCAAAAGAGGAGGGGAGAGACAGAGGGAAGACAGAGAGAAGAAATTAGAGAAGCAAAGAGGCAGGAAACAGGACGGGGGAGCAGGACTTACAACTGTCCTGTCTGTCTGGGTTCTCTGCTCAGCCGTCTGATCGCTTCGCATCCCTAAAAAATAATCTCCATATGACCACCCCGGGGTCATCAGGGCTCAAATAAATGACCTCACAGTGTATGTAAGAGATGAAGCACAGCCTCCTCAAACATCCACATTTGTCCAGCCCGCACACACCACACACACACACACACACACACACACACAGTATGCATGTGATGAAAAATCGAACCATTGAGTGATTGACAGGCAGCATGCAGCAGTATTATGTAATGCTACAGCTGTATCAGCCACTGAGTGATAGATGGTCAGATACGGTGTGTGCGTGTGTGTGTGTATGTGTGTGTGTGTGTGTATGTGTGTGTGTGTGTGTGTGTGTGTGTGCTCCCACCGCCCGGCCCTCCTTCTAAGATATAAAGTAAATCTGCCTTCAGTGTCAGCCCCGTAAAACCCTGCATCCTGATACAGTTTGACAAATAATAAAAGCATGATGAACGGTGGCGCAGTCCTACAATATGCCCACCTCGTCAGCTATACTCAGCTATTATGCAATGATGGAGCAACACCACCACCATCACTACTACTACTACAATTACTACTACTCCTCCTGGAATATACTACCTCTACTTCCACGGCTACCTAGGGAGCTGAGCTGTGTAATCCCTGGGCGGATAAGGCGAGGTTTGGGGAGATTTGGGAAGCAGAGATCCCTGCTGAAGCTGCCAGTCCTTCTTGCTGTGGAAAATGCAAAGGCTGGAAATCCCATGGGATTGGATTAGGATGGATATAGAGCCAGTCACTGAGAAGTTGCTGTCAGGGAGCTGCAATGCTCACAGTGAGAACACACACACACACACACACACACACACACACACATATACACAGACTGTGCTCTTGAATGGGCAGGCGCTGCGACTTCCTTTACTTGTGCATCAGGCAGTAATGCACTTACCGTCTGTCCATCAGCTCCTATTATGTGCTGCTGATAAAAAAAAAAAGGACATTTTTTTTAAAGGGGCATATGAAAGAAGCTGGACGGGCCTAATTTTATGCACAATGATGATTTTTGTAGTGAGGGAGGCGGGGCCCGGAATTAATAACAGAAAATGTCGATCATTCCACCCAGAATTTAAATGCGGGACCATCTGTAATTTTGAAAAGTTAATTAGCCCAACGCGCAACGCGGTCATGTTCAGGGCAAACGGCTCCAAAGTAGAGCTCTCCAGGCAGCCTGCCACTGCCTAATGAGTGTCTCCCGGTGTGCAGGTTTATCATTTGAACACTTTGGTGAAGGTTACATTTGAATAATTTCCAAGCCTTAGCTAGAGACTATTGTTTAATGTGCTGATTATAACCTAATGGAATTAAGACACGGAGACAAAGGAGAGAACCGAGGCTACACAAAGTCCACTGACCAAGAAACAATGGAGCCAAGTTAACATGCTACATTTAGATTTACACACTCCACTTTGTCATTATTGTTATTATTGTGATAATGATTATTAGACCTGAACCAATCAAATCCCTCAGCACCGAGCTGTCATCACATCCTGATCAGTGTGCATCACCATCATGTGTGTGTGTGAGAGAGAGAGCTTCGATCAGCCTCTCTCTCTCTCTCTCTCTCTCTCTCTCTCTCTCTCTCTCTCTCTCTCTCTCTCCTCTTGTGAATCCTGAATCGTTGAGTCGCCTCCGCCGCGCCCCTTTGACCACGCTTGATTCGCAACAATGGGAGGACAGGAGAGAGAGAGAGAGAGAGAGAGAGAGAGAGAGAGAGAGAGAGAGAGAGATGAGGGCAGAGCCACAGATTCCAGGATCTAAAGGGAGGATAAAGGGTGTAGAGTGTCTGCCTCTCGGATCTTTTTTTCTCCCCTCTTTTTACTTTCATTTTTTTCCTACGAGGGAGAGGCTTTTTATTTTTTGGAGGGTGGGTGGAGGGAGAAAGAGAGAAAAAAAGAGATAGTTAGAGAGGGGGCGTATCCCCCCCCCCCTCCTCCTCCATCTCTGTGATTTCCAGATATTGCCAATACACTGGCGTCGACTTGAGCGCATGAGGAGGAATTGACAGACTTCCAACAATAGGGTGAGTATGGACTAAATCCTCCAGAGATGCTCCCTCTTCTTCTTCTTTTTCTCCTTCTCTTCTTCCTCTTTTTCTTCTCCTGCTGCTGCTGCTGCTGCCATTCTTCTCACAGCCCGTCTGACTGAAATGCTGTGTAATATAAAGAATTAACGCACATGACCGTAAAGTCGCAGATATGCGTGGCCAATATGGCCACAGTGCTCCGTGAAAAGCTGTCAGTTTTGTCAGGTGCTGCTTCTTCTTCTTCACATGTTTGACCACCGCGCACGGAGCAGCTCCTCCCGTGAAAGCGACGAGGAGGAGAGAGGAGGGGGAAAAGGAGGAGAGATGAGGAGAGGAGATGAGGAGGAGAGAAAAGCGCTCGGTGTAGTCGCATTGAGAAAGCCAACCGTGGTGTCGTGGCATAACCCTGTCAGACCACCATCCTCTGTGTTCCTCCTCTTTTCTTCATTCAGTATTTTCCAACTTGCTCCGGATCTTTTTTTCTTTCTTTCTTCTTTTTTTTTTTTTTCATCTCCGCATCACTGAAGTCAGAAAGCAGAGTTTGACGTGACTCCGCTTGTTGCTTACATGTGTGATGACTTCCCTTCAGTGTTCAGAGTGAACAGCCTGCACTGTGCTGCAGATGTGAGTGACTTTATTTTCCCTTTATAATAAAAAACACTTTGAAAACTGTAGAAAAGATTTGAGGGGGGGGGGGGGGGGTGTGAGCTTCATCAGGAGTTGTGTGTGTTCATGAATTTGAGCTTTATGTGATAAGGCCGATATATTTGTGGATGTTCAGGCTCTCGGGCCTTCATCTGACATTCTGTTTCATGTTCCACAGCAGTCTGTGTAAGTTTTATTTTATTTTTTTAAACACTGTACTGTAACTCGGGAGCTGCTTCTATAATTCTATATTTCAATGCGTATCAAAACAAATTCTGCCTATAGCCTGTGATCGATTGACTTTATGTATTTGTAGGGTTTGCAATTCAGTCGGTGTCTTATGGGCGGCTTGTTTGTGGGAGCATGTGGCGGCGTGATGTACACATGTGTGTGCCATAGAGAAAGAACATCAATTTGAATGTGTGTGTGTGTGTGTGTGTGTGTGTGTGTGTGTGTGTGTGTGTGTGTGTGAGCCTCCCTGCCTGCCTCTCAGCGTGCATGTGCTCAGCCCCTCAGGCACGTTGGCAAGCATGAACTCCCTGAACTCAATCCTTGTCCATTAAATTCCTATTGATCAAGCAGCAGAGAGAGACATAAAGTTCCATCTCCTCGGTTTTCATGTGGGCTCGGCTCAGAGCTAGCTCTCCGTCGTTTTAGGCTCTCTTACCCCCTATAAGGAGGAGGAGAAGGGAGGGAAAAGAGAGGCAAAGAAGAGAGGAGGAGGAGGAAATAGGAAAAAAAAAAAAAAGATTGGCTGAAGCCTTGGGAATCCATTAGGAGAGACGGATGAAGAGGGAAAGAGGAACGAGCTAACAGTTGATTACTAAATTCTACTTAGTGCTTGGACGCGTGATTGAACACGTATATGTGTATGTGTGTGTGTGTGTGTGTGTGTGTGTGTATGTATGTGTGTGTGTTTTCTATCCATACACATGTCCATTTGTTTGTGTGTTTGTGCTTTTCCGCAATGTACGTGTGTGTGAGTATGTACTTTGTGTGTGTGTGTGTGTGTGTGTGTGTGTGTGTGTGTGTGTGTGTACAGGGGAGACTTCCATTTAGTAACGCAGCAAAGCGGCACACATCTCTCCAGTGGGAGCTGTCCTTGGTTCTGATCCGTGGCCTTACACTCCTCCTCCTGCTACACACCACCCACCTCCAACACACACACACACACACACACACACACACACACACACACACACACACACACACACGTACACACAAACACACCCAACCCCGCTCCCTCCCCAATCATTCCCTTCCCCCCTCCCCTCCTCTCCACCCTGTTGATTGACATCCACATGCTCTCCATTTTGCTCAGTAAAGGCTGCGTGTGTGTACATGTGTGCACTTCAGTTAGTGTGACTGGTGGAGGGTGTTTTTTCGGGTGGTGCGGGGAGAGAGAGAGAGGGAGGGGACTGGGCCATCCTCAGAGGGCCTTGAGCAGAGAGGATGCTGGGTAAAAGAAGAAAAAAAGAAGCGAGGAGTGAGAGGAGGAAAACAAAACATCTGTGTGGTAATTGGGCTCCCCTTAGTATTGTAACGCATACATTGACATCTGTTTGATAATTGGCTACCCTGGCTCCTCGGCGTGTGTCATGCTAAATGCCGGTTTGGTGGGAAGGAAGAGAAAGAAAGAAAGAAGCGAGGAGGGGTGGTGTTAGTGTGCACATGCATTTGTGTGCATTTAAAGCAAAAGGGGGGGAGGGATGCTCAGATTTGTTAGTACTGCGAGAGCTCTACAGGTCTCTTGTGAACACATTTACCGCCATTGTCTCTTTCATAAAAAAAAGAAGGGCCCTACCTACAGTATGCACGGCTCTGAGCGGAGGTGTGCGCGAGTTCACAGCCTGCATTTAGCCCGACAGATCAAAAAATATAAGTGCTAAAGTGTCAAGTGATTGTTTACAGCCTCTTGTGCTCAGCCTCTGGGGTTTGCTAGCGCGGTGATTTGAGCCACAGACCCAGAAGCGATATTAGCTGCTTCCGCAATTTGTTCAGAGCTTTAGAGGGGAGAGGCCGTCAAATTGCATAGATAAATATGTTGAATAATTGATGCGGCGCATAGTGGGGAGCTGTTTGGGAGCACACTAGAGATTGTCGGTGATGCCTGTGCAGCCTCGCAGACAGTCTGTCTGTTTTAGACGAGCCTGCCGTGTGTGTTCTATCCTCACAGGGTCTAAACATTACAACACTTACTCTCATCCTCGTATTCTCAGATGCGCGCTCAGATCTGCACAATCAATCCTCAGTGTGGGGGTCCGAGCTGTGCCTTTGTGATCTGAATTTATACATCATCCTTTAAGTCTCTTCTCTGAGAAAGTGCTTGTATCAATAGAAGTCATGTTTAAGACTCCTTTCACTGGACCTTTGCGTCATCAGACATGAAGGTTTAAGCTGCTACTTAAAAAACTAATTCCTAGTAATACCTCATAATACCCACCTATTCTATAATCCTGCAGATCTATACAAGAGTGTCAGAGCTTATAGTAATGGGTGAAGGATTAATTTAGGGATTTCTCTTAGATGACACATGGGAAGTGGTTGAGTCAGAGGAGGCCGGCTGGACAGGCCACCAGGACAGTTAAGAGCTGAGATGTTAAGTCCTGCAGGAACTGAGTCGTAGGGGAGTTGCTGTTCCGCGCTCCATCTCCCTCCCTAATGCTGTCTAATGTGAGAGCTTATGGCGAGTGGAAGAGGAAGAAAGAGTTGTAAAGACACAGGGATTTGAGCTCTCAGGGCCTCGGAAACCACAAGGGTGCTATCAGGCTACAGCCTCCTATGAAGAATCCTAACATTTTCAAACCAGTCGTTTTCTGTCTTCCTGCCTCTTTTTTTTTTTTATCCTTTTCTTCCACATCCATCTCTTTGAAAAAAAAGTGTGGTATTTCACATGCAGAGGTGTTTAGAATAATAGCAGGAATCACTCCTTTCATGTAGTCTCTTTTCAGTGCAGAGGAGCGCGCGGCGGTGTTCTCCACCGTTTGATTCCGGGGCCTTGAAGATGCGAGGGCAGAAGGATGTGAAGACTGCTTATCTCTTCCTGACACAGCCAATCATGTCGTAGAATGACAGTCCAAACCCAGATGATACCCCCATCCCCCCTCCTCCTCCCCCCAACCGCCACTGCCACCACCCTTCCTCCCCTCCCTCTCTCTCTGTCTCTTTTTCTCTCTCGCACACAAACACTCCCTCCTGCTCCCTCTATCCATTTCTTCCATCCTCTTTTTTCCCCTCCGTTCTGTTCCATGACATTTCTCTTATTTCTCTCTCCTCGGCCGCCTTTTCTTTCTCTCACTCGGATGCTGTCATGTCGCCTTCTCCTGTCCTTTTCCATCTCCCTGGTACACATAAAGACACACATGCACGCACGCGCCGCCTCCTCCTCTTGCCTCTTCTTCCCGTTCACTGCCTCCTCCTCTTGTATCTTTCTCACTCTGTTTTTCTCCTTCCCTTTCTCCTGATTTCTCTCATGTGTGCAGCATGGGGGCTCGAGCTCGCAGCACTGCGGGGGCAGCCCTCACTCCCTCAGATGTATGCGTGCGACTGTGGCGCTCACTGATAAACACAGGGACAGGGATGGCAAAGCTCACATCTCCCACTTCCTTACTTGCACTCAGTCAGGGGTTCCAAGCGTTGCAAAAAGAGAAGAAAAAAAAGAAAAAAGAAAACTTTATTGCACCCTCGTGTGTGATGACAAAATGACTATTCATGGAAGCGCGGCAGTCCATCACATTCTCTCTCTGCTCTTTCTCTCATTGCCTGCTTGCTGCTGACTGCAGATACAGTTGGTGTGGCAGTAGAAATAGTGAGTGGAGGATATTTACGACAGTGGAAACAACAGCAGCTTCACTGTCGCATTGTAGTTGACATGTAGGTGATATTAACACCGATTGGAGGCAACTTGAACCAAACGCTTATTTAGACGGATAAAACTCCACTCGCACATGGTTTATTGGATTAATTGCTCAGTATTCTCTCCGCTGAAGCAAACGTGACTCTAATATATCTTTGTGCCCCCCCCCCATGGAACATGTGGTGTTGCCTGCCTTGAAGCTGAAGCGATTAGTCGATCATTGGAGACAATAATAAGTTCACGATGGATTCATTATTTCCTTTTCAAAAATTCCTTCAAAAATAGTGAAAAATTCTCAAATTCTCAAATTCTCAAATTCTCAAATTGCTGCTTTTATTGTGAAGGATGAGCTTTGTTTTCAAGACATCACCTCAGGCTCGCGGTTGCAGTTGCCTTTTCTTTTCTTCTGCTTTTTAAAATATTTGTAAAGACAACTAACTGATTAATATAATAGGATGCATTTATGTACATGTATATACATATATTAAATATAATGTGCAGATTAATCAATAATAAAAATCCTCATTAGTTGCAGCGTTAATTATTTGGTGAATCAGTCCCAAAAGACTTGTGTTCTTTCTCTTTTTCTTGCAGGACCTGGACAGTTTCAGCAGCTTATGAAATCCCCACCCTTCCCTCCAGCTCTCTCCTGCTCTATAGCGTCGAACAGAGAAAGGGGGGGATGGGAGACGAGAGTGAGAGAGAAAGAAAGAAAGAGAAAGAGAAAGAAACAGAGAGGAGAGAAGGTGGAGGGGAGTGAGGTGGTGTGACCATTTGCTCCCGTCTCGACCACGGGTATTCTTGGGTTGATAATACAGATGTCGATGTTATTGCTTGAGAATACGCGTAGCTGAGCGGAAGCCATCATCATCGACTACAAATGGATGTTAGTGTGCGCCCTCCTCTGGGGCACAAGCTTGATGTGAAGAGCATCCATGGTGACCGTAATCCTCTCCTAAAGTCCTGGACCCAAGACTCACCCTGTTCCTCCACCCAGCATCCTCTTGGCCTCTGCAGGAAGTAAGATCCTTCCAAGCGTGCATCACACACCTTTTTAGCTCTGATTGTTCATCCGCTTGACAGATGCCCTTATCAGAGAGCGTGGTGAAGAGGGGAATCCAATAAGTGCACATGGTGGAGGGGTGGGGGTTGGTGGGGGCATATTGAGGGGTTTGGATCGGGGTGAGGCTAGGCCCCCGATGGCAGGAAGACACGACTCTGCACGACAGGACAGAAGGTCCAGCAGTCGCACTAGCTCCTGTGGCTCGCCGTGTATAAGGTCACAGTCAAAGAGCAAATCCAATATCCAGACAGGCTGGCGGGCAAACAGGCTTGCAGGCAGGTAGGGGCACGGGCAGGAACGCATTTAGAAAGTCAGAGATAAATCTCAGTCTACTCTCAGCTGTTCTCCAAGCTGCCTGCAGGAGGGGCGGCAAGAGAGGGAGACAGAATAACACAACGGGGACAATAAGACAGACAAAGTGTCAGCAGCAGACAAGTACAGTAACAATGAGGAAACGCTGCTGGTGAAGAGTAACTAAGTACATGTACTCAAGCTCTGTAAATATTACTGCACTACATTTATCTGAGCTGTCCTTTGCAGATTCATTTTCTTACAAAACACAAAACCTAATTCATTGTTCAGTACTTATCATTTTAGTCAGTGAATGAATTCTTAAAGTAGCTATAATCAATGTTTTTACAATATATTATCAATCAAACAACAATGTGGCAATCTGCAGCTCCATTCGGCCTTACAGAGCGAGTTTCAGCTCGGTGTTTATCTGTGTTGGTTCTCTCTCGCTGCTCTTGTAGCGTCATTTTCAGCCACAGCAGGCATCTGTTTTCAGAGAAAAAGCTCAAAATCACATTGTACTCTACCTTCCCAGCACCAAAGAGCAGACAGACACAGCTAGCGACCATAGCTGGTGAACACAGTGGAGCATTTAGCAGCTAAAGAGACAGATATTTTTCTCAGGAGTTGGTGGAGACCAAAAAACAGAGCAAAAATAGAGGGAACGTTGGACTGACATTCAGCAGATGGACACAAACATGAATCCAGATGAATGAGAATGTTGCCACATAACTGCTGCATGTGTAAATCAACAACTGTTTAGCAGCCACGTCAACTTAAAAGGTGATGATACATCAATGTTCACAGCAGTTTCAGTTTCTGCTGGTCTGAAGTGGCCAAAAGCAAAAGTCAGTGCAGTGACAGCATTCTCTTTTACTTTCATTTGTACTCAAGTTTTTGTTTAATTTAGGTGTGTTTTTATTTCAAAAGCAAATCATAGGACTTCACACTAATAACTCCCTTTGACACTGATATACTGACATGTACAACAAACATTCAGATACAGTATACGACTGTTGCTGGATAAAAACACAAACATAGCAGTGCAAACTATGGAAAAAGTATATACAAAGAATTTTAAGAAATATCACTGTCAGTCATAAGAACTCAACAATAAATAAATCAAATTACTAAAAGGCACTGAAAATCTCTCTTTTATGTGCAGTATATCAACCTAACTGTGAAATGTTATACACACTGATGCATTAATATTAATTAGCCCCTAATGTTTCATAACATAATCATTTTGCTGACGTAAAACGTATTTAATACTGTACTTCCACTGAAGTAACATTTGGACTGCAGGTCTTTACACTGTGTATTTATCAGTAAAAGAATCTGATAACATTTCAATCTCTGTCTGGATCAAATCACCATTGAAGAAGCGCTGTAATGTTGGTTACGTACACAAATAAAAACACTCTTCCCTTGATAAAATATCTGTTTTTTCCTGGTTTACACTTGGCCCGTCTCTGGGACCCTGTGGGGTGATCAGAATTGTCAATTTCCTGACTCTGGTATAGTTTGCAGGGCATTGGATCATATTAGTGTTATTGTAATGGGGTGTAATAAGATTATTCAAATCCCTCTATTTCACAGTGGGCGAATGTGATGCTGGGGCTCATCCATGTAAAAGGGCCCTTTGACAGAAACTGTGTCTGTGTGCTAAACCCTGGAAATTCCCAGCCAAGAGGATTCTCCACGCCACTCCCTAGAGACTCCACTCACATCAGCGCCACTGTCTCTGTCACTGTGTGTGTGTGTGTGTGTGTGTGTGTGTGTGTGTGTGTGTGTGAGTATGTGTGTGCATGTGTGTGTGTGTGTGTGCGCATGGGTGCATGTGCAATTTTTCTGTCTCTTCTTCCACACAGCAATTAAAGATCCAATTGATTTCCCTGCCTACACTGATTACCTGCTTCACTAGTTTGCTTTTTCTATGATATCTGATTAATACTGAGACTATATACAGTACAGTGCTGACACAATAACATGAACCCTTCACAGCATAATAGGACAAAAATCTGCAACAATTAAGTCAAATGAATTGATTAGTCTATCCACAGAAAATGTGTGCATCAACTATTTTGGTGATCTGTTTTGAAGTAATTTTAATTGGAAATCATTTTAGCCTCTCAAAGTGAAAGGTGAAAGTTTTTCTTCATCAATGATAGTAAACTGAATTTCTTTAGAGTTGTATTACATTTTAATGAAGTCATCCTTTGCTCTTAGAACTTGCGTCATATATTTTTTTCAAACTATTTTCTGACATTAGCTAAAAGAAAATACATATAAATGCAAAAAAAAATGCACTGGATTGCTTTGTGCTTTGTTCGACCGTATACAGATACAGATTGTGCCCACCTAATCTACATTTACCTGTTCTTGAGACATTTCAGTGAAAACCACAAACTTCATGGTGGGACTAAAAGGAAATATCAGGGATTTAAGTCAGTCAGTCATTTAAGTCAGTAGGATTCATCCTCTGGGTACCATGATTGTCTGAACAACATTTGTACCAACCGTTCAGTAGATATGATGATATTTTATAGGATTAGTGAAAACTTTGTCCTACTGGTGACAAACCATTAAAATCTCTAGGGTTCATCCTCTGGGTGAATCCGTGAATTTTTATAGAAAGCCATACAATAGTTCATTGTATGTTGAAATATTTCAGTAAAAGCTGATTGTGTCAACCTGCTGCTGGTGCTAAGTAGAAGCCAGGGGCTAACTTAGGATTTGTCCTCTGGGGACCAAGAATATTTGTACAAAATCTTCATCTTTAATCAGTCCAGTATTTATTGAAGTATTTCTGAACCAGTAGGCCAACCCAACAAACCAATATGGCCATTCTGCGAGCCTTCGTCGCAGCAGGCTAAAAATAAATCAATATACAGTATTTAAGGAACGATCTGTAGCGAGAATTTCTAGCATCTGTTTCCACACAATATTATGTTGTTCCAACTGACCTGCCTACACGTACAGTATCTACAGTACTGTATAATCAGTAACACAGCCTACATGCCCAACACTCAAATCACCTTCTCCATTCTTCACTTCCCATAGGCCTGACTATGATGAACATGATTAATCTGCTGACTTTTCGTACAGTATCAAGCCGCCTCTCAACAGGAATGTAGCGAAAGCATGGCCGACAAACAGTCCAGCACGTCACATCTCTGAGTGAGCTGACATCAAAGCAACCCCCGCCAGAATCAACCTGGTCACCTGAAGCCTTTTCTCCTCGGCTCTGACCCTCCTCCTCCCCCACTACCCCATCCCCTATACTTCAGTCTGTAAAAACCACAGCACTAAAGCAAACAGAGACAATAGACTGAATGAATAAGTACATCTTGGATTTGGCCACACAGTGAGAGCGGTAATATCCCCCCCCTCGATGGGTCACTCCATTACAATTACCCTGTAATATTTATCCAGACAAACAAAAGGCCTGACGCTTGCAGGAGCGGCTGCAGGGGTCGGATGGGTAGATGGAAAGGATGCTGCAGGTATAGAAGGATGGATATGGAGAAAAGAGGGTGAGGCGAAGGGGGGAGGGTGGGAGTGGAGTGGAGTGGAGGGACGGAGGGAGGAAATCACAGTGCAATAAAAGCCCTCTCATTAGGGCCTGTCTTTATCACTGTGCAGCTCCTATGAGACGTGGCAGATTAGAGGAGGGAACAGAAGGCCAGGAGGAGAGCAGAGCTCAGATTAGGATCCTTATTGCTATGATAATCACTGTTTGTCATCCAATGCGCACGTTTCACACCTGTGGTAAATGCAGATGGGTTAGTTAGTTAGCGTCAGGGTCGTAGCAGTGGGTGAGTGTGTGCATGTGTGTGTGATGTCTCTGTGTGCATGTGTGTGCAGATATACGTGTTTGTGTGTTTGCAAAAAAAAAAAAAAAGATAACAGTTCATGTATGTATGTGTGCATGTAGGAGCGAGAGAAAGTGTGAGAGGAGCGGTGATAACAATGTGTGTGTGTGTGTTTGCATATGTGTGTATTTCTAGTGCACGGGAGGGCGCGCACGTGAACGCAAGCGCGGACGCATTTAGAATGAACAAATAGATAAAGATAGAATTAAATAAATAAGTAACAATCACATGCATTGCTCTCGGTGCCTGGCAACCGGATCTCTCCGTTGCCTTGGAAACAGTTGCTACAGAATGTGAGGTGATTGGCAACCGTGACAACGAGGAGGGAATAACATTTGACCCCGCTAGCTGACGAGGGGAGGCGAGCTGGGGAGGGAGGGAGGGGTGAGTAAGGGGGGGAGCGGAGGGGGGAGAAAAAGGGAGAGAGAAAGGTAGACGGAAGATGGTATCAGATATCAGCGTATTTAGAAATTCATCCTCTGAAGCCGCTTCACTCTCACTCCTTCCTCAACACACACACACACACACAACCTCTTTCCCCTGGCTCACACACACACACACACTGATACTGTAACACCATGCATTTAGACACACATGCATGCACACACGCTCAGTGCTTTAGCATACCAGTACTCGTGCCAACCCAAACTCACACTCTGCCACCCACCACCACAGCACACACACACACACACACACACATTTACACACAGTTGTCTTTAGGACACAACACATAACACACTAAATGTACACTTCCGTTATCACATATAAATTCTACGCGGGGTGTATTTGCACGAAGGTGTGTGTTGGCTTTGTGAGTGTCACGAGAACACCGTGCACACACTATGTGACCGCACACACTATACAGCACAGACACGTATTCATCAGAGAGCCATTGTTTTTGCTCCTAAAGCTACACTATGTGAAACAGAAGGCAGTGTGAAAATCACAGCCGGCTCCACTGCCAAGAGGAGAACCTCTCCCTCTCTCTCTTCCTCCTTCTATCTTTTCTCCTCCTTCTATTTTCCCATCCGATTGCACTTTCTGTCTTTCCATCCCTCTCTTCACTCTTCCCTTCTCTCTCTCTGCCTGGCTAAACTAATAAGGGTGTGATTAATGGTCTGCTAATTGCTGTAATCTCAGTTAATTAGAGTGGAGATTCTTCAGTGGTGGAGTGCTTAGGGAGAGATGCATGTTGCACTGATCTGGAGGTACAGAACTGGCAACACTCCACGTAGACGAAAAAAGAGAGATGCACTCACTGGCACACTGAGGAGTGTAGTACAGTAGTACTCTCACTCCAAGGCTGCTTTTACACATCAACGCACACACACACAAATGATCAGCTATACTGCATGTATATCGCTGCACTGTAATGTGCTGTATGAGTCATCTTGAGTCCAAAGATTTAGTCCAAAATTCTCTGAGCTCATTATTTGGGCACTAAAACGATTCCTTTAATTATCAATGAATCTGACCGTCATTTTCTGTCTTAATCAGGGATTTTTTTTTTTCAGCTTTATGAAATGACAGAAAATAATGAAAAATGCCCGTCACATTTTCTCAGTGCCAAATGGGATGACTTCAAGTTGCTTCGTTTGTCTGACTGACAGTCCAAACCCCAAACACGACGAGCAGAAAAGCAGCAAATGTTTCATATTATAGATATTTTTATTATCGTTTGAGAAGCTCCAATAAAAAAATGACTTGAATGATCAATCAATAGTAAAAATTGTCACAAGTTAATTTTCTGTTGACTGACTCATTGATTATTATATGAATTGTTTCAGCTCTATTTTATATTTTTATTTAAGAAAAATCATTATAATGATGAATTCATGTGTCTCATTTACACAAGCCAGTATAAGATGTCATATTTTATATGTGACGTATTGGCAAATGTTCTTGTGAATTTGCATTTTTATAATTCTGAATGTTATGTATTTCATCTTATTTGTCTCATTTTGTTTGTCTGTTGTAGCTTTTTAGGATTTTTTTTCTCTCGTCAAATAAAGGAGAAGGAATTGTACAAAAATTATTGGGGTAAGAAGAAAGGTTGAACTTTATCCATCCTCCCCACCATTATTCATATTTTCCTTGAACCCCTGATAACCCTCCATATCTCAAACTGATCTAGAATTATTGAGCAGGCCAGTATCACATGGAGCCAATTTGTTTTTACACATAAGATGATATAAACAAAGCTGTAAATGTCTTGAAAAACAGTTTCATATTTTAGAATGCACCTTTATGACCAGGTTGCCCTCATTCAGCACAAAGTAATAAAACACAGCCTTCCCCTTTTCACTCCCTCTAATGATTTTTGTACAGTCCCTAAATTAATTAAATATGGTGGCATATGTTTGCACGTTTGATCATTTTTCCTGCTTCGTGGCCGGTCAACTTATTTTGATTTTGCTGGACATGTAGAAAGAAACTCAACCCTGAATGAATGTCTTCAGTTCCCTCAAAAAAAAAAAGATTCAATATTTGAAATCCTAGTTAAGATTCCAAGGTTAAACATATACCACAGAAGTACGTCTAAAATGGTGCAGTAGACAGTTATAGTGCAGCGATGCCTTGGGTCTCATTACATATTTCACCCGGTGTAAAATACGTTTGGTGGTGCACAGGAACGAGGAGATCAAGAAGGATCTGTGCAGTTTGGAGGGAAAAAACTTATGCTATAGGGAGCATGTGGGTTCAGCCAGTTCACGTACTGTATAACACCAACTCCTGCTATGAGTGAAAGACATGGCAGGATTTCTATTTTCTTAAGTCGTTAGTCTTAAATGTATTTTTCTTTAAATGCTGCAACATTGGAGCGGTAAGCTTCAGAATCTTTCTCGTGAATCAGTCTTTGACCCACATACCCGGCTACAGTGCCTGGTGTGTCTTTCTGGGTGTGTTTTTAACTGAGAGGTGTGAAGACTGGAGCCTCAGCCCTGAGGACATACATGTACCCAGTGTCACAAACACACACACATACACACATGCTCAGTCTCACACATACACACTGGACAGATGTGGCAGTGCGGATGCACATGTAGCCAGTGTCTCAGTGCGGTGGGCTCCTCCAGGTAACCCGGAGTGACAGCTTAGCGTCTGCACGACGCTGTCCAGACGTGTGAGGAGTGGGACAGCTGGACTGCCTCCAAGATGTGGCAGAATTCATCAAACACACACACCCATAAACACACTGAAGCACCTCCACACACGTACACACACACCAGATGTGGCAGCAGGAGTCACAACACAGAAGACCCCAGCTGTTCACATGTCAAGAAAAAGGAGGGCCAGCTCTTCTTGTCTGATGGCGCTCGTCAAACTTCCTGGCATGGGGGACAAGTGGGGTTAAATCAGACTGACAATTGTTGCCAGTCTGGGTAAATAATGACAGGTGCATATGAATTTGTGTGTGTGTGTGTGTGTGTGTGTGTGTGTGCGCCTGTTTTGTTTACTCGTGAAAAGCTTTTCTCCTGCATTTTGTTACTTGTTACAGTAGTTAGTTTAGTTGTGTGGGTGTGGAATGGAATAGATTGCGCATGGCACCACACAAACTTATGGCACCCCCCCCCCCCCCTTCCTCCCTTTTTGACGCTCCACCACACCCCACACACATACTGGGACCTGGCACAGGCCGTTTGCTTACCAGTTTGAGTCTAACTGTTTACATTAGTACCAAATAAATATTATGTAATGTGGCATAAAGCTACATGTTAGGGCTCAGCCTTGCAGGGGATGGATAGGTTCTGTCCGGAGGGATTTGGAAGTTTTAATATTATTTGCTCACTCTTTCTGCTCCACTTTCTAATAAATGCAGGCCGTTGTTCAGACTTGTGTACTGATGTAACAGCCGTTGAATGAAAAGGAAAGCTCACTAACCCTCTCTGGGCCCTCTGAAGTACGGTTAGTGGAAGACAGCATCAAGTATGCCATCTGTGTTCAAGTATCAGAACAACAAGTTCAACTATTGATGGAAAATTGCAGTCACTAATCACACTGTGTTCTCATCACGTCTTAATGTGTGATTACTGCACACTCACACTGCTGTTCTAAGGGACTGTGGGAAAATTATTAGGCGGGAAGGGGTTGTCTGAGAAGTGTAATCCAATTTTTATTTTTGCTGAAGGGGGCATCGTTTTTTGTTTTTTTCTTTTCTTTTGAGATTCATCATAAAAAGAAGTAAAACAGTTACATGACAAAGATGCATGGCTTCTCTTGTGTGCTATGATATTTCTGGCATGCACATCTTCACTCCGGGACAGTTAACCCATCTGCAATCAAAACACAAGCTTTGTTTATTTCTACTTTGCATGTGAAACCAAATTTCATGCATAAAACACAAGCTACCAGGTGCACTTCACTTGCTTTAAGCCCAGAGTGGCTGGAATGATTTCAAATTTTCACTTGTAATGCATATTATGAAAATGAATTGATCTGTTAAGACATAAATGTTCAAATCTGAGTAAATCTTGTTGCTTTTCCTTTTATATTAGTTATTTGTGGTTAAAAGATGAATACATCTACTAAACGAACATGTTCTATTGTTCTAAGAAGTTGTTGGGAGTGTTGTTTTCCTGAATAAATAATGCAGAGGATGGCCTTTTTTAAAACATGAGACATAATATCTGGCCTCTTCTTCACATTTTTGTACATTCCTTATTCTTAGTGATATTAGTATACTAGTATAACTCCAGCTTTGTGAGAAAATGATTCTTATTATCCTCTCATAAGATCTTAAAATGATTTTAAAAATTTCTTTTAATAATAGAAGTTATAAACGTATCTTAAAGCTCTCAAATACTGTGCATGCAAAAATAATCAGTTGGCACATACAGAGTCCCCGCTGGGCATCTGGGTTCAGGTTCAACTGCAATATCAATGGATCAATATTTGACTAATTATAAAGCACTTTTATGTCACTCATGCACTGTGGTGTAGCAACACCGTGAATTTCAGGATTCCCTGACCGAGAAAGAATCTATTCAGCCTGTTAAACACCTTTACATTTATTTTGAAATATTTTAGGACACGCTGTAATTGTTAATAGAATATCTGGGAGGATGAGTGCTGTGGTTGGACATCTAAACCTAGAAATAAAAAAGAATATGATGCCTTGCCCTAATTTACCTATACAAATACTATCAAATCATCTCTCCACTTGTGTTAACAACCTTCATGTCCATGTACATGCTCTGAGCAGCAAAAGCCAGCAGTAAATGTACCTTTCAGTTAATGACAAAGCTATTTTAGCAGACTGTTCAGTCTGAAAATGCTGTTAAATGTATTATCATATGTTACATTACATGGTGTAAAAACAAAGATTTCTCCAGTGCTGAAACACAACAGTTCAACTGATAAATTTAAATGCATGTTTATTTGTTTGAATAATAGCTGTTTAGGACTCAGTACCTGCAATAAAGTACTAATTAGTCTCCTCCGAGATAATTAAATATTTTGTGCCTGGGTAAGTTCAAACATTACTCACTGCCCAAGGGAGGTTAATTACTGTACTGACTAAAGACGGCAGCATAATGATTTATTCTGCTGCTGTTTTCTTGGGATTAAACATGTTATTGTTAACAAACGCCTGTTCTAAAGTCTGCTCATGAAGCGCAGAGGAAGAACACAGCATTAATATATTAATGCAATGCATGCATATGATTTGCAGTATACTCTCACACTGATGAAGATGCATAGATGTATGTACATACAGGAATATGTCTGTGTATGCACATTCTGAATGTCTTGAATGAATGTGTCACCTGAGGGCACCTACTGACATATAGTCATGCTAATAATAATATGGAACAAATATATCATATATACAGCTAATTCAACATTAGACTCAGATATTCTGTTGTGGGCGTTTCATGGAGTGTTTGAACATGTTGGTCTTCTCTTGATGGTTCCTGGTTTTCATTCTGCAGAGTATCTGGCCATGTCAAATGGAGTTCTCAGTGAACCTTCATCACTTCTTTTTCTGCTGATGGTTTATACATGCTTTCCAGATAATTTCATTAATATCCTTGTGGCCTTCTCTCTGTGCCTGGATTGTGTTTTATAGGTTATCTGAGAAAAAGATCCAATCAAGACCTAAATGCCTGACCCCGGGCAGAGCTGCTGACATTTCCTGCCTGAGCCTGTCTCATGACTGCGTCTATTCCAGTGAAAAAAAATATGGTGACTGCTGCTCTGCTTTTGCCCATATGTCCATTTCTACTGAGGCAAATGAGCAAAGACTGATGATTTAACCCTGTTACATCAGAGGCAGAATTAAAATCATGTGAATTCCCACGTATCCCGAGTAAGTTCACAGCAAGGCTAGGAGGGTCATACACAGAAAGAGTTTTTATACAGACTATTTTTTAACTCTGGAAATTCTGAGGTTGTGAGTTCAGTCCCACAAACATAACTCACAATCCCTGAAATATTTTGCAAACTAAATATTATTCTGTGGACTTCTTCATATTGTCATTTTTTTTGCTTTTAGTTTTACTTTGTCCTGTAAAAACAACAGATACAGAACCTTGTAAAGCAGTCACATTTTAATGAAGCCCACTAATCTAGTCTTTGAAATCATGTATGAAGTCTATGAAATAGGTTTTTAAATGGAGAGTATAGTCTGGTTTCCTAAACTGACCAGTCACTAGCTGGCAGTTGTCAAAGCATCTTTCCTGCATCTTTCATTAGCAACAGCTAGCTAAGTTATGAACCTAATTTTAAATGCTATAACAAATAAATATCAATATAATGCTATGACTAAATGTCCCAGGCTTGAAGCACTGTATCTGTTGATGTGATGATTCATGGAAAAACAAAAGAAAGAAACAAAAAGAAAAGAAACAGCATTGTTCTTAAAGTATAATTGTTCTTATAAGTGTGTACCATAGACTGTATATAAAACATGGACGTAGTCCTTCAGAGACATCTCTCCCACAGGGTGCTGAAGAGCTGCTGTAAAGCTTCACTGTGGTGGCTCTGGCCATCTTGGCAGTCCTGCCTCTGCCGGTTCCTCAAGCAATTCCTGAGGCGAAGGGAATGAAGCCTGGGTGCCCAAACAAGCCATCCGTGATGGCACCCACCTGTCAATTAAAGCATCCACGCTCTTAATCCTGCACAATCTCAATCCTTAATACCATTTGAACAGGTGAGTTCTATATATTCACCCGCAGTACAGTTGTCATAGAGACCAAAACTGTACTGCTTAATTGACAAACAGAGGGGATTTATGCTTTTTATTGTTTTATTTCTGCCTTTATTTGACAGGACAGTTGAAGACAGACAGGAAAGCAGAGCGAGAGAGAGAGGGATCAACATGCATCAAAGGACCACAGGTCGGAGTCAAAGCCAGATCAGTACTGCACCAAGTCTTTCACACACATGCAGTGCACGCCTACCAGTGGAGCCACCAGAAAGCCCCATATCATTTGTATTTACAAACTGTAGGTATCACTCCTAATGTGACAAGGCAAAAGGCAGAGGAGAGATGATGAATGTAACTCTGTTTCCAGACAAGTTTCACTTCAGTTGATGGAGCATAAGACAGTCATAGAGTGTATTGGCTTATCTTTTCTTCTGTAGCAACAAAGGTAGCCTGGAATACTAACATTTGCAGTTTACATTAGAGAAAACATTGTTTAATCCAGTCCTTAGGTTTTTTATTGGTATTTTGGTGAAAGAAACTGCCTTCCAAACTCTATCTGACATTTGACTCGATGATTTCAGCTCAAACAGTAAAACCACATTGTTACTGCATACTTTTCAAGTGATGTGGATACGTTATTCTCCTGCGGGGGAAGTTGTCTACTTCACTGAATGTCTTCCTCTCTCAAAATGAAGGATCAAACCATAACAGATCTGCTCATATCCTTGCTGTTTTAACTTTATATAGTGTGTATATGCGTGTGTGTTTGTGTAGGGGTGTGTGTGTGTGTGTGTATTTGTGCGTCAGTTATATGGGCATCCACTGCAGGGCTAGTGTAAACCAATTACCTCTTTGTCCTGGGCTGCCAGCCACCTTTCTCCTTCCAGCAAATGCCCCCAAGGTTGAAAAAAAATCACTTCACACAGACTATGCTTCTTCTAAACAGAACCAACAGGGACAGCACTGACTCAAAGATTCAGCCGCCCGCAGTTTTCTACACTGCCACCTGCTGTGGCCTGCCCTTCAGCTCTGTCTTACACCTTGATGAGAGCTGCCCTGTGGCCTGCAGTGAGATTAAGCAGCCTGTTGTATTAAATTACCTTGCTAATATAATAAACAGTGTCGTTGTTGTCCTCATTATCATCACTACAGGTTAATTACAGTAAGCCATCAGGACATGAAATTTCCATGCTTGAAAATGAAATTACTGATTTGTTTAGTGAATCTGACTAAATTAATTAAATCAATCGGGTAACAAAGGTTTGATAAACTTTCGAAAGTTCAGCAGAAAGAATTTCTGGTTTGTTAATTATTAACATTTTCAAGGTTCAAGGTTCAGCTTTATTGTCATTATACAACAACAAAAATCAGCAGTGAAATAGAACAAAGTATATACATGCAGCACTGTACTGAATAAATTATATATATACTGTATATATATCTTATGGACCTACTTTTCTATTTACAACAAAGATATACATATAGACGTATACAGAATATGTTTAGTGTGTGCAATCATTGTAATATAAGTAATACAAGTCATGGCACAAATATAAAACTTTGGTTATAGTTGGTATATAGTAGTATGGTTGTGTAAAAAACAGCAAAAACATAAAGTTCCATGCAGAAAAGGTTCATGAAGGGGTCATTTATTTAGAGTAGAGTGTGGAGGATGAGGATGAATTGAGAAGTCTCATAGCCTGAGGACATAAGCTCTCTGTAGTCTGGTGGTGCGCAGTGGTTACTTCTGTATTGCTTGCCAGATGGCAGCAGGGTGAAATGCTGTGACCGTGAGGTGTTCTCTTTTAGTATCCTTTGTGAAGCTTTGCTTCAAGCACATCACTGATGACACTGGATGTTCAGTAGATGGACTCCAGTGATGATTCAGCTGGTTTTAATTACAAGTTGCAGGAGCTTCTGTCCCATGCCAATTTGTAATGTGTCCAGTCAGAATGCTTTCTATTGCACCTCTGTAAATATCAACAAGAACTTGGGACAGGATTTTTTTTATTCAAATATTCATTTATTGTTTTTTTAGTGACATAAAATCAAGAGGTACATTTCAAGTGTTAATACAGTGTCAGATATAACAAGTAATATATATAATAAGTCAATTTCTCAACATGTGTGAAAAACACATCCACTTCACCCCACCTCCAACTTCTCAAACTGAAGAATGTCCCTGATCCAAGAGGAGCGACAGGGTGGTACAGGAGACTTCCACCTCAATAAGATCAAATGAGACAAAGGCTACAAAGTCAGCTTTATATTTAGGAAGCTGCAAAGTGCTAGGAGTAAACCAAAAACAAAGCCACAAATGCTGTTTGATCAAATTGAGTCTTTGTACAAATAGAAATTAAGTTGAATATCTGTGTCCTGTGTAGTGGGAATTTGTGTTCTGTCCTTAAGATGTTTTTGTTGTTTCTGTTTCATGAGTTTGTCAGACCAGAGAGGAAAGTGCTTTAGCCACCTAGCCAAATTTGAATGATTGGGTAATATGGACAAGTTTATGAAATTAGGTGTCAAAATCAGGCAAACATGAATTCTCAGCTCCGGGACTGTGGGGGCGTGTCTACTGAATATGCTGAAGCCACACTCCCTCTTGGGGTCAGTCAATTGGCCATTTTGAAGCGACTGAAACGTGTCAGATGAGTTCAGAAAATGACATGACTAACTTTGAAACACTCTGAGTGAGAGGAATTCATCTCTATCTCTGCTAGTGCAGGGGTATTGTTCAGGTGGCTCTGCGTGTCATTGAGCCACCCCTTTAAGGACCACTCCATTAAAAATCCTGACTGAAAACTGGTGAAAACCTGTTTTAACCTCTAACTCCACATTTCACTAATATATATTTTCAAAGTCTTTTCACGTTTTCAGCAACTATTTTTCAACATATTTAATGTGTTTTGAAAGAAATTCTGGAATTGCCTTTACACTGAAACTACTGCACCCATTCACCTGTTTCACCTCAGTTCCACTGATGTGGACAGGGGTGTGCGTCTTCTTCCATTCTGTAACTGCATGGAAATGTGGCTTCAAAATGCAGTAGCCATCTTCACCAATTTCACACCAAAACTTTCCCTCACTTCTTCAAATACACACAACAGTATTGTAAGGACCATAAAAATGCATGGAATCATATGGAAGAAAATTCCTGTAACATTATGAACTTCAAGAAATAGTTTGACACTGACATTTTTGAAAATACAGCAGTTGTTTAGCTTAGCTTAGCATGACTAAGCAAGGCTGGAAGCAGGAAAACAGTAAGCCTGGGTCAGTCCAAAGGTAACAAATTTGCCATCAGCACCTTTTTAAAACTCAGATTATGTGTTATTTATTTAAAGATATGCTAGCTGGCTGAGAAATATCCAGAAAATAAGCCCTGTAAACCAGCATCATTTTTAGACTTTGTTTAAACAGATCAGACATAAACCAGTTCGCTTAATGAGCTTCAGAGGTGCTGATTTTGTTACTTTTGCACAGAGCCATGTTAGCTCCAGTCTTATGCTAAAATAAGATAATAATAAATAATAAATAATAAATAAATAAATAAGATAATCTTCAGTTACTTGGCTCCAACTTCATATGATATGAGATAGTATTGATCTTCCCATCTAACCTTGGCAAGAAATTGAATAAGCAAACTGTTTCTTTAACATCCATTTTATGGAGTCGAATACCCAAATTCAAAAACTACATTTTTCCTTTGAAGTACTGGTGAACAGATTCCAGGAATTCTGCAATCCGATGCACCAAGGAAACAACTGATAGCACATCAACCCCTGCTTACGTGCTTCCCCCTCTCATATAATCTGGCCTTATTTGAATGAATTATTATTTTCTCTGCACCTCTTTATTTCAGTCTGATTGGCGTATGATCTGCTCTAATTAGCAGCTGATGTTTGGCGAATCTGCGAGGCTCATCATTGTTAGAGAAAGGATTTGATTCATCCTGTTCTGTAACACCCTTCAATCGACACAAATATCATTTCTGCATCCTCGTGCACTCTTCACACACTCTCACTCTCTCAGTCAGTCAGTTTTATTTCCTCTCTGCTGACCGAAAGGGAATATTAAAATTGTAATTTTCACATTAAAATCTAATTTCTTAAATTTGCATTGGATCCTATGATAATCTAATTTACTAGTGCTTTCTGGTAGTAATCGACCCATAATGCCTATGATGTCTCCTACAGCATGTTCGTTTCCGAGGTTGTACGTTGCATAAGTATTGCAAGCTTTCTGTCTTTCTGCAACTTCGGTCAATGTGCACCTCATTTTTCAGCTCCACTCTTCTTTCATCACACATGTCTTTAATAAACTTACAATCCACTCTCACTTTTCTTTGAAACAGAGTGATTCATTTTCAATGCAATTCAATAAAAAAACACTTTTATAGCTATCTTTTAAATGTTTCTTATTTTAATCCCAGGCCAGAGGGCCTATTGGGGCTCTTGGAGTCACACAATGCAAGCCCAAGGCTAACCACCAAACATGCAAAAACTGCTAGAGATTTCTACAGGCCAGTATGTGAGTGTGAGAAAACATTCCTGTGTGTGTGTGTGTGTGTGTGTGTGTGTGTGTGTGTGTGTGTGTGTGCACCAGGAACCAGACAGACAACCTTGACTCAAACTATCACTCTGCAAAGTGACACAGAAGTTGCCAGAACGAAGAGACAAGAACAGTCCACCCAGAATAAAAACGTTCATTAGTGAATGGCTCCTAGGGGTCAGCCTGGTCAGTATTCTGACAATGCAGTGTATACAGTGAGGGTGTGAATTTGAATCTTGTTCACTGTGAAGGTCACACAAATTCTTGTGTTTTATCCCAGGTGTGCCCATTTCCTCCTGCAGCACATACCAAAGTCTATTGGTTACTGAAGGTGTGAATGCATTTCCCTTGCTGTCTGTGTGACGCGGTCTCTTATAGGTGAGATCCACCCTCATACCTATATGTGCTCTTTAAAGAGACAAATACAATAACCTCTTCACTGTTCTATAGATCTCTGTGATTTGCATGTTCACTCCTGTGTGCTGCAGGTTGAGCTGCTTTCATTGTTATTTAAAGAACCCATTTGTGTTTTTATTAAAAGCGCATTTGTTCTAGTGTCGCTGGTGCACGACAAACATTCTCTTGCATATAAGAAAGATAAAGAAAATCAAGTATTAAAGGTACAAACAAAATAAAATATAAATATATATACACAATATGTTTTAAAATAAAAAAAGAGCAGCACAGCAAATGTACAAGCATATGACAAACGACTTGAAATTACTTATTACAACACACAGAAATACTCGCTATCATGAAACAGGGAAAGCAGAAAATCCTCTCATCAGAGAAGATTTGCTCGACTAATCGGGTTAAGCTTTTACTGACTAATCTTTTCTCAGCTTTATTACATTTTTAAAAAAGGTATGCCGCATAGTATGAGATCGAGACTCTTAGGATTATATATAGCATATATATATATATATATATATATATATATATATAGATATAGATAGATAGATAGATAGATAGATAGATAGATAGATAGATAGATAGATAGATATCTTATAAAATATATGTGTACAGCATACCTTAAAAAGGTATGCTGTACACTATGCAGTAATTCCATGATATGATATCATGATAATAAGATCAAAATCATGATAATACGATCAAAGATCAAAACCACAATGATACTTTGATAAATATATAAACTGTGGTTATTTCCATATGGAAATATGTGTGTGACACAACAGGACCTGTTTCTAGTACAGGATCATCAGCTCACAGAAGCTCTGTGTGGACCTTTAAGCCTCCACTACCTGTCTCGCTCTAACTTCTCATTAATCATGTTGCATTGTGGTCTTTGTTCGTGGTGTAGCCTGCCGTATGTGTGCGCGAGGGGGGTGGCATGTGTCGACGTCACCCGTTGGTCCTGATCAACGCCAAAATAAAACGAGTAAAAAAAAACTTTTCTGTCGGATTCATAACGCCAAACACATGGCAGAGGGCGAGCACGGCTGTGAGGAAAGCCAGTTTTCTCCGGGCTGGAATGGTCGTTGGGACACGGCATTGTTCGCGTAGCAGAGCGGGGGGCTCTCCGGGCTTTCTCTCTTTCTTTACCGGGGTCGCACAGCTCGAGCCAGCGGGGCTGTATCACTTAGCCGGACTTGCTAGCTAACGTCAAGTTATAAGAAAGTGGGTGAAGACGGCGGCCAAACGTGGAGCTTATCCGCTCACACAGATTCGCGATTTGGATAATAAAACCGAGCCTCCTACTGCTTCCACCACATTAAATATAACGTAACGTTATAACCGTGTTTATCTACCTCGTGCATTGGATATTATTGCTTTTGACCGTACAAATCTGCAACAGCCCGTGTGTCTCCTGGCTTGTCGGTGGCAGCAACAGCAGTGGCAGCAACAACAAAGCATACGTAGCAGTCCGTTCAGCTTTAGCACCAACTTTTCCTCCAGAAACCTTCAAGTAACGTTGCTTGTTCCAACCTCGTCCAACACCTGCGTGGGTTGTTTTGTTAAACTGTGTTTCCAGTGGTGATAATGTGGCCGATGGTCATGTATGGTATGTGAGTGTCTGCTGTGCTTTAACGTCACCACCGATATGCACCGACTGAAAAGCATGATGACAATAAGCCGTGTCAAGGAGAGGTAGCCAATGTTTAGTTTGAATATACTTTGACTGTTTTCACAGTTGCTATTGTGCACTCAGCACAGCTTGTCCAATCGAAGGAGGGAGCGTCCATTCACTGCAGGCAAGGCATCCAGACACCTCGGTCATTCCTTAACGGCAATAATTACCGGTTATTTATCAGTATTCATGTCCTGAACCGAGCTGCCTGCAGAGATTGGTGTGATTGTGTCTAAGAGTGCTCCAGTCATTGGTCTTGTGTAGCAATGTGGTAGACTAGAGGCCGGTTTGGATTTCCAAAGGAACAGGAGGGGGTTGGAACTGGCTATTATTTGTGTTTGGTCATATGTCACGTAAGTCACGGTTTGCTGACAGCAGCAGGAGGGTCTGGTAATGGGTCAAACGTGGACGGAGGAGCACTCTTCTTGTCCCCGGTCTGTCAACCGCAGTGGAGGCTGTGTACTGCCAAGCTGCTACTGCTGCTCCTTCTTTCCTCTCTCCTCCTCCTTCCCATGGGGCTGTGGGAACCAGCCTGTCAGGTGAAGAATGCCAACTGAATTATTCAGGCACATGCTGCATATGATCAACGTGGCCCAGAATGCATAGCCGCTTCTCAGGGACAATAAGAGGTTCTCAGTGTAGGTGGTGTGGCTCCACCAAGAAGAATTGGCTGCCCTGAAGGCCCCGCTGGACATGGCAGCTTCTACTGAATGGAGCGTTGGATAGCTGAGTGGAGTAGGGAGCTGCATTTCTTTCCAGCTGCTTTGATTTGTGGGTAAACGTGTGTGTTTGAAGGTCATCCTGTCTATTTTGTCCATTTGAAGTTTATTCTGCGAATGTTTCTAGAGCTTAGTGGAAATTGTTGTGAGGTGGGCCTCTGAGCAAAGCTGTAATCTTCATGGCACTATTTTAAATTGATGGCTTTGTGTCTCGAGGTGCTTGTTGGGCGCTCTTGTTCTTGTTCTTTTGTTCGCCAGGGCTTACAGAACAGTGTGCGTAGATGACACCAGACATTTAAGCAAAATAGACCATACATGCTTAAAGTGTCATGCTTCTCAGAGGCTCAACTACTTGAGTTGTTTGCAACACATAAGGTTACATTATATTAGTTCGCTTTTTTGTTGTTTTTTTTTACCTTTTAATAATCTTAACCTTGTAATCATCAGCTCTCCTGGAATGGGTGGTTTTAAATCTTTGCATAATTTCTGTGGTTTAATCAGAATTCCAGTGTGTTTATGAGGTACAGAGAGCAAACCACAGCAGACGCAGTGTTGTAACAGCTGAGATGAAAGGTCACTGTTGAGGATGCACATTTGGCAGCCAGTCTTTCCTCTGAACTTGTCTCCTTTTTAACGCTCTGTTTTTATTCTAGTGGGTTACTTGTAATTATAGTTGGTAATCGGTGAAAGGTCAAAGTCAGATGATCATGATTAAAAAAAAAAAAAGAACTCTAAAGCACTCACAAGTCATGCAGTGATGAGGGTTTTCTAGTATTCATTCCAAGTTTAGACTACAAATTGCTAGGATTACTGTGCCTGCTCTCGGGAACAAGGCCAGTGAGTTGTTGATGCTCCGGCCCGACCCTGAGACATCCGGTGGATCAGGACAGAGTCTGAATTTCGTACTCTTGAACGTAAGCAGCCTGTAAAACCAATAAGATTACAGTAGGAGCTGAAAATATCAATCCGTTGCGTGAATGGAGAGAAAAAGACTTTGTGGACTCGAGATTAATTTCCACCCTTTTCTTTAACCGTGTCTCTTCTTCTGCTGCTGCTTGTGCTAACATGGCTCTGTTTCAGTCCAGCTCCACTGATCGCCAGATTTGAAAGTTTAATTGCTTCTGGTTTGTTGACTCTGAGTGAGAGTAAACAGACTCCTCAGTCAGTGTGTACATCAGCATGTGTACAGTCAGTTTACATGTCTACACCCAGGGCTGGTGCTCTCATTAGTTTAAATCTTTATTGCTCCACCGTCAGCAGCTAATACTACCAACACCGCTAACACCTAAATCAGGGTGTCACATGTCTAATGTACACATTTAAAGCTAGTTGTGGGGAAAATAAAGAGCATTGTTGAGCCTTAAAGGTGACGGTCCTTCTGCTGTCTGTCTCGTGAGCTGAACCCGTTTCATCTTGACAATCCTCTTTCTTCCACGCCAGCCTTGTTTGCTTCTCTGGGATTTTTAGTGTGTCCTAAACAACTCACTGTAATCCTGTTGCAAAATATGCATAATAAAGAGGCCTTATTCTAAATGCTGAACTACAAACTGAATTCAGTGCCCAGTAACTCTTTTTTTTTTCTGTTTTGTCGTTTCCATTTTTTCCCTCCATGGCCCTGAACTCTAGTTGCCTCTTGTACCTTTTCATCTTCTCTTCCTCCTCTGTGAACTGCCCTGCTTGTCTAAAGCTCATGTCACTTCCATTAGACAGTCCATGTCTTCAGCTTCTATTTTTTCCCCTCTTCCTTCTTTCTTCTTCTTGTGGACTGGATGAGCCACACAGGGTGCCACTTCACCTCTCACCACCGCCTGCAGCCTCAGCTCTCCTCTCTGGCGTTGGCTGGGATGACTGACAGTCATCGATTGAACCTGTCCATGTGTATCACCCTCTGTGTCCTGCCCCCCCTCCCGTCCCTGTCCTGTCTCCCTCTCCCTCCCTATTGTGTCTAGTATGATGGAGACGAGAGTTGACCGTGTTAGCTGGCAGCTTTGTGGTTTCAGCTCCTCTTCTCGTGGCCAGCCCAAGGCTCTCCTCCGCCATCACACCAGGTTATGGACGCATGCCTTCCACCAAGCTCACAGAGTGGAACTCCAGGTGTGTAACATGAACCCACTACTCCCAAAACCTGACCTGTAAGTGCCCTGGCAGGTACCGGAAACCAAAGCTGCTTTTCCTTGCAAGTCTCTGAACCTAACCGGCATCTTTCACTATCACTCTCTACAAAAGCTTATCATGTATGATTGCTTGCCTCGCAGTAAAGATAGGCTCTCTCATCATCAGTAAGAGGACAGCTATCTTGACTCCGTATAGAGGTGACGAAATCCATCTTTCAACAGCTCTAAAGCTCACTTATCACATCTGTTTAATTCAGTTTGTTACCTTCAGACAGAGCCAGATGTTTCTCTCTGAAACATGACTGTGATGTTGAATATGAAGGTCTATTTACTCTTGGTGTTTGGGGTTGAAGCTCTGAAGCAAAATGAGATGTTGGACTTATCAAACAATATCTGAAAATGTACACAGAAATACTTCTTGAACAGATATTTTCTTCTCTGAGTGCCAACTTGGAGTTAAAGTTCATCCACCAGCACTTTGTTTGTTGCACTTAAAAGTTTATTTCACACATACATGTGCACAGAAATTCAGTACTTCTACGTGGAATCAGGTACAATCCTGTAGACCTGCTGAGACTCCCTAGAATAAAGCTGTATAACACTGCAGAGTTGCAGCATCCTGATAAATCTGACTTCGTTAAGCAAATAGCAGGAGTTTATGGCGATGTGCATCTCTGTGGACCTCAGCAACCAGCTGTGATGTGACCGACTGACAGAGCAGAGAAGTTTCTGAGTTTCGGAGCAGAAACCTCAGGGGTGAAGTTCAGAGGTTAATCATCTGTGGTTGCATAACATCACTCACTCCGTTATTGGCTGTTTCTCTCTCTTGCCATTCGCCTGATAATCCTTCCTTCACACAGCTAGCCTTTCTGTCCAGATTTGAAAGTACGGAGTGTGCTGACCAAGAAACTGTCCAAAACAAGTCAAAGTTCAGGCACTGACGCTTCATTCCAGAGTGGCCTACTGTTGCATAACAGCCAGCTCTCAGTGTGTCAGTGTGTTGTTTATGTAACCACAACTTAAGTGCATGGAGAGGAAGGAGAATGCATTTCCAAAGGCAGTAGTACTGAACTTATTGAATGCATAAACGTGAAGCCTGCAGTTAGTACTCATTTCTTCATCTGTCCACCTCATTTGTTTTATTTATTTTATACTGTCTGCCTCTTTAAACTCTCTTTTACAAATTTAGAACTCACAGAAGCTCAGGAGAGTGGCCACAGACGGCAATATTGACACCTGTTTTAACAACTCCTATAGGCCAAGTTCTCCATGGCTGTTCCATTTTTAGACCGCCTGATTCAGCTGCAATAATGGACTGTCTCACAGTAGCTGATCTGTTGAGTCATCTTCTCTGACCGACTCAGGGCTCAGCGCCCTGTGGACCTCAGATGCTGCATGGCGACAGAGGAGGAACTGTTATTCTGCTAGAGGACTGATAAGACCACTGGAGACCTCTGGAGTATCTCTTTAGGGCCTAGATAACCACTCCAAAGGTCATGGGTATGCTGTGTCAGGCCTGATTAAAAAGCAGACACTGACGTGGACACTGGGGATAACACAGATGTAATTATATCTGTATGCAAACATGAGAAGTCAGCAGAGACCCCTGATTTTGAATGACTCTCTTTAGTCACAATCCCTGACCATGAACTCCCATTAGTCTGTCATCATGTTTACTAATTGTGTGTGTCTCTCCAGGTTGGTGTCAACTGTCCACGCCTGATTGTGGGTTGTTCTGTCTGGTACATCCTGTGGTTCTGATTTGATGCCGCCAACGCCAACCCTGTCTGCAAGAGGAGCAGAAAGAAAAAGCTTAATTCATTACACTGCAACATCATGACATAAGGCAGGAGGTTGGGTGACACAAATAAATCCGACCCCATGAACACAAAAGCAAGAATGATGGAAAAGACAAAAACACAGGCACCTTGTCATTTTGGCAGGCGACAAAAAAGAGGTGAAAAAGTAGCGTGAACGCTTCAGGTGCTTTCAGGAGAAACCTGTCTCCTCACATCCTCCTTTTCAGAGCGTCAGTCGTGTCTAACTCACAGGGGAAGGGAGGAAACACATGAAGGGATGAAGACGGGAGGTGGGCGGGTAATGAAGGATCGCCAGGGTTGGTAGAAGTTAATACCTTTGGAGAGATGACGGTGCATGCCCCTTCATCAGAATGAAAGCAGAACGAGCGGACAGATTCTAATGTGTCACGGAGTCTCCAGAGAGTTGTAGATTCAGTGATTTAGCCTTTGATTATTGCTCCTTACTGTCTTCTCTCTGTCTCTCTGTGCTACTGTTGACTGGGTTATATGCATCAGTGAATTTTGAAAAAGAGAAATGGTAATTTTGCTCCCCATTTCTTTTTCCTTTGCAATATCTCGTGTCTTTTTAAAACATTTCACATTTGCTTACAAAACCCTTTTCCTCTTCTCCTTCTCTCTGTCCTTCTGTTTTCACTTCCTCTGACTCTCCAGCAAACAGAATCCAACCAACAAGGCCTTTTCATAGCAAACAGCAGCCTAGCCCCCACCCCCATCTCTCTCTCTCTCTCTCTCTCTCTCTCTCTCTCTCTCTCTCTCTCTCTCTCTCTCTCTCTCTCTCTCTCTCTCTCTCTCTCTCTCTCTCTCTCTCTCTCTCTCTCTCTCTCTCTCTCGCCTCCTGCTGCCTCTAGCTGTCCGTTGCACCCCATGTCTCTTACTGTCAATGCAGCACACCTCCCCTCGCTCTTATTGTCTTTGTGTCGGCCCCGGCCAGCATCACTGATGGACCGAAAAAGGGGAGAGATCAAAAGAGAGTGAAGCAGGGAGCTCCCTCTCTCCTCCCTCATAGCAATCTGCTGCCTGTTCAGGTGCTTTGTATCTTAGCCCTCCACCCAAAGCTTCTTTGTCTGCACGTACATTTTTTTTTTAATCCACTGTTTTTTTTCTGTCACATTGTCTGCGTCAGCTCTCAAAGGTGAATTGTTTGTAGAAATAGTTTGCACATTGACGCAACCGGAGCTTTGCCATGTCTGTTTATTTCCTCATTTATCCCCTTTACCCACCAGCACCTAAACACAATCCCCAGCAGTATCCTAAAGCCTTAAAGCTCATCTAGTTGCAACACCGGAGTGGCACAAGCATAAACTCTCCAGTCAATCTGATTTAGTATTACAGCATCAATAAGACTGAGCTTTTGGAGGGTCGGAATGTTCCTATCAATTACTCATGCTTCTACCATTCAAATAAAAAACTGATACAGCTAACTTAATATTAACTTAACATCAAGTTTTATTTTTTTACTTAAGCCAGTTTGGTAACATTTAAAATTCACAATTCATTCAGATTAAAGATTATTGCAACACCATCACTTTACTCTCTACGGTGTCCCTGAAACATGAGAGAAGCACCACAGGCCCTGTCAGTGAGTCAGGCTTTAGTTTGTCTGTTCTAGGGTACTGTTGAAACATGGCAGAGTCCGTGGAAGAGGATGCCGTGTCTGTAGATACAATTGCATCATGCACATCAGGAGAAACTGATCAAACTCAAACATATACACAGTACAAGACTTGAACAGATGTCACAACACACTACAGGATATTAAGATTATCATACCAGAGGGAGGAATGCACCACCCTGATCTTGCGTGATCTCTTGGGGTCTCATGATGTAAATAAAATGGAGACTTATGTGGGGCAACAACTTGCTGTAGTAATGTTGTGCAGCGAGTCAGAAAGCTAAGTGAGTGAACTGGATGTGAGACGATTTTAATGTCTGTCAACAGGAGTATGCTAGCTAACATTAGCTTCATGGGCTTCAAATTTGTACTGTTGCTTGGCAACATGTCTGCCGCTCCGTCTCCTTGATGTCTCTCTCATTGGCTGTTGTGGTGCAGCTTGGAAAATCCAGTTGTAATCATCCTGATTTTTAAATGATAAATTGTAAACATTTGACATTATCAGCGTGGCCCTGACGAGTCTGCAAACAGGTCCAGAGGTTTAAGACTCTGGATCTGTAAATCCCTGGCATTACCAGCTGACAGACAGTACGTCAGCATAGAGCGCAACCAGGGAACCAGATATCTGTTCCATTTGTCAGGAGGAGTGAAACCACAAACACAATGATTCTTATTTTTAGGTTATTTCACTAATAAAAACATAGTTATGAACATGATCTTCACTTTCTGCCCCTAAATCTGACACACTGGACCATCTTTTTTAAGGTGTTAGAATTGTTACAGGCTGTATGCTATTATAATGCAGAGAAAACAACACAACACAGGATTATTCGGACCTAAAGTAAAATTCTAACAATAAAATGAGTGAATACGTGAAGCTTTCTTCAGCCTCAAGTTACATGCCACTTAAGAGCGACTCTGTTCATGTGAGAGCTTCTCCTCTCGCACGAGGCCCTTAAATTCAAGGCCATTGGAGCATTTCCTGTAAAAAGGCTCCACATCTCTTTTTTTAAGGCCAAATTCCAGTCAGTTAAGCATACATCGAGAGAGGAGCGTGGGTTCAATGTACATTTAATGAAGTGAAGCTGGATCACACTGATGTGATTATCAGGAAGCCTTTGGACTCTGTGACAGCAGCCTGCACCCTCTCCTGACTATCAGTCAGGTTGGGTGTTATCCAGGCTCATATTTGCTCACTGAATTTGTGTCTAAGTGCTGCTGTAAAGCGATACAAGTGATCAGTTAACAGGAGAGGCACGCTCTTGTGAAACAGGCTTTAGATTAGATACATAATCTGAGATCTTTAGTAACCGTGTAACTGCACTAATGAGAAATGACAAATTTGACATTGAGTTCTGTATAAAGTTACTCGTTGAGGCTCCTGATACACGGACAGATGAGTTTATTACACATGCATACACATCCAGTAAACATATTTTCATAGCACTCGTGGACCTGGTCAAAGTGCTGAACACTCTCAGGTGAAGTCTTCAGGATAGAAGTTAAAGGATAAAAGGCAGGGGTCATCCGGTGGGTAAGGTGAGCTGGCGTACAGCAGGTGTGTGCGCGTCGGGCGCACTGAGTGTGTATGTTTATACAGTATGTGTGTTGTGGGGTTGCGTTACACAAGCGTTCAGCCAGTCTTTGGAGATACGATACTTGTGACTGATACCAGGATCGGATGTCTATTGAAGCAGAGACACCTTCATTGTTATTTTGAACAGATGTTATTTGCAAGGACACCTAACGGTCATCAGAGCACCTCATGGCTCTATGAACTGAACTGAACTACACGTTACTGTTCATTCACACACAAACAATAACATATACAGATATTATGTTAACATAAGTATTGTCATTAATCAAGTCCAAGAGTATCACAGCAAGCTTATCAGCATATCAACCCTGGACGACCTCTCTACGTGATTCATGGACAGTGAGCTGGTAACATTAAATAGTTTCATCATGTTCTCTTTATAAAAATAGAATATCGATCAGAGGAGCACAGCGTGAGTTAAGCAGCTTCTTGTTTCCTGCCTTGTTTATGTTGAAGGCCGCAGCTTTGTTCAAAGAGGCTTTTTACAATGATCCAACTTCTCTGCTGTTCCACAGGGGTGACCCCGGCCTCGTCAAACTGAATGTAGCCATAACCTGTGGTTACCTTCTTTACGGTGAGCTGCTCTCTCTCTTCTGTTGATCATTGCTTCTGCTGCGCAGTCCACAAGGGCAGTCAGTCAGTGTGTGGTGTAAACAGAAAAAGCAACTTAACTATAGAAACAACTTCACAGCAACATCAGGCAATCTGCATTTTGATATGTTATTATACAGATGTGTTGATGAATACACTGACAAATGTATTTAATTTAAGTCAGAACAATGTGAGTCAAAACTGTCATATTTTGTCTACCTGTACCGTCAAATTGAAGTTCTGCTAATGTTGTTGACATTTGGAGCTGTGGAGTCACAGCTCTTTGCTCTTTTCTGTTTAAAGACAGTAGTTGTGTGTGTATCTATCTTTGCATATCAATTTTCTGACCAGCCTGTCTCCCTGTCCTGCAGACCTCGTGCTGCTCGCATGTAACTGGAGCACTATGGGCGACAGCTTTTTCGTCTGTCACCACTTGGCGGCACTCTATGCATATGGATATGTGCTGGTGAGTGTCACTCTTCAACACCCAGAGTGTGTGAACTTGGTAGACACTTCCTGTATCGTGATGTGTTTGTCTCTCTTCGTCTGGTCACTGCAGACACGCGGCGTGCTTCCCTACTTTGCCAACTTTCGGCTCATCTCAGAGTTGTCCACGCCATTTGTGAACCAAAGGTGAGTCAGCGTGACGAGTGAACGAACCATTATTAACCCTTCGTTTGACCACACAGCTCATGTATTTTCCTCTGACATGTCTTCACCCTCCAGGTGGTTCTTTGAGGCATTAAAGTACAACCGCTCACACCGGCTGGTGGTGTTGAACGGCGTCGCCATGGCGGTGGTGTTCTTCCTGGTGCGCATCGCCGTCATGCCATCTTACTGGGCCAGTGTATTCGCCACCTTTGGAACTCCAGACTTTGAGCGGCTGGGCTTGGGCGCCCAGGTGGCCTGGATCACCTCCTGCATCGCCCTGGATATCTTAAACACTGTCTGGATGTATAAGATCACCCGCGGCTGCTACAAAGTCCTGACTGGGAGAGGAGGACGAAAGGTCAAGGAAGGAGCCGAGGCACCGTCTTCCCCGGGCAAGAAGCACGTCAACAACCACACAGACTAAAGACATGAAGAGGAAAGGACATGTAGACACAGACATGCGCAGGGAGGGAGGCTGGACATGCAGGAACCTCCCAGCCTCAGTGTCCCTCCCACCCCCACCCTCAAATCCGCCCCAGCCTCAGCCCTCGATCTCCTTGCCTGCTGGTGGACCAGGGCTAAGAGTCCTCAGGTTCTGACCCCGACACGGGACAAGGACACCGCTCTTTGACTCACTCAAGCACCAGCCTTTTTGCAGCCTCAGTGTTTTCACTGATGGGTAAGTATCCTGCTGGGTGATAGCTTTTGGTTGCAGACGACAAGGTAGAGCTCACAAGCACACTTTTAACTCCGTCTGTCAGTCGCCTCTTTCGGCCCCTACCGCCATCCCTCTCTCATCTCCCCTCAGTCTACTCTCATGCTCAACTTCAGCCAAAGCCCAATCCTCTGAAGTGCCTGTGAAAGACAGGAAAGCAATAATTGTGGAGGACTAAGATCTTACAAGTCTAACAGAGCTTAGACCCTTCAGAAGACAACCATCTCTTGCTCGCTATTGCTCCTGAACGTCCAGAGGCTCCTCCGGTCGTCCGTACTCCGTCCACACTCGAGGAGACGTGGCCCACAGAGTGACAAACTCTCACATCAGACCCACACAGTGTTTGTGAATCTATAGGGCTCTTGTCTTAAACTCATCAGACCTCACAAAAAGAGACAGAAAAAACACCATAATGCCTCTTCTACAGTATCACCTGCTGTGGCCTCCTTGTAACAAGTGGAGCCTGCCTATATCACCAGCCATGCCCCTCCAGTTTCCTCACAATTTGGATTCTATATTAAAAAAAACAAACTGAGAATATGCATGCAGGAGAGAGAGAGACAGACTCTCCAATGTCCTCTAACAGGAGTATTTAGCCTTTTCAGTATTCATTGTGTTTGCTTCACTGTACTCTGTTTTTTTTTTTTTTTTTTTTTGTCTGATTTGAGTCACAGCCTCATGTCTAATTCAGATTACATCCATTGCAACCCTCTGCCTCACTGGATCCTCCACCATCCAGCTTAAATGTTTGGTTTTGTTCTACCTCTCCCCTGCCTTACAAAGACCCCCCCCCCCCTGTCATGAGATAATCAACATTTTTGTTTGATTTCTGCTGTGAAGATTTTAAAACGTTGTCGTGAAATCACTGATTCAGAGGGACTTCATCTCAACGCAGTCTTCTCACCACACTGTATCCAGTCAGTGCTCTTTCTAGTGAACCCCTCCAGAGGCTTTTTATAATTCCATTTATGTCCTAATTGAAGAATTGACCAGAACAAGTTTACACTCTCACACTCTCTGTCTGTGTGTGTGTGTGAACCTTTTCTGCTCTGTTCTTCAACAGAACACAGCGTACAAACTCTACACTGTATCTGGTGACATGGTGCTCTTTCTTTTGCAGCCATACGAATGTGAGCAATATGACAGTCTCAAAGGTTTCTGATTTAATGTGCGACAACAAACAGGCCGTCACTGTCGAAAGCAACGTGGCAATCTGCATGTTTTTAGTTTTCTGTATAAAGTTGTCATCTCTATAGAGCATGGTACGATTGACATATTTCTGTGATGCCTTAGTGAATAGTCGAGATAGATGAATAACATCTAAATATTAAATGCATTAATCTAATGCTTAAAAGGGGTTTGTCTTCCAAAACAGGTAGATACTGAATGCATGTCTGTTTGATTCCTTTCTCCTCCCTGCATGTCTGTATAGTATAAACACACACAGTAGCTACGTACCGCTAGCTTCTGCACACTGTATGGAGAACTCACTAGCCATCGCCACATCTTCTGTATGCCAGTTTTACAAGTTCATTCATTCTTCTCGTCGTACAGTCTGCTGCCGGCAGACGATAACCACATAGCTGATATCCTGACAGACAGAGATAGAAGAGGATGTTTCAGATGTGACGTTTGTCACACAAGTTTGTAAATTTGCAAAGGACAATGTCACACGTTTACTCCACCGACATAACACTCCTGTAACATTGTTTCTTTTTTTTTTTAATGGATGCAGCAGAACCAGATTTTTGCTACATTTCCACCCAAATGTAGTGCAAGAGAATGTGAGGATGCAAGTTTCCATTCACCAGTTACACAAATGTTAGGAGTTACATCAAGAAACATTTTTTTAGCGTTTTCAGCCAAATTTCTCATAGAAACCGGTGGATGGATGGCAATGCCCTTATTGCTTTTCTTTTTTAGACCCACACGTCCTTCCTCCTTCTCAAAATCTGGTGCCTACATTACCCATAATGCAACTTGACCAGCAACAGCTGTGTTGGAGATTCAGGTGTGTTTAGCTAGTACTGGCTAACGTAGCTTCAGGCTACAAATGTCTGTTAGCTCTACAAGCCGAGATTCATTGTCAAATTTGTAGTCTTTAGCCGTAATTGACACTGACTCAAGTGACATCACTTGAGGCAAATAATCAGTCTTCACGCAGTGCCCTCTGGAGGCACAGAGGGCTTTATACAACTTTTTTTTTTTTTTTTTTTTCAAGCCATGCAGACAGACTTTGTAAAAGTGTCTTTGTATCTCTGGTTTGACGGTTGGTTCTAATAGTCTGAGAATGTGTGGTGGTGTTTTCACTGTGGAACTATAAAGCACACTCCCTGTGGAGCAATAACTCAGCGATCTCCTGTATTTCTGTCTGTCACCACAGAGGAGGGGCTACAGTATCTTGTGCCTTTACACAAACGGTAGATGTGATGCAGCCAGATCTGGATTAGCATGACCTTTCTAATCTAACACCCAGTGATTATCTCCTCTGTATTCCATATGTATGTACTCTGTATATATTTTTATAATCTGCCTGCACAATGATTAATCCGGCCAAGTATTATAATCCAAAGCTGATCCCTCTCTCTCGGGGAGCCTGTTTTGTGTTGATTTTTGTGCTCTCCTGAGAAACAGGGGTACGTCTCTATGAATGTTGCGACGGCTTATTTAGTGGCATTAAGATGAGCTGAGTGTCCGAGGTGACGAGAATGGAAATCAAACTCTATTTTTTGACATAAGCTCTTTTATGATATACAGGTAGTCGACGGAAAGCCTAAAATCTCATTTCTGCGGCCTCCTGAACTCAAAGCTGTGAATAGTTGTGGAATAAAACTGTAATAGCGTTCAGTCACGACACTGTGACGAGTAGACTACAGCATGGGAGACTTCCTGAGAGCGGTTGAGCAGCAGCGATTCTGAGACTCGCTGCAGCAGCAGTTTGGAGTTTAGAGTGAGACCGAAATGATGCAGGTCTCGTGCACAAAGTAAAACTACACATGTAAGAAGTAGAGTGTGTTAGGAGGTTGTCTGGACTGGACAGACAGATTTTTGTATTTGTCAGGGTTTTCTACAGAATCTATTTGAAGAGCAGATGTTTGTGCTGTATCTCACACACCCTGGGGCTGTCTGAAAATCCACAGAATGAATTAATGATTGATGAATCTGATGAGGCTGCTATTGTAAGGTCATGATCTGTATTGTATCAGGTTAGAACAACCACATTGCCTTTGTTTCTTTGGGGAGGCCAACGTTCATTATATAATATAATGAATATATTTAAATAGATAGAATAAAGGTATATACACATCTGTATATATCTGTCATAAAGTATTGAAAGCAGACGTACACTGTACTAATGAGACCTCTGTTCTGATCAGATTTAGTGCTTGATTTTGGATGACGTGCCGTCATCTTAGGTACACTCTACCACAGCTGTGTCAGAATCTGGTACTTCAGCGTATTCTGTCGGTCCTCTCGAGGTTACGTGTGGTACTCGGGCATCTGGTGTTTTTGCCCCATTTCTGTTCTGAAATACTTGATTTAAAGTGAAATCTTTGGTCTTCAATGAAATCAAATGGATTGAATGTCGGGGTCACAGTGATGACAACATTAGTAGAACGTTTAAGAATGACTGGAAAAATTGCAAACAAACTGATAATCAAAAATGTGCTTTTTTTTTTTGTTTGTTTCTTTGAATGACTTGCCAGTGTGGCTTCTGTTTCTTCCCTTTGTCTATTTTTATTTTGTCTTTTAATGCAATGCAATTTTCTTGTTATGATCTGTCTCTTTGTTCTGGAAATTTTAATGTGAAACTCTTGCTTACACTACACACAGGCCTTAGGGTCCTCGTCTGTGCATTACCTTGTGACTCGGATTGTTGTCGTCTACTATGACCACTACTAATGATCATGTAATTGTAGTGCTGAAAGCTGAGACTTACTTGAAAGTGTTGCTCTTCAATAAAGTTGAAGACAAGAGAAACTTTGTTGTCCTTTTTTTATATTTAAATGTTGCACTCATCGTCATGGGAATGACCTGCTGTATTCAGTGTAAAGCATCCAGACAGCAGCATACTGAACTCTCCAGTCATTTGTCAGCCGTGGGCTGGTATTCTACCCAGGCAAGCCAAGACCAGCTACTGGTAGTTGGCACCAGTCCTCCATGTTTTTTTTTCTTCTTTTAATTGTGTGTAAATGATGGAGCTCTTCAACAAAAAAGGAAATGTCAAGTACAGACTGAGACCTTCCAAACGAGATGAAACGGTAAAACGACAGGAATGAGGGAACACGCATATGAAGGAGTGTGAAACGAGAAAGATTTGGAGAGGGAGGGGGGGGGGGGTCCTGAGCTGCAGTAGGTCTGATTGAAACCATCGTGTGTGTGTGTGTGTGTGTGTGTGTGTGTGTGTGTGTGTGTGTCTACAAATCGGTCAAGGGGTTTGGTCAGAGACCGTGTCTGAGGAGCTTTACCAAACATGGTCACATAACAGAGACTCAATGAAAATTTCCTCTTGCTACTACAGGACACATTCATGGTGTAGACTTGGCTGTTGAGCTGCACAGTATGAATATCATCACCTGCATATGTGGTGCGCACACAGAAACACACGGCCTGTCGTCACCTGATTCAACGCGACTACGATCACATTACAAAGCCGGAGAAGAATGTTCAGTGAACGTGTGCGTCTCTGCTGTTTTCATCGCATGGACTCTCCTTCCTCTGTGTTTACCTTCTGTCAGCTGTGTTTGGAAGATGTTCAAACTTAATGAATTCATGTCTATAGTCAAGTCTCCTCTTTCCCTCGTATGAAGCTCTGATATCTGTGTTTTGGGTTTATTCCTTGCGAGTCACTATATTGAGAAAAATATAGTTGTGTAAAAATAAACAGATTATAGGGTTCTGCCTATTTCTAGAGGAATTCATCCTGAAGACCTTTCCCAGACTTGAGGAAACAAAAACACATCCAAAACATCAACATTCCAGACTTTGGAGAGGCTATAAACAGAGCTGATTTTACAAGGTACTTACTGGCCCGAGCTGATTGAAATTACTTTCACACCAGCTTGTTAACAAGCAGCACCTACATATCACCACCTACCTCAGCCAGAGATGTCATGAGGCTGTCCCAGCCTGTGAGGAAGGGCCGAGCTTAAGACGTGAAAACAGCTGAAAGCAGGACAGTTCACATTTCCTGCTGCATTAGCACTCCTCAGGTGGCACGACGTGGAGGGATTAGTGAGCTTTACCACATTTCAGCTACTTCTAAATAGAAACGGCTACATTTTGTTAAGAAGTTGTACATTTGCTCGCTGCAGTGAAGTTGAGATGAAAGAAAGAAGTACGTGTACGCACTGAATGAAGTCGAAGTATCATTCTTTTTGTAGTCACCAAGTTAATTTCAGTCATAGTTAAAAGTGCTGAAAGGAGTTGGAGCTTCAGTTGAAGTTCAAACTGTGAAAAAAGTTGAAATGTGAATGGAAGTTAAGGTGATAAATTGAACTAGAAGTCCTGAAAGTGGCAGTACAAATGTACAAACTGAAAGACAATGTCAGTTAAAGTGTCAGCTGCAGTGAAAGCAGTTGAAGCAAATTGTGTGCGCTGAGTGAGTGGGACGTGTCAGCTAAGAGCTAAGAGTTAAGAAATGTAGTTTTGTTAAAGCTTTTTGTTGAAAAATGAAGATGTCTGCAGGCTTCTGAAGTGTGAGCAGTGAAAGCAGCTGGAATGTAAAGTAGAAAAGTTCATGTGTAAAGAAGATGAATGCAGCTGAGGTCGTTTAGTTTTCAGTTAAAGTATCAGCAGTGAAAGCAGTTGAAGTAAACTGTGCGTGATGAGTGAGAGCTGTGAAAGCTGTAAGATTAAATTCAATTTCATTCAACTTTTTGTCTGAGAGCTGAAAGTGGAAGAACAAATGGACGCAGGTTGATGTGTGTGTGTGTGTGTGTGGTGAAAGCAGTTCAAGTTAAAGATGCGCTGGTGAAATGAAATGCTGACATGACTCATGTCCTCATGTGCTCAATAAGCAGTTGGACTTCTAGTGGAAGTTTAAGGGTCCTTCTGTCACACAGTGTTACTGATAAAAGCCTTTCAAAATAAAATATAAAGGGTAAGTTTTTAAAATTTGAGTGAAGAAGCTGAAGCACAAAAAGTGCCCTGAATAATAATTATCATAAATATATATTAAATAATATATAATAAACTTAAAAATACGAGAATATGAGCGTGCATTATTGACGGTAAGCACACTACATCTGTGACTGAATAGGTCTGAGTTGACGCTTGTGTTTTTTTTTTGATCAAATCCAGGTTTGTTTGAAGCTTCCTGTCCTACTGTAGGGACAAGTTGGAATTATGATGCCATGAACTCAGCCTTCAGAACTCCTCTGAGCTGCGTAGGATCTTGAGAACTTCTACCATAAATAGCCAGACGGAGTGGAGTGAGGAGAGGGGTCAGTGGGTGGGTGGGTGGGTGGGTGGTGAAGCAGCAGCTTTCTGTACAAATGCCCTTCTGAGTTTCTACACTAATCTCCATCTCTATCTCCAGCTCTCCCTCTCTTTTCTGTCTTTCTGCCTCTTTAATCCTGAACAGTTCAACAACTGTGAAACGCTCCGTCTGCATTTTGAGCACATTTCATGACTCATGGTGACTTGTCCTAAACTTACACCTCTGTGTGTCACTGTGCATCCAACATGGAGCTCTCCTGCCATCCAAGAAGTCCGTCTGCTGATACTCCCTTGGGCTGTGCCCTGAGTGTTCAGTATTTTTAGTCCTGTCAGAAATATGAAATTGTAAATCATCGAGCAGTTAAACTGCTCCTTTGTTTGGATTGCTGGATTTCTTATGATCATGCCATCTAAACCAAGCTCTTAAAAAGTCACACTCATAAAACACCAGCAGCTATTTGAAGTAAAAATATTAATAAATATAGCAGCACATTGTTACAGACTTTCTCCTTCCATCTTCTTCTTTAATGGCCTCTCCACTCATCAGCTACCAATTTGCAATAAATGTACCCAGAGGTGTCAGATGAACTCGGAGAGCCCACATAAACAGCGAAGCCCACCGAGCAGTAAATATGTGACTGCAGTCTGTTACTTTGTAGTGTGAGGGATTCCTCTTTCATACGACACTACATCTCTAACCCTCTCCCGGGCGGCTCAGGCCCTTCCTTTCTCCCATCATGCCCAAATAAAGTGTCCAAATTCCATGTGTGTGCTTCTTCTTCTCTCTGTGAAATGTTTACAAGACCCTCGCTTAGTGTGTGTGTGTGTGTGTGTGTGTGTGTGTGTGTGTGTGAGGGAAGCACAACATGTCCCTGTGCTTGTGCAAATTGGACTGTGCTGAATTCTGTATTTTATATTAACAGGCTGTTTACAGTCCTCTGCTGTTCTTTGATAATTCACTTTAATCTTGGTTCACCTTAGAAACATTACAAATTAGAAACCTAAAAGTTTTACTACATTTTAATGGTATGAGGTGGAAGGTCAACCAGTTTACAAGCTCTGTTATGATGTTTCTGTATTCCTTTTCATTGCACTTGATTATTAGCTGGTTATTCATGCACTGAGCTCATCATGTTTTATAAAATACTGAGGTCATGAGTCTGAATTACACCTGTGTAACACCATCGACATGTGAACATGCTTTAAAATCAATTATACTGCCGGGATTGATTGTGGTGGGGAAATACAAACTCATTAAGTTTATTGTGTATTTAATGTTCCTGGTTATAAACAAGCAATAAAATGTAAAGATAAAAATATCTTAATCCGCCTTCAAATATCACTGTGTCTAATTATGTAAACTGGTGCTCACAATTGTATTTTTTACACTCACTTCAGCTACCTCGACCTTCTGGTTCACTTTCATGTGATAATTCACTGTACTGACTCTTTAAAGTCGTCATGAAGTCAAAATCAGTGTTGACATGTGTTTGTCCCATCTGTCCTCTGTCCTCCAGTGTCTGTCCAACACTGACACAGTGTCATGCTGTCAGAATTTTCAGGAATTCTTCATGGTATTTTAGAGTTTGTCATTTCCTGATAAACCATAAAAACTTGTTGATGATGTGCACTCCGGTGGGCGTGTGCTAATTTTACATCCAATGAAACGCTTTCTCTCTTCTGACGCCGCCGGAGCGGAGTGCTTCCTGTTTGATCCAGTCAATGAGTAATTGTGAGGGCTGCTACAGTCATCTATGTCCGGGCCTCGCTGATGACTGTACAAAAGCACAACTTTAGAACTTTATTCAAACTGGATCAGATTTTATACACAATATATTTGCTGCGTTTCCCTCCGATGTCCTCTGGTTGTTGATTTTCAGTTTCCTGATGGACAGTTTTAGTTTTGGATAGTTTTAGCGTAACTACTTGTTGAGTAGCTAATTGCTAATTAACTGCTGCTAACCCAATCTGCTGTTAATGGGTTCAGCAGCCAGATTGGACCCTGTTCGAGCACAGCCTCTGAGACCAACAGGTAATAACCAATGACAGCAAAAAGATGTTTTGAAGATGCAGATATGCAGCGCTGGCCGCCGCCATGTTTGTAGTCCTGCTTCTACCGACCCCCGGTTAATCTAAATATCATCAAAGACGTGGATTATCAAGACCTGAGGCGAGATGAATGACCCCTGGGTACTCTAATGAGCCATCTGTAACAGCACTGTCCTGTCAATCAAAGCTTCCATGGTCTTAACTCTGCATAACTTTAAGTCTTACTATAAGTTTTTTTGTACCAGGCTGTAAACATGTTTATTTCTGCTGTGAAGTTGGACATTTTAACATGGGGACTTATGGAGACTGACTCACTTCTGGAACCAGCCTCAAGTGGATGTTTGAGGAAACGCAGTTTTTAGCACTTCCACTTCCACAGTGGCTTCATGTCCCAGCACCAGAGGTCGCTGCTTGGTAATAACATTACACTACCAAGGTGACTTACAGACTTCCTTGATGGAAAGATTGCTAATTAGCGAACTGCTAGTGAATTGTTATTAACTTGGTGAGCTGTGTGGCTAACCAAACCAGCTCAGCCCGAGATGCCAGCAGCCAAACCAGGCAAGAAAATCACCTCAATAGGCCACTGTATTCCCTGCTAGACTGACACCACTGGCTTCAAAGGTTGCAATGCATAGGGTTTAATGCACACTTGCTATTGGCCACTGTAGATGGCTGCTTTCATGCTGCTTTTTACATATTAACACATTTTGACTTTTGACCGATTTGACTTTCATCACTTGCATACCAAGTGACACTTCAACTATTAACAGTGGACACTTCAGCTACACTTTCAGTGTTCACATACAATCAGCTGCCTGCAAAGAAAAAAACTTGAAGCTACATTTTCAAATGTTTACAGGAATTACAAGCGACTTCAACTGCTTTCATTTCCTCAACTTCAACTGCAGTGGATATACAACTGGTCTGTAAATGAATGGACATACTGTATGTCACAATTTAACCAGTTTACATGTAGTTTTCAGCATGAGTGAACACTGTTTCAAGGACCAGTGTGTAAGATTTCATCTAGCAGTGAAGTTTCTGATAGCAACCGCCCTGCCTCACCCTCTCAGCAGTTTCAAAGCCTTCATCATGTTGCCAGTACATACATCTGATGGAGAAATATGAACTCCCTTTAAATTTTCATTTTTAGGCAAGCAAAATTGGCCTTTGAATATCACTGTGTGTAATTACAGAACACAAACTCCCTCTCTGATCATTAAAACCCCCAAAGTCCCAGAGACATTAGAGAGGACACAACCTCAGAGCTCATCACGCTCGTTTTCAGTTTCACCTCTCTCGGTAATCACCCCGCAGGCCCCTGCTGTAAAACACAGGGTGAAGGTATCACAGCTCAGACCTATTAGTGGATAAAACGGTGAACGTCATGCACTGATCCGCCTTTATCAGATTTATCCATCATGCCACATGCTCTGCAGTGTGTTTAATGCTGTGAGATCAATATTAATCAGGCTGCAGGAAAACCTCACGTGACTTCTGATTTTTACTCTTCAGTTACCTGGAATTTTTGTCCCTGGAGTCGGTGAAGTATCACAGCTGCTGCATGCTATATTGTGAACTTATCTGTAGTGCTGTGGTCAGTGAAAGTCTGTCATGCAGATCATTGCTCTGCAGTAATTCTTTTCAGCTGTGTGTGATCCTGAAGCCTTTTGCATTGTTGCTGGGTAACAGTGTATGTCCAGTAATATTGCATTTGCACTCTTCCACCAGCGCAGCCACATATGCTGTAATGAAACAGCTCTATGTGTCCCTCTTTCTTTCATCCATTGCTGGCCTTTCCAGAATGTTCCTCTCTGGCTCCATCGGCATGCCTGCCATGTGTCTGCTGGTGACACAAACACACACACACACAAAAGAGAGAGCAGAGGGTGAATCATGCTGTCCTGGGAGCCGCCTCCTCCGTCCCCCCCACCCTCCCCAACTCAGAGCCCCTGAATCTGCTGCATTCCTTTCCTTGTCATCTGCCTGCCTATGGGGGGAAAGAGAGGTAACACACTGGAGTAAAACAGGAAAACCACCTCATCGTTCCCAGAGTGACGTCAGGTGCTCTACAGTGGCTTTCACGCACAGTTACACACATGTCAAATATGCTGCATCAGTCCCACAGCAGTCTATGGATATCCATATACTGCGTATACACTGTGTATTTTTTTGTTACTATAATCTGAAAACACCCAAAAGGCAGTTTTTCTCAGTCAGTATTTCTCATTTTTAAGTAAGAGCATTTGTCAGGATTCAGACAGCACTGTCATGATGAGAAATTCTCATAAAAGAGAAACATTATTCACGTAAAAGCAAATTAGAGTCCATTTTAAGAGATAAAAGCCTGTGAGTACTGATGTCCTCACCCGATAAATAATAAAATTTGTCAGAGTACTTTTAAAAACTTCTGATCCATGTTGGCCTAAAATTTGAGATTAAAGTGATTTTTTTGCATGATCAAAAGCTCAAAAACAGCTTCTAAATGGATCTTGTGGTCAGGTGGTTTTGCTGCTGTTTCCAAGATCAACAAGGAACTTCCAACATGTTGTTGCATCCACAAGCTGCTTTAGAGAAAGCCGACGTCTAAGAAAAAACCCACTATATGAACATTTTTAGACATACACAGCTGAAATGTAAATATCACAGTCTGTTTGGTGATATATATGTTTTAGTCATGCTTGTGCCATTGCTCCGTGGTTCTGTCTAAAATATCTCAACAACTATTGGATGGATTGCCTTTGTGTACATACATTCATGATCGTGAATGTATTCGTGATCTCTTTGTTTTTCCTTTAGCACCACAAGCAGGCCAAAGTTTTCTTTTATGAGTACAGGCTTGTGGTGATAAAGCCTTCTGATTCTGGTGACCTCATAACTTTTCATCAAAGGTTAACATTTTTAGTTACAACCTTTGAAAGAATTCTATGGAGATTTGTTTCAAAGCTTCAAGCTCCCAAAGGGATTCATTCAAATGATCTTAGTGACCTCTTAACTTTTTATCTTGTGCCACCATAAACTTTGATTTATGACCCAAAACTTGCATAACCAGAGACATTCCCATGGCCTCAGCAAATTATCACTATGGCCACATGCTAGCATTGTTGCTAACATTTAGCTCAAAACATGCTGCGCAAGTACAAGTACAGCCTCACACAGCTCACATAGCATGACTGTATACTCTTACGCTATGTATCAATTTGTGTACTTTTATACTTACACTTGGTCTTTTCAGTTCAATTCAATTAAAACAAATGATGACACATGAAACTTTCCATATAAAGCAGGTCTAGACCGTACTCTCTGTATTATTTACAGAGACCCAACAATTCACACCATGAGCAAGTGCTTGGTGGTAGTGGTGAAGAAAAACTTCCTTTAAGAGGCACAAACCTCGAGCAGAACCTCTGCCATGACCGGTTGATTTTAGAGAGAGAAGGGAAGAGGAAAAGATAGGCAAAGAGAAAGACAAAGACGAAGATATGCAGCAGCAATAATAATAATGATTTGAATCAAATTATCATCTGAAAAAAGGAATCTTTTTGTTTTTGTTACATAAGAATTTTATCATTTAATCATATCTACAGTGGGAGCGGGTCCTCTGTCATGGAGGCTGCCATGTTGAAACACTGTGTTTCTACAGTAGCCCAGAACAGACAAACTAACCACTGACTCTAGATAGGGTCTTTAAATGTTGTTTCTCCTTTATACTAACCCCCAAATTCCATCGGATGCGCCAACTGCTGGTTGTAAAAACAGAGAAAAGAGAAACAAATGTACTACGTAGCATATTTACACATGTAGAAGCATATTTAGAAGCACATAAACCAGGAAAATGACCAAATCCGAGCAAGTAAACAAAGTCTGGCTGGCTAACCGCTTCTGAAACACTCCTGGTGGGGTTTGAAGTCAGGCGTGCAGGACGGACACAGCAGACAGAGACGTGTCCGGTGGGGTTTTGGGTTAAGAAGGTGAGGGTGATGTAAGGGGGTTGCAATGCAGCGAATAGACCACTAGATGCAACTAAATTCTACACACTGGACCTTTAAATGTCTTCACTCTTGTTAGTTTCAATCAGGTATATATTATCATAGATTCATATATTATCATAGATTACATGTGTATAATTATCACATCGTTTAAGCACTACGAATATTTATATTCTAAAAACTTGTTAATTAAATCTAATATAAATACTGTATAAATGTTTTTAAACATCTTCTGTCTCATTTTCATATTTGTAATTTTACTCATATGGTTAATCATCTTCATCACAGAATAATATTGATCAGATGTGTTATTGATCAGAGAATGCTCTCAGCTGGATTCAGTGAACATGACAATGACATAACCTGAGCAAAGTGCGACTCTGGTGTAAAAAAAAAAAATAAAAAATCATCTGAGCAGCTTGAAGGTGGAAAAAGTGACACTGATTAAATCTAATACCCGAGCGGTGACATCACTCCCCCTCGATGAGGAGGCTGCGTCTGGATTGGACGGCGGGCGTCGGCCAATCAGAGCGCACACACATGGGAAGAGTTTAAAAAAGATTCAGAAAAGTGTCGGAAAGTTGTCCGAAAGCTTGAGCAGCAGGTCCACGAGCACGACTGAGCAAAAAATAAAAATAAAAAAACTGAAAAAAAAAAAAAAAAAAAAAAGACACCAGCGGACTGTTCGGGACTTTTCTCTCTGTGTCTGTGTTTGGCTGCCTCGGACAGAGAGCTGTAACCTGCTTCTCCATTTTTAAAGCCCTCCTCAGCTCTTCTGTAAATAGACAAAACAACAGGATGACAACACATTTCAGGAGCGGCCCGGCCTTCGGACTTTCTGCTGAGGTCAAGAGTAAGGTGGGTTCACATATTTTATATTTATGAGCTCTTTTTAAGTTTATTCCTCTGAAGAGACGCTGGAGCTCGAGCATTGATCCCTAAAGGCAGGTCAGGGGTCAGTGAAGGCACCATAACATGATGGAGATGACTGTAAACACTGCATCAGTCCATCAGTTATAATAAACACAAAGATTCATACACAGTAAGGGTCCAGAGTGCAGGAGAAAACCTCAGAGACCAGAGAGAGGCTGTCTGTAGTGTCTGCACTTCTTAGCTTACATCAAATATTTTCATTCCTCTGTTAAAGTTAAATCAGTCCACAGAAGCTGATCTGTGATCACACTCCTCGTCCTGTGTGATTCCAGGTCGCGAGCTTGGGAAACAGCTCTGGTGAAAAACTCCTGCCACTTGAATAATACCTCACACAGCGAGGAGGTGTTTGTTTTGGAGGTGAACATGGGCCTTTGTTGGCCAAATAATTTGTGCGATTATAAAGGGTCAGGCCGTTTCAGTCTGTGAGACTTTGACTTGTACAGTGTTCACGTGTTGGTTCCTTTTTTTGGCAGTGAGAAACAAAACTGGTTGAAACATGAAGAAATAGAACTTATTTGTACATTTGTCAGTGTGAGCTTGATTGTGCTGAGGATGAAGATGTGAAGGTATCTCTGATTTTAAAGCTGTTATGAATGAAGAGGTTGATGGTGACAGAACATATTCATTTAATTAAGTAAAGATCATAAGACAAAGACAAAGTAATTCCATTTCATTTTATTTCTGTTCCAACAAATCATAACAGAAGTTAGCTCATGACACTTTTCATACAGAGCAGGTCTAGGCCATACTCTTTATAATATTATTTACAGAGACTCAACAATGCCCACCATGAGCAAACACTTGGTGACAGCGGCAGGGAAAAACTTCCTTTAAGAGGCAGAAACCTCGGATCATTGATGGACGATCACCTGACTGGTTAGTGAGTGAGAGAGGGGGAGCATAGATAGATAGACAGATAGATAGATTTGAAGATTTGAATTACTTTCTGTACTATTGTTAGTGTAATTTATATATATATTAAAAAAAATCAGCTGATTTCCAATATGTTTATATGTTAAACTCGTAGTGCAGTGGAAGTAGTGGAGGACAGTATTTCCCTCTAAATGAAGCAGAAATGTGGACTGAAGTACTTCAGTAAATGTACTGTGTTACATTCCACCACTGCGTGGTGTTGTACCCAGCAGAGCACTAGCATGCATGCATCATTTCCAAACATTTAACCGGTCATCACCTGACAGGAAGCGGTTGTAAATAGAATTAGTTTTTTTGTATCTCTGTGCAGCCTCCATCAGGACAGTGGTGTCTGTGTGCAGTGGGATGAGTCAGAGCTGCTGATAGCCTGTTTAGGATGAGAAAGGTCATCCTGTGACTGTTCCAGTTCCCTCATCAGCATTATCACGGTGGTCGTTATTGTTCTGGAGGGATGTCACGTCTTCTCTGAATAGTGCCACGTCTCATCAGAGCTTTAATCGCACACAGAGGTGCTGCTCTGCTCTCTGTGAAACCTGCATTCCTCTCATTGCTGCCGCTCAGCAGTGGTAGGGTCGCAGTCAGAGCTGAAGGTTTGAGAAGTTACTTTTGCTGCCATATCTGTACTGTTTCCAAGTCCATCATGTACACAGGGATGAGCAGAGAAGTACAGTGTGTTTCCTGTGGTGTAGAAACAATGTTTGTCGGGGAAATCAAATGTTTATTTGAGGCGCAGAAGCTCCACGGGTCATTCAGGGATGGTAAGTTCCAGCAGCATGACATCAGAGAGCAGCACAAAGACTGACAGGTACATCAGCATAATCAAATCGCCTTTTAAGGAGTGACCAGGCTCTGACTTGGAACTTGAGAAAGTGTCCTTACTCTAAACAGTTTACATCAGAGTCACAGATGACAAAACACTGTCCTGACAGAACACAGGTGGAGAGGAGATAGGTGGTGCAGACCAAAGCCGTGTGACACTACGTGAGGACGCCGAGCTCTTTGTTTGTTTGTTTGTTTGTGTGTGTGGAGGGATTTCCAACACCTACATATATTCACTCTCATGGTCTCTGCTGTCGAACCCCAAATGGTAATCCGCAATATTGTAAGATTCTACTTAAAGTGAGCGTATGTATGTTTTGAAAGAAGATATAACATTTCTCTTCTTTTAAATAAAAAGCTGAATTCATGAGAAATATAACACACCCGTGTCACTTCACTGCACTCCGAGATGTTTCTGCTACAGCCTTACTTGGTCTGGTATGACCAGTAGCTAATGGTAGCTAATGCTGGCAGCCTTTAGCTGTTCCTGTGTAGCTGACACTACAGAACTTCACTGAGTCAGATCACTGACTCTGTGGCTGCTGTCGCACCATGTTTTAGCATTTACAATTATCCTTTAACTGACACCTGTGAGCACATTTAGTTACATAGTGATGCTTTAAAGCCCCATGTCATTTCAAATGTTGTGATTCTAGTGTCAAAGTTTGACCCCAAATTTTCATATCTCACTTTAAAGACACAAAGATGTTTTTTTGGGAGATTCTCTTCGAAAAAAAAATGTTTGCTATTTTTTTATTTAACAAAGAAGCCGAACATCTCGAATGTGAAATGTTACATAAGGTGTACTACAAACATAAGGTGTGAAATAGCTTCATAAAATACAGTCAAACACTCTGAATTCTGAAAGGAACTTAGTGATTTAAATAATGAATAAACTAGATTAAGGATTTGACCCGCTTACAAATACACAAGTTACTGAAGTACAGTTTTGAGGTACTTCTACTTTACTTGACTTTACTTACTACACTCACAAGCAGTGTGTAGTTTGGGCCCTTTGTCATGTTTGTTGTTGTTTTGTTGTTGTTGTTTTCAATCAACTGTCTATGAGTTGTTAGCAGTTCACATACATGGCTTCATTTAAATAATTTAAATAACTTAAATAATTTTAATAGACAAAAATATTCAATAAAAATGGTTATCAATACAGAAAATTGAATGTGGATATGATATTCTGATAATATTACAATTCTATAAATATTAAATCTTTGTGTTGCAGAACTTTTTATTTTCTTCCTCTGCCATTAAACATCTCACGACCTCTCCAATTTTTCTTGTAACCCTCAGGAGGGGTCTAAGCTCTGGACTAAACTGTCTAACTGTATGTATGTATATATCTATGTAAAGAAAGAAAGCAGCTCCACCTCGACCAACTACAGTGAAAGGCTGTTTACACACTCATGCATCTGTATGATCATGTAATATTTCATAAAATATCAGTCACTTTGACTCTGGTAAGATTTGAAAAGGTCGACTTTATCTACATTATGAAATCAGAAAGAAAACCAGAACAAAAAAAAAAACACTTTTTCTTCCAAATGAAAAGTTCCATTCAGCTTTACGTGGTCTGGTATGACCAGTAGCTAATGTTAGCTAATATTAGGTCGTTTTGGTGACATTACTGAATCAGTTTACTCTATGACAGTCTATGACACTTCTCTTTACTTGTGTCCACAGTGACGGCTCTTTAACAAAACTTACATAGTGTCACGTTAAGTGACGGATCTGAGGTCAAATTATATTTATCATCATGTCAAATGTTTTGGGTTTTTTTTTTTTTCACGTCAAATTTGCTTTTCTGATTGATTTCTTTGTCCTCATGTGCTTCATGTTTGTGAATCAAAATGCTCTAGGGCTCAGAGAACAGCCAGCTGTGACTATATTCTGGAACTCTCCAACGAGAAGAACAACCCGACTAAATCAAACTCTGAGCTAAACAACTTCGACTGGAAGCAGGACCTGTCGATCTTGGCCTGTCTTTATCGGACGTGGTTTGCCTGAATAGTCAACTCTCTGTAAAAGGGCAGATTCTGGAAAACCCAGAGGGAGAGGGGGAAAGAGAGTAATATGAGCTTGGCCAATCCGGAGAAAGGAGAGCAGGACGGTCAGAGGCAGAGGGAGAGGGAGGAGTGTCTGGGAAAGCTGTTTCTCCCAAGTTTGGTGTGATGGACTGGAAGCTATGCTATCCCTGCTGCTTTGAAATACTTGTTTGTGTTGGCTGCTGATCCCAGACTGTGAAGACTTATCTGTAGAACATTCAGGAAAAGGGTGTGTGTGTGTGTGTGTGTGTGTGTGTGTAGGGGGGTGTGTGTGCCAGAATTCAAAGTATTAGGGGCAACGTTTTTGTGCCATTAAGGAAATACATGGAGAGAAGAGAGAGAGAGAGAGAGCAGTGTGTTTCTCCATGCAGGAATGTCTAAAGGCCTTTTTCTTCTTTCTTCATTTTTCTTCCTGTTCTGTTTATACCCCTCACCTCAGAGTTTTTTTAATATACAGTAAGACTTTCAACAGCAGCACAGTTAGTTATAAGAGTTATTTTAGTGACTGAAAACCTGACATGAGGTGTGAAAGAAACCCCGTATCAAAGCTGAAGGAGAGACTCATTTGACATGACATTGTCCATGTTCTACTGCTATAATACCTATACCATACCATACCATACCATACCATACCATACCATACCATACCATACCTATACCATACCAATTTCATTTTTCCCAGTCATGATGGAAGGAATAGCGCAATATTTCATGGGTGTTTGAAGTTTTGCTGGAAATAACTATAATTTGTTATCTGGGAAAGTTTTCAACTACTTCCAACGATTTCACTGCAACGAATTGATGCTTTTGTCAGAGCAGCACAGGTTAGCTCGGCCGAACGTGAGAAATAAACACGGGGAATAAAAAGTCCAATAATTACAGAATAATAAATCATTTTCTTTCGAGGACGGCCTGTTTTCCCTCTGTAAAACTCATTGTCCCTGTCAGGAAACTTTTGGGAAATTAAGCAGAAATTATATGACGGTAAAATAAAGCTTAAATATTTCAAATGCTGCATTTAAATAATCTGGAATGGAATGTATATTCCACTAAACAATATCTGACTTTTTGTTCTCCCACAAGAGTCACAACTGGCATAACTTTTTCCATATTTTTCCATATTTGGATCACTGGGTTTTTTAGTCTTGTCATCTTCACTTGATAATTATTTACTGTGTGTGTGTGTGTGTTTCTAATGAAATTCACAAGAAGAACTAAGCGCTTAGTCATGAAGAGTTTGGCTGTATATATGTCCACTCTTATCAGTGTTATGTTTTACCTCTAATGTCTGTTCCATCCCTCCCCCAGCTTGCAGGGAAGTACGACCCCCAGAAGGAAGAGGAGCTCAGGCTGTGGATTCAGGATGTGACCGGCAAAAGAATGGGGGACAACTTCATGGAGAGTCTGAAGGACGGAGTCCTGTTGTGCGAGTGAGTGGACAGACACTGACAGGAGATGTTATGTTGTTGCTGATTGGCCTGTGAGCCTTCTCTAAAAATGGGCTTTTCTTGAATTTTGTGTCTCTTTCTTTGCAGACTCATTAACGTTCTCCAGCCCGGTTCTGTGAGAAAGATCAACAACTCCAGTCAAAACTGGCACCAGGTAATGCACCGTTTCTGTGGAAAGAAAATAATCCTCATTTGCCCTGCTAGTCTCAAAGTCAGGGTCGTTTTCCAGAGCATGTGGAACTGGGTTAGTCTACCGTACTGGCATTCCATAAAGTAGCTGCCCTATCAAATGAAGCCCATCCCAGCATGGTTTTTATTAGCCTTTTACAGGACTGAAACAGCAAACTTTTAAGGCCTGTGGAAGATCTTTCCAAAAAAAAATTCTCACTGTGAAATTTAGATGTGTACATGAAGACACAGTCAGACTTTCAAATATTCATTCAGATCATAGGTAAACACATAGAATGATAATTAAAAGAAAATGTTAATGTTAGTAGAAACATCATTCAGGATATCATACTACACAGAGGCTAAAGCATATGCAAAACTATAAAATTAGCTATATTAATGTAAACAACACTAAATGAAACATGCAAAGCTGCAGCTTGGACATAAAGAGCATGCACAGTAGATAAAATACAGAAATCAAGTCTGACACATTAAAAATTAAACCACAATAGATGGCAAACCTCCGTAGCTACGAAGTGAAGCCAGTGTGGAAGTGCCAAAAACTGCAGTTCCTCTTCTCGTCCACTTGAGGCTGGCTCCAGAAGTGAGTCAGTCTCCATAAGTCCCCATGTTCAAATGTCCAACTTCACAGCAGAAATAAACATGTTTACAGCCTGGTACAAAAAACTGTTTTGGTCTCTATAGCTAATTTCCCCGTTCATGACAACTGTACTGAGGGTGAATTTATATGCAACTCACCTGTTCAGATTATATTAAGGCTTAAAGTTATGCGGGATTAAGAGTCTGGACGCTTTGATTGACAGGTGGGAGTTGTTACAGATGGTTTGTTTGAGCAACCAGGCTTCATTTAGCCTGCCTCATCGTCTTTGTCAATTTTAAGAATAGCCAGGAGGTGGAAGTGTCAGGACTGCCAACATGGCGGGGCCAGAGCTGCAGACTCTGCTTAAAGACGGCTCTTTAGAAACCTGTGGGTGACATCACGCATACACTATCCGTTCTTTTTAGTGTCAGTGTAAACCAGATGCATGCAGGTGCATGAGGGCAAACTGCCAAAAGCAATAGAGTGGCAGGTAACAGCAGTTGAAGTTCAGCACAGACAGACTGAGGACAACAACATGTAGCTGAGTTTTAGTGGTGACAGAGCTGAGTACTAGTTAACCATTTCTCTGTCCTATGTGTCCAGTTCTTTAATAGTGGTTAGGATGGAACTCCTTTGTAATGCAGACTGAATGAAGGCACTTTTTCTGAATGCCATAATGCAGTCCTCTCTCCTCTTGTGAACTGATATGCAGTTCTTATGGTGACAAACTGTCTGCGCAAAGGAGAAGTCAAATATCGATCTACTCGTCTTGCTCTGAGCGAGACAGTGAATAACCATATTTCCCTGAACAGTCAGAACTACTATGTGGTTACTATGAGACAAAAGCTGCATTCAAGATGAATCACAGGGCACAACTCCACGTAAAATTCTATGTAAGTTGCATAATAGATTCTCTTCTCAACTTGTTCTATTTTCCCTCTGTCTGCCTCCCTCAGCTGGAAAACATAGGGAATTTTGTCCGTGCGATCACAGACTACGGCCTACGGCCACATGACATCTTTGAGGCCAACGATCTGTTTGAGAATGTCAACCACACTCAGGTCCAGAGCACACTCATCGCTCTGGCTGGAATGGTGAGGGTAGCTTTACACACACACACACACACACACACACACACACTGTTACTCCAGTGACATCTGTTGTAGTCGGTGTCGGTGCTTTCCTCACTTCTGAATTCTACTGAATCACATGCAGTCAACACAACCTGGAGTAACTGTTCATCATTTTTAGCCACCAGTCTACCTTTGTGAGTGCTTTGTGTTGCATGAACTGGAACTATAATGTGGAAACAGCACTAGCATAATAAAAACAATATGGGAATGAAGAATACACTCTATTACCACTATTTTCCCTTCTGTCTCTGCCACCTCTCTCTCTCAGGCCAAGTCCAAAGGTTTCCACTCCAAGTACGACATCGGAGTGAAGTACGCAGAGAGACAGCAGCGCCGCTTCGCCCCGGAGAAGCTCAGGGAGGGACGTAACATCATAGGCCTGCAGGTCAGAGCAGCAGAAACGCTAAACCTGTAATCTACTACTTTATGAGCACGCCTGCAGATGGGTTTGTAAATGCACGTTCTGCTGGCCAAGATGTTTCCCAGTGGGTTTTCATTGTGCCCCCTGCTGGACTCACGCTGAATGAATCTTATCAGAAACGTCTTCATTGAGTCGTCTCTCTCCTGCCCTGCTTTTTGGATTATTGATGAATAGATTCATGGATGTTTGGGCATCATAGGTGTGATCTCACAGATGTTTTCAGTCATACAGATGTGTGGTTCCAGTCCTTTTAATGTGCTCCATTTTTCTGTCTCTTTTAGATGGGCACCAACAAGCTCGCCAGCCAAAAGGGCATGACCTCTTACGGCACACGGCGCCATCTGTATGATTCCAAGATGGCCATGGACAACCCATTGGACCAGTCCACTATCAGCCTACAGATGGGCACTAACAAGGGAGCCAGCCAGGTGAGGAGACTGATACTATCATCCAACCATTTTATACTCTGATCCACAGAGAGAGACAGACTTAAAGATGCATACATTTGTTGTAAAAGCATAGTACATAGTAAAGAGGCAAACCATAAAACAGAAGCAACAACAGAGTAGCCTTTCAGTCAGGATAAATCACAACTTTCTCTAAACTTTGGCACAAAAATGAACTTTGATAAAGGCCTGAAGTTATTTCTAAGGGAAGGATCAAGGTTAGTTGTTTTTTTTCTTAGAAAGAGAGGCTGAACAACATGCATAAAATAATCTGCGACACAACCAGATTGGAGAGAACTATTTATAATCAAGACCAGGAATGGACCAATAGACCCGAGCACATTTTTGAGCAATGATGTGGGTAAAATATCCACAAGGCAGAAGGAGGTCTTTGTACTGTGCACCAGGATCAATGAGGTCTTACAGGGTGATAGAAGAGAAGCAGTCCTAAATTGACAGCTGAGTTGTAGAAACAGAAACGGGCTAAAGGGGGTACATCAGGAGGTACAGTGTGTTGCCGATGGTCTCAAACAGGACTTTAGGGCTTTGTTTACTGAAAGAGAGCAGGTTGGCAAAGTAATTACTAAATTACTATTTTCAGTTGTGGATGAGAAACCTAACTTGTCGATATTTTTAATCATTCAAATTTGGCTGGGTGTTTAATAACACTTTCTTCTTTGGTCTGACAAACTCAGAACACACATTTATTCTGAGTTACGCAGACTTTAAGGAGTTGCTAGGGGGTGTATGTAATGAATAAATTGTAAAAGTGGTGTATTATTAAAATATAACAAATAAAATATTGAACAAGTAGTTAAAATGGATAGTAAAGAGTAACAGTTTAAACTGAATAAAATCTGCATTCATATGTAGATATTTTCATAGAGATCAACAGAAATGTGTTGGCCTCAGAGGATGAACCATCATCAGATGGGTTCTGAGTTTGGTTGAAATGTAAACCCTGTATCAGAAATGCATATATAAATTCAATCTAAACACTGAAAGTTCAATTACTTGAGAAAATATTGTAAAATTATCCATGTTTTTATGATTAATAGTGTTTGAAAACCAATTGAATGGACTGTTGATGTTGCATTGTTGGGCTTATATCAGTTAAAGAAGGCTCAGAAAGCTCTCAAGAGTATTTCCATCAGTAAGACAGAGAAATACACAAAACTTCAGTTCCCATGTCCATCATAATGAAGGAACAAGTCACCCAGTGCAATGATGGGGCTCACTGTGTTGTTTTGAATAGTTTTTGGATGGATGGAGCCCTACGGAGGAAAAAAATAATGTTGTTTTTGGTCTTTGTGAACTAGACTTTTCTTTGATTTAAATCAAGTGTAGAATATGATGTTTATGAATATATTCTGAATATTATTATATAACTCATCATTATCTCACTTTCTGTCACTCAGGCTGGCATGACAGCCCCGGGAACCAGGAGGCACATCTTCGACAAGAAGCTGGAGCTGGAGAACTGTGACACCAGCACCATCTCTCTGCAGATGGGCACCAACAAAGTGGCCTCCCAGCAGGGCATGACCACCTACGGCCTACCCCGCCAGGTCTTCGACAACAAGTACTGCACCAACCCTACCGAGGCCTACTATAACAACGGGAGCGAGATGGAGTTTGATGGCTACAACCAGTACTCTGACTAAGAAAAAAACCACAGACAGCCTCACCGCCCCACCCTCCCTCCCGCCTCTTTGCTTAACTACAGACAACCAACCACAACTGTCTTTGTGACGAGCAAACCTTCCAGACTGTTATTTAACACTGACTGACGTCATTGCCGTCTTCATTCCCAAGCTAGTTTGTCTTTCCACGAGTCAAAGAAAAATACTGAAGTGTTTACACTGACCTTGTGTCAAAAATTTCAGCCAGTGGCCAACTTCTGTCTCTCATTGTTCTGATGAATTTTATCATCACTAAAAAATACCCATGACACACATTTAATGACCTCTGCTATTTATAGATTGTTTGCTAACACTTTATTTGGATAGTCCGTCTACACATGGTTTCTAGAGTATTGGTAACATTTCAAGTATTTCACTCTGTCTGTAGATATTTAACAAATCTATAATTCATGAACGCAGTAACCGTGTTACCGTATCATGGGGTACTTCGAGGACCAGGATTGGACAATAGTGCGCAGTTGTGTCGTCAGCACAACTGGAGCCAGGTCAGCGGGACCCACTGAGGGAAGGACTGCGCACCTCCTGTCCCCTTTGTGAGACAGGCTTGGCTCCTCTTCCCTAACCCTAACCCCTGTGTTCAGGGGGTTGTGGTTCAAAGTCCAAACCTAACCCTAGGTTGTTTTATTTTTCTTTAACCCAACCTCCCACCTCCCTTATTTGTATTTCCCATTTGGTATCCTTGTCCTAAACCTAACCTCCTACGTCCCTTGTTAACAGCATGCCTCCTGTATTTTTCCTAAACTCAACCTCTCACTCCCCTTGTTTACACTTCACATCCTATATTATTTTCCTAAACTTGACCTTTCATCTCCTTGATTAGTAGTATCCCTCCTGTGTCCTTTCCTAATATTTTTTGAAATTATATTCTTAGATTATCAAGGAAATAAGCATTAAATTAATGTTAGACTTGTGCCAGTGCTACACGTTCTTATTTGTATTTGTTTATATTAAGTCCCCTGACCTAACCAAGATCTAACCAAACCTGAACCATGGTGGTCAGAAAAATGTTGAAATCTCAACTATTCAGCCGCTGTTCCAAACACTCTAACCTATCTGTGGGTGGACTATCCAAATAAAGTGTTTTTTTCTGTTTTCTCCAGCTTTTTATACTTGCATTGTCATTAGAGATTTTCCACCCCCGCCTCACTTCCAGTCCAGTTTGAACACTGACGAAGCACAATTTGAAAGTTCCTCCAAAGGAAACAGGTGACCGTGTTGGTGCTATTTTGAACTTTGACCCAGTCGGAACAGAGTCCACGTCCACGTTTGGAGACTCCGCAGAGGCTCTATGGATTCAACTTCTCGGGATGACACACAAGTTCCCGGGCCCACGGGCTGACCGGGGCGGGCGAGGACTTGTAGCTTTTTCGCAGACTTTGCTTTGTTTTGTGACCACCTGCGCTGACAAATAGTCATGTTCACAAACCTGCCAAATTATCCATCACGCCTTTTTTTTTTTTTTTTTACTGGGCTAATTTACATGGCTTGTGTGCAGCCACGACTCTTTGGTTTTTGAGGAAGTACTTAGAGGGTCTGCAAGGCTTTTTATGAAGAGTAAATGTAGGTGTGATATCCAGTGTGAAGTTAGGGTAAATGTAGTCACCAGTAGTTTCTGTCCTGTTCTTCTTCCTTTATCCTTTTTGGAAACGTTTTTGCTTTACGTCTCCGTGAACTTTGGCTTTAACGCTAAAGCCAAAGTTCACTTGCTCCATTTGCACTTTAACTGGCTTCACCTTGTGTGCAGTAAACAGTGGTGGAATGTACCTGAGTACATTTACTCAGATACAGTACTTAAGTACAAATTTGAGGTACTTCCCATTTAATGCCACTTTATACTTTGACTGCACTACAACTCAGATGATACTGTTGTACTTTTTACTCCACCACAGTTCTAGCTACTTTACAACAGATTTTACAGACTAAACAAATGAGTTCATAAAATATGTTGTAAGTATAGGTCATAATATAACAGTATAACACTCACAGGGGCATAGTATTTTTACTTTTCATACTTTAAGTACATTTAGCTCATAATGCTTACTGTATGTACTTTAACATTTCAAATACAGGACTAATATTTGTAATAGTGTTTTTAGATTGTGATATTACCACTTCTACCCAAGTATCTGAGTACTTCATCCATCGCCTGCCAGTAAAATGGCAATATCAAAGTAGACCATGGCGCCCGCTGATAATTGCTAAGTGATCTGTGCTAAATATAGAGATGAGACTCTCATTTTGAAACGTCTGCGTCATGCTGTTAACCCACCGAATGTCTTGAATGTAATGTTATCGTGAGGTCAGAGGTGTCACTCACTGTTATAGGATTCATTTTCAACACATCAGAAGGCAGAAATGTGCTGAACAGAGGCGATTCAGGCACTTCTGGTCTGATTTTATACATGAAAGTGAAATCTTCAGATCTACTGTTTCTGAATGAGCTGTTAGATGAGCTTCATGTTTGTGTTCACGGAGCTATAGGTCTGAACTGGTCATTGGCATCGTGGCCATGATTTGGAACGTGTAGCAGTGCGCCATCTAGTGGTAAGAAAAAAAAAACAAATCTGCTGCATTTTCAATCCATCAATCGTCCAAACATTAATTTTATTCAATCAAATGTGGGAATGTAGTTTTTTTTAAACAGTGCTTTCATTCGTCATCATTTCTTCCCTATAACAACCAGAAGAGTAACAATGTCGAGTAAATGTCTGAGAACATTTCACCTTCATGTGTTGGCTTTGTTTCAATATTGTTCAAACTTTTCATCTTTGCTAACCTCTTGATTTTTTTTTCTATATGCCTTTCACTAAACATGACATTTGTGCAATAAAAAACACCTGAAAAATACGGTTCAGATTGAATTTTCTCATTACTCTTGATACCTAAAAAAAAAAAAAATACACAGAAGTAGTATCATAGAAATAAAATGATTGTGATTTTAAAAAAAGGAAAATCATAAAAATCTAACAGTACAAATATATATATACTGGCCTAAAAGTTTTGAAAAGATTTGGCAGTTCAAAAACAACCTATAAAATGTTTCAGTGCTTTAGAGACGGGGTTGAAAACAAACAAAAAAAAAAAACCCTACTTCCACAGACATTCTAGTCATTACAATCTCATAAATACAACTAAACAAAAGAGAATTATCATATTTTCCATCCATAAATCACAACAAATACAGACTGAGAACATGCAATGTTTGACACTAATGGAAATATCAGATTCCAAGTTAAACTTCATGATATGACACATTACTCCAAAAAAGGGAAAACATCATGATCTACTCTAAAACAAACAAAACACTTGTCATACGCTAATTGCTGACATATGAGAAGTTTTACACCGAGCACTGTGATGCAGACAAAACAAGATGTCAACCCTCTGGTCCAGCCGGAGGAACGTGTCATGCTCAGCAAGCCACACTGAAGCGAAATCAAACTAATCACGTCACACACCTTCAGTAAAAAACATAATGCCTCTAAAGTTTGTGAAGGTTTTGCTACATCATGCTAGCTGGACAGGACCTTCGACTGGACATCGATGGACACGGACAGATTGAAGGGGTGAGATGTGAGTGAGTGAGGTTAGAGAGGAGGTGAGTCACAGGAAAACATGACTATTGATTGGCCGCTTCACAGGCATCGATCCAATCACTGTAAACATCCACTGGCTCGGACAGATCTGTGAAGAGGAGGTTAAGGAGCGTTCCAAATATATATATACACACACACACAAACACAACCTCCACCAAGGCTAAACAATCCTCTAATTTATTATTTTAATAATAAAACATGTTTAGAAATTTTGCACCTGCACATACATGCAGAACTGATAAACAATCATGACGTGCACCATCTGTTTTTTTTATTGAAGTCAGTGCAGCAGTTCATTAGAAAATTAAGAAAAAATAGGATTTGCATGTATAAAATTGACTTTCTTCATCATCATAAAACTATGTGATATCCTTCAACCTAAAATACAAGCAAAGAAAATACAAAACAAACCTCCCTGTCAGGTGGAAGTAATCACATCTAGCATCACGTGATGCTGCAGTCTCTTGTTGCATGAAGGATACAGGTTATAGGTGTCTGGAACTCCTCCAGACAAACACTGCACGATATGATTCCTGTGTTTCTGGTTCGCTCCCTGAAAAAACACTCAGCGTTTTAGTTACATTGTTTGTGATGCATTCATGGATTAAAGCAAAAAATAATAATAATCTTTTGACTGATTTTTTTTTAGAGCTGCAGCCAAGTCATAATAATGCATAAGATTTAAGCCTCATGCTGCTCTACCAACTGAGCCAAATAACAGCCTTGTGACAAGTTTAAGTCTGATGGTGAGCTACCACCTTTCTGCCATCACTACCATACTGTCAATAATCAAATTGAGGCTCTGAGGCTTTACACTTATTCTATATGTTATAATATAATATTTCAGCATTGACGACTAATCAGGAATAGAAATCCATCATAGCAACGGGGAAATTTAATCCATGTGCATTTCTAGACAAGTTTGAGCTACTCACATTTTGACATCGCAGGACTTCTCATGGTTACAGAACGGGCAGGTGAACTGAATGTCCAGATTACCTGTCATTTTCTTCTTGGGAGGTGGTTTCCTCTTTGACTTTCTGCGCCCCATCTGGAATGCTGCTGTATATCTGCAGAAAAAACACAAAGATATGGATATTACACACGTATAGACACTTTAGAACTCACCTGCCTTTAAAACTATTTTACACACACATGACAAAGCAGCCGTGTGTGTACCTGTGTTTGTTGTAAACAGGTAAATACAGTCACTTCACTGCTCTGCGTCCATGCTTTGACTATTAAACATAAAGACAGACATAAACACAGTTCAAACGTCCGGACAGAAAACAGTGATACACTGCACACGTTACTGTTCATCAGTACTGGCTGCTCAGAAGTAGACCACAAACTAACATGTTCCTGTAATAATATTAACGTTACACCTGCCTCTAATTTATATAGCAACATCTGTATATTGTTTTAATACGGCCACATTCTCAGTGTGTAGAGTCACAGACGGTCAGCTCGATTAAAACGGCACACAGCGGCACAAAAACAAACGCCCCCACTAAAAGCGCCAAAAGGCTGCCGTTACACAAGCTTATGCAAGCTAACGGGCTAACAGCTGCTAGCCTGTGGATGAAGACTGTATGACGTGTTTTTATTAAAACACTTTGAAGGTGAAAGTGAAGAGAGCGTTTCGTCTTTTCTTCACTGCTTCATTTAGCGTTTACATCACGATGTGTGCGTGCGTGTGTGTGCGTGTCTTACCAGAGGGACGTCTCGCAGCGGAGGATGCTCTATGTGTGCATTCAATTTGATCCCGATGGATGCAGCGTCTCTCTGGCTCCGCTTCTGATTGGTTAGCTGGAAATTTGTTTGATTTGTGATTGGTTTAAAAGCGTAGACTGACAGCCGTGTGTATCCAATAGCGGATCTCGTCTTTTCCTCCATTGATGGTGCAAATGTGACGTCCTTCAAATCATAAAACACTGAAACCTTTAATAAACAAACATTAATAAACATTAATAAATGACTCAGAATGATTCACAATCGCTCTGATAAGTATTTCAGTAGTAGTTTCAGTAGTTAATATAGATGAATATAAGTATAAATAGAATGTGCAAAAAGATAAGAATATTGTATAAATATGATATATACTGTAATATCAATATTGTTTATATTAACACATATCACATGATATGAAGTATATAAACTTCTATAATATTATATAAACTGTGTACACATTGTAAGAGGATTTTGCTATAAAGAATTAAGACATAATAATCAAATAATAATAAGAAATCAATTGTTTTAATGCATAAATTCTAATGTTATCACCACCCACTGGATGTGGAACATTATTATTATTATTATTATTATTATTATTATTATTATTATTATTATTATTATCATCATCATCATCATCATCATCATCATCATCATCATCATACATTTAAATTTCCATTTGTTCAATGTAAAAAAATGTTGCTTCAGTAGTATATTAATTAGCGATCATGCAGCAGTATTTATTCAAGTAATTTGGTTTATGGGCAGTTTACTGTCAGAGGGGACTAAGGAAAGCAGAAAATATTCATTTGAGAAGCTGAAATCAAATCATTTGTTGTTGTTTTTCTTAAACATTAGTCAAAACGGGTAACGGGTTATAGTTAGAAAATTAATTTAATAGTTGACAGTTAATCAATTAATTGACTAATCACTGCAGCAGAGAAGTGCAGTAAAATCTCTTTTACTCAATAACCGAAATCTCTATTTTGATCTTGCTCAACTGGGACACTTTTCAGCCATCCAATGATTGTCAAGAGTGTTTGGATCATCAGAAGAGAAGAGAGATGTTTGATGCAATAATTAACACTCAATATCCAATGCACTTTTGTGCTTGGAAGAACCTCATAACCCAATGAAAATAATAGATATCTGTCATCAGGGCCACCAGAATCAGACTTGTGATTAACAGTTTCCTCATGTAATGTATTTCTATGGGTTTGGGTCTTATACTGAAATGTTTATTGAAGCTCAGCTAAGGAGAATAGAGCATACACATGTCATGACATGATGCTGCCTCAGGTAATGAAGAAGCTGTCCTCTCTGACTCATCTGTATGTCCTCAGGACAGAGACACAGCTACTCTAAACCGTCATTAGTCTACAAACAAAGATGTTTACCCTCAGTGTTCCACCATTTTTATCTGACTATGTAGAGGCTTCTGAACACAAACATACAGCTGCTCTGAATCCCAAGGAGAGAAGTCAGTGTCCCATAACAGTCTAACTGAAAACCTTGTATGTGGCATGCTAAAATAGAAAACTCCCTCAGAGGCTTCTCCCAAAAATGATGAAAGTCAGGAAAATAATAAGTCTGTGTGTGTGGTTGCTGCTGTGCTGCAGAGCCACAGCGAGAAATGAGACATCCTTAAGTCTAAATCCTCTCGCTGCGGCAGTCAAAGAACTCTGCTGTGCTGTGAACTGATGTGGTGCAAGAGGAGTGTCGGTGTTTCACAGGGTGGATTTTTAAAGACCTTTTCAAGGATACAACTACTGATCTGAGATCTGAGGTAAAGACCATATAAACTGAGGCACACTGTGTAAGTCTATACTATCTAATAAAGGCAACAATGACATATATTAGACATATTTTGTATATTTATAAATTGAAAAGAAAAGAAACAAGCATTAAATTGTGACTGTTGTGTTTAAGTGGAGTAATTTAAAGGTCCAGTGTGTAGGATTTACCTGCATCTAGGGGTGTAATTGCTGCATTGCAATCTCCTCACATCACCCTCACCTTCCTAGTGTAAAGAGAAAAAACACTTTAAAGAGTCAGTCTAGAGTCAGTGGTTAGTTTGTCTGCTCTGGGCTACTGTAGAAACACGGTGTTTCAATATGGTGGCCAGAGGACCCGCTCCCACTGTAGATATAAAAGGAGAATTCTTATGTAACAAAAACAAAAAGATTCTTATCTTGATCATACATGCATGAAAACATAGTTATGAATATTATATTCCATGTCTGGCTTATTAAATATTAAAATAAAGGCCCCAAATCTTACACACTGCATCTTTAAGAGTCAAACAAAACATATAAAGGAACAATTAACTTCAGAAGGTAATCTATTAACGACAATAACAGCAACAACAATATTAGCTAAGTTCTATTAGCATCGTACTAAACATTACAACATGTAACGAGGACAAATCATCTGTAATCTGGAGATAGTGGGGGTCACAAACCACTGATTGTGTTGTTTTGGGGGTCGCAGGCTGAAAAGTTTGGGAACCCCTGATCTAATAATGTGTGTGTGTGTGTGTGTGTGTGTGTGTGTGTGTGTGTGTGTGTGTGTGTGTGTGTGTGAACTAAAACTAAATGGAGGGACTGTGGAAGAAAACTGTGGAAACGAATGGAAAGATGAAATATTGTAATATATTAATTTTCAAAGAAGCCATTGGTCCGTCTCTCCAGGAGGGGCGGGGCTCGTTCACATCATAATATTGACAGAGGAAGTGGCTCAGCTGAACCTTTGACCGCACTAACGTTCATCACTTGGAGTATTCTGCATTCCTCGTTACCCACAGGAGGAGGACAGCGAGGTAGGTGCATGTCTGTGTGACATGTAGTGACAAACAGTACGCATAAAGTAGAAAATGAGCGGAGTTACGCTGCCGACAGAAAACTTAACAGTAAATTAGCTCAGCGGCTAAAGGTGGTTAGCATGCCAGGGCTTCGATTTAACGAGCGACCGTGTTAACTGGTGACCGTCAGCCGTTATGACAGCTGTTGAAAATGGGAAGCTGTCCTTGTAAATGTTTCTTTGCTTACTTTGTTTTTTTCATGTCAAAAGTGCAGCTGCGTATTCTGCGTACCTCTTTCAACAGCTGTCGTAACTACGACAACCGCATACACATTTGACCGACGGTCACCAGTTAACAGCGTCGCTCGTTAAACCGAAACAACGTGAGAGGGAACTGGATGACAGAGCCGCATGCAGCTCCCTCTCACGCATTTTTCACCTTCATCTTCATCCTATGTTGAAAAGTTGTTGGGATTCTCATATAGATTAGAAATGTCAGTGAGTTCTGTAATGTAATGTCTGTGCTCTGCCTCCGCTGTTATCTCATTCGGTGGCGTTATCAGGACAGCTGCATGTGTGGAGCAAGATACACAAGACCGTTTTTATCTGTGGACGTTTTATAATCCTGGTGTTCCGTTTGGGCTCCTGGAGACTGCAGACCACATGTGACAGCTCAAAAAACACACAACATTTTTATAATGAAATGCCAAATTACTTCAGTTTGAAGTCTCAGAAATCAGAGTTATCAAACATGGTTAGATGCAATTAATTCTCCTATGTTATGTATTTATGATTGGTTGTGAGGACAGTTTAGTTTTTGGCACCACTATTCCTCCCAAGTCTTTAATAAGTCTAGATCTGAGTTTATAAGGGAGTTAGACCTCTGACCTCAAAAAGGGAATTTCATTTTCTGCCCATGCTAACATGCAAAACACAAGTTATCTCGGTAAGGAATGCCACTTTTCAACTGAAAAGGTCAAAAGAAAAGAAAATGGTTGAATGTTTAAAATATTGTTTGTGCACATACAGCAGTGGGACCTGTGGGACCCCACATAAGGAGTAAGTAAATCCAAACACAAGGGTTAATGTATGCCAACTGTGTGTATCATGTGCTTATTTTGCAGAACGACACAATGGTAACAGAGGGGGAGCCCACAGACTTGGTCAAAGTGCTACACCTCCTGGTGCTCTCGTTCACCTGGGGCATGCAGGTCTGGGTCACCTTCATATCAGGTATGAGGTGCACGAACAGAAGTCATGTCTCAACACTGTATTTAGATTTTTGACCCCCTTTCTTGATCTTGATGCAGGCTTTGCGTTGGTGTGGCAAGTAACTCGGCACACCTTTGGCCTGGTGCAAAGCAAACTCTTCCCTGTGTACTTCTACAGTCTGATGGGCAGCAATGTTGTCAGCCTGGCTGTGTATGCTGTGTACCACCCCAGAGAGCTGCTGGACTGGCACGAAAGTGTGCAGGTCAAACATCACACGTGCACAGTTCAACTGTTTTAAATACTTATTTTAGCCACAGTCATTGCAAGTAACACATCACTATGTTGTTTTCCAGTAAGGTATCTCTTCTTGTCTTGCAGATGGGTTTCTACTTTGTGGCGCTGATCATGGCTGGTCTGAACGCACAGTGGTTTGGTCCAGCAGGCACTGAGGTGATGTTCCAGATGTGGGAGGTGGAGAAGGAGCATGGCCTGGGGAACCAGATTGGCATGGGCAGCCAGAAAGAAGCTTATGCTAAGCTCAAAGAGCAGGACCCCAAGTACAGAGCCTACAAGACAACGTTCGGCCGCTACCACGGCTTGTCCAGCCTCTGCAACCTGATTGGGTTTATCTGCACTACAACTAATCTGATCTACACCGCTCTGAATTTATCCACCATTTAGAAGAAGGAAGATTTCAGTTCATGATATATCAACACAGCAGAAAATGATGTGCGAGTCAAGAAGGGTTGCATAGAATATATATAGAATTGAATTTAATATGCGCAAGTGTTAGTGACATCATGTAAATGTAATTACACAGCGATTCATTTTTGTAACCACTGCAGCTGTCCCAAGTGTCCTTAAGAAGGGAGGTGCCTTTGTTGTCCAAAAGTCAGTTAAGCTCTTTTCATCTTGTCAATCAGTATCTAATTAACATTGTTGCACAAAATAGGATGTGTTGTTACATTTTTCTATTTGTTTTTAATAATTGATTGTATTGCTCATGATCATTCCCCATGAGAAGAGTGATATTTCTTTTAGTAACACACGCATAAACCTCGTGTGTGGGCTGTGTGGGCAGTTTACTTGCATCCCCAGCAGGGGGCGATGTTTAGACATGAGTATTTAGGGAAAGTTTGTAGCACCAGCTGTGCATACTGAATTTCATATGTCAAATATTATCTTTTCAGATGTTTTACTGGAAATTTCTATTAAATCTGTCAGCACTGTTGAATTAACACTGTGACTGTGAGATTAAAAAAGGCGTTAGTTAATATTCTTACACGTGCCCCCTCTGTTATTTCTTTAAATTTGCCCTTACAGGTCTGTTTGTTGTGTCTCTTTGTGGTCTTTATGCTCTAAAGCCAAAACACTTGTTTTATTGTAAACTGTCCTTAAATAGATTCACACTGATGAGTGAATCCAGACCCCAACAGACAGCGCCTGGATTTGGAAGAGACAGGTTTTAATTTAATTACCAGTGACACACATCAGGTTTCAAGAGGACCAGCCTTGACTGTGGAGCACAGTGTTTTGCTGGCCAGCTACAGGATGAGATGCTCTGTCCTCATTCCAGCTACAATAGCAGCACTAATGGATTATAATGGAGCCATTTCAATATAAAAGCTGGGGCTGAAAGTAAAAGGACGAGGGTTTCCCAAATGCAATTTAAAGATCCGTCTGTGATCAGGGATGAGGTTTAATTCTCCTATTGTCCGGTTCATAAAAATACAGTATGGAAACAAAGATGACCTCTGAACATTTGTCCTGTTTGTTTTGTCCTGTTGACACTGTGCTAACATGACTTGTTATCAGTTCAGAGAATATACAAAGAAGTTAGTACAAGTGTCTTAAGGAAGCAGACAAACTACACATTCTGAAGCCGTGCTGTCAAGTTGACTTCTGCAGTGGCACCAGGAAATAAAACCTGTTAAACCAAAGTTTATCTACTCATCTCTTGACGGCATGTCAGGATTTCAAGTGAAATGTTCACTTCCTCCATAAAGCTCAAGAAGTGACGTGCATATAAGCAATACGTGGGCTTTTTTAGATCGGTACAGCTATGAAGAAAAACGTGCTCTGTTTAAAATTCCACAATTCTGGCTGTGCAAAGTAAAACATGAGGAAGTAGAGAAACAAAAAGAAGCACCAGACAAGTTCCACCATCCTCCCTCATTCCAGACCCACACAAGGAAATGAATTTGTGCATGTTTGCGTGTGTAAGACATAGAGAGCCAGTGGAGAAATCACACACTGTGAACACACACTGCTGCCAGTTCAGGGACCATTATTTTAAAGTCCAGTAATACTGCAGAGCAGCCCTGCAGTAATATGGTGTTAAATTAATTATGAGTCCTGGAGTCTAAAGCAGTTTTATTCAATCATCTCTAATGTAGAAATGTAGACCTAATTTGCAATTGTCTGATCTCAGTGATAGATATGCACCTGCAGCGAAAAACACTGAGATCCTAATAGAATGTACGATTTATCAAAGGACTGGGCTGATCACGGACTCACACCAAAAGAAATTGTATTTGAACACGATACAGCATAAGAGAGATAAAAACTATAACTCACAACTGAGAACTACATACTGTACTCTTTGTGGGAACATTATACATAGGTGTGATTGGCAAAGGACAAAAAAGCGCACCTTCCACGATGTGGTGGCGACGGGGGGGGGGGGGGGGTGCGCCGTCGCGTCATGGTAGGTGCGCTGTATATTTTCCTGCTTTGTGCGGAAGGTTACCTTCCTTCCGCGACAATTGCAGGCTCTTTGGTGGAGCTCTGCTTTGAGCGGAGTTCCATCGTTGATAGCGGTGAGACGTGACAGCGGTCATTATGTTTACCAATACCCGACCCGTAGCCCTGATCCCTGAAGTCAGGATATCTCATAATACAGTACCAGTGATTTTAAATCTGTTTATCCCGTTGGGTGCAACACACTGGGATCATTTTTTAGTAACATAGGCCAGGGATTTTTGTAGTGATAGAAAACTGACTCAGCAGCTTCATTTGACTAAATAAAGATAGTGATAGTGAAATCCCCTGAGGGTCTGAGGCCCTGAAGGTTGCAGTTACTCAGGATTACTGTGTTCATAACTGACTGCACTGTTTTTTGTATTTTTTGGCTGACCCAATGAGTAATGAAGAAATTATTTGACATTGCAGGAAATGGGACTACGATTATTTGCTTACTTGCCAGGGTTTAGATGAGAAGATTGATACCACACTCAGATCTGTAGGGTAAATATGAGGCTACCGCCAGCTAATTAAGTTAGCACAATGGCTGGAAACTGAGATAAGGAGCTAGATTAGCTCTGTTGAAGGTAGCACAATCCACCTAGTAGCACTATACAACTCATTAACATGTTTCATCTCTTTGTTCAACGTGTGCAGTAAGATGTTTCTCGGCCCGGCGCAGGGTTTAGTCGTCACCGTAAGGGTAGAAACACAGAATGCAGGCAACCTCACAATGATAGTGACCAGTGCAAGAGCTGCATCTGGTTGATTGTTTCAGAATATTTATATTCAAAAATTAATTGAGATACAATAAATATCTGACTTGTTTTTCCACTCTTCACAGTGTATTGATTTGCTCTGCTCACTACTTTCCATTTCTCGTTGCCAGCTTCCCCACCATGTGAGAGATTTGTCACTCCTAATAGAAAATAACAGTGTGTGTCTGTATAGCGTATTTTGTGGAGAATTCACTACTAGACCAGCAGGCACACAGTGACCCCCTGTAAAACCACAACATAGAATTTTATTTATCTCTTTTTTAGTGTGAAAAAACAAGTGACATATAACATGTTAACTAGAGAGCTTTAGAGTTGCTGGTAGGTGGGTTTGTCATCTTTGTCACAGACTAGTTGCTTCTATCTGTTTCCAGTCTTTATGCTAAACTAAGCTAAGCTAAGCAGCTGCTTCATATTTAGTTTGAGTGCTTTCAGTCTAATCAGCTCATTATTGGAAAGAAAAGTGTTAAATTATTCCTTTAAACACAACATGGATGCCTCGACACAATATCAAACAATAAGAGAAGAATGAGGGGTCAGTGTGGGCCCAGAGCTCACTCCTTGCACGTTAATCCTGCCCTGCTGAGAGGGATATTACAGGAACAATACCACAGGAGAGAAATTGAATGTGTTTTCTGTAATATATCATAAAGTGAGCAAACTCAAGTCCCTATAGGTTCCTAAATAAAAGGCCACGCAGATAAATGAATATTTTTTTTTAATAAATATGAATATTTTAAACTCCCTTATATCCCGCACACACTCTGAGCAGACATAAGTAAACTGATGTACTTTGTGTTGTTTCTCTAGGGTGTGTGCAGAGTAGTGCCCGCGCGCTCATGTGCGCATGCACAGCGGACAGCCCCTCTCCTCGAGCTGTGTGTGCTGTGGCACAGCCTCCGAGCTCCGCGCGACTGCCTTGGTGTCAGCCTTTAACTCTGTGACAGAGGGAGCTCCAGTCACCGTGTTCGAGATCCGGGAGCAGCTCAAGTCCGCCAACAAAGACGCGGAAAAAAAGAAAAGGTGTTGCGTAGAGGGAGGAAAGCAGGTCTGGGCTGCCGGTGCAGGGGATATTTCAGGTGTTAGCCCTACTTTCAGAGGCTACTTTAGCCGGCATCTGTCTCACCGCCGGACGGACAGACAGCCGCGTATCACTGACAAGAGAGAGTCGGAAGATAACCGAAGTGAACGTTTGCTTTCTTCCGCAAGAAGGTAAGTTTGTTTAAGTTCTTTTTTTAGTCCAGCGGGGTTTCCCGCTTCACGCTTCCCTCTTTCCCGAGTCCAGCAGCACTCAGAGGAAAGTTACATGACATTTGTTATTGAGGCTAACAGGTTTATCCCGCGGAATGATACCTTGTGTCTGGGCTTTACTCACAACTACAGGTGTGTTTTTGTGCGTCGCACTATTTTTTGCATAAAATAAGGATGTTTTGGAATAAAACCTTTATCACACATCTGTTTTGTGTTTCGGTCCTTCCTCTAATGAAAGGACTGATGTGACAGCTGCCAGCTAATCAATACCGGTCATTTCTTGCGGGTCAGGCAGGCTGCTGGCTCCCGCCTCAGCAAACAGTGCCAGCTGGGAGACCTGACTGCACCATCAGCAGGCCCCATTCAGCATAATGGCCTTTATTTGTTTTACTGGAGAGATAATGCTACTCCAGTGTGCCATAAAGGAGCTCCCGCTCTCATCCACGCTGCGGCTCAGGAAATGGCTCTCCTCTCTGCATGGAGGAGGTCTGTCCTCTCAGAGATGACTATCACTGCAGGTGCTGATGTGGGGGTCCTTATCACAGCTGCTCAGCGAGACCTGGTCATGTGTACCCAGACTGCATCCTCCCAGACATCAGCCACTTTAATGTGTGTCTCTTGTCAGTTATTTACATGTTCACAAGGTGATCTGACACCGCAGAACTCAGCTGCAGCACACAGTGACAAGAAAACATTATTTAAATTTATATAACACGTTTATAAAAAGAGAAACAGGATAGCATATGAGAGCAGAGTGCATGATCCTACTTATTTGCCTGCAGATATCCTGAGCTGCACAGTAAACATTGAGAACTTGTGACTGGGTTTACCTCAGGCTTAAGCTGAGCTGATGGGAAAGTTGAAATAAGAAAATCATTTTAGAGTGCGTGGATCCACAGGAGAGACCCTTCCACAGCACGGGAGTCATGTGAGCTGGGATTTCACAGCAAAAAACGTCTTAAGAGATTAAAAAGAGTTGAACACAGGGAACGGTTTTTGTGTTGAGGGTTAGCAATACCTCAGCAGGGAAGTAAAGTTGAGAAACAGTGTTGTGTTATTGTCCCACAAGATTGCACAGGCTTGTATGTGTGGAAAGTGTGCTTTGTGCTGCAGTGGACTGGAAGTTAAATGTATGTTGCTGCAGAAAATAACAAAAGAAATCCAATGAAGGCAATTCAGAGGTTTGCACTTGAACTGGAAGTTAGTTTACAACAGTTATAATGTTTTAAAGGTCCCAGAGTTGTGATGTTTTTTATCAGAAGGCAGCAAATATTTTCTTGTAATCCATGTTCAGTAATTCATCGCTAATATTGTGTAGCCGTGCACACACAGTAAATCATTTTGCCAGGCTTCTCTAATTTCTCAGTAACGAGCTCATTCTTCTTCTCATCTCCTCGTCTTTTTTCCTGGCCCTCGGTGTGATAGATAGCTGTATCCCGCTCTGGAGACCTCCATCTGGCCAGTTAAAAGCTGAGGGAACTGACTGCTTTGACCACTAATGGGTCTTGCTGGCAGCTGAGTCCTAGTCTGGTCTCCACGGAGACAAGTCTCAGCAGAGAGAGGCAGGGCTGAGCCGCACTGATTGATCAGCTGTGTGTGTGTGTGTGTGTGTGTGTGTGTGTGTGTAGCCCTCTGCTCTTCTTTTTCACCCCCCCCCCCCCCAACCTGTTTGAAGGACTGATGCTAAAAACAGGCTTAATGGCAGTAATCTCATACCTGCCCTCAGGAGAGGTTATGCTGAGATGAACAGTCACAGTGGAGCAGGCGGACAGATGGCACAGCTTCCCATAATTTTAAAAGCATGCGCGTTAGCTAAACTTTGTCTCACTGTTGTCTTTTTCATATCGATTAGAACATTTTAATGGAGTCCTAACATCACATTGATCAAAGATGAGTTTCACTAACATCTGGCCAAGCTTCGATTTAGTAGCTGATCAATAACAACTTCACTTTGTAACTTCTGTAATATTCCAGTGCAGCATGCTCGATTCTAATGCTGAAACACTGAGTGGTCCTCTGGGTTAAAGGTCCACTGCGTTTTTTGGAAACAAACAAGACCTGTTTATCTTCAGTATGACTGACACACTGTGTATCAGTGAGACCTGATGAATGTAGAGAACTTATTTACCTCTATGTTTGCTTGGTAACTGTCTTTTTTCTTTTAGTGTTGACACTGCCATCTGTTGGTCTGAGAAATTGCAGGTAAAAACGTGTAACCTGTAACCTGCAAGCCCATAAGCATTCATGTGCATGAAAAATAATCAACAGCAGAAACAAACTGAACACAACACTGAAGCAGCTGTGGCTCAGGAGGTAGAGTGGGTCATCCACTAATCTGAAGATTGGTGGTTTGATCCCCGGCGCTTTAAGTTTGCATGTCAAAGTGTCCTTGGCAAGGCACTACATCCAAATTGGTATTGCTCAGTGTGTGAGTGTGTGTGTGTGAATGTGATTAGCTACCTGCAGTTGGCACCTTGTGTGGCAGACTCTGCCATCAGTGTGTGAATGATTGAAAGTGATGTGATGGGTAAAAGTGCCTTGAGTGGTCAGAAGAATGAAGAGGCCTCTATGGAAGTACAGTCCACTTATCATTTAGTGTACTTGTTAGCAAAGAGTTTCTTATTTACACATCCAGCAGTTATCATAATCATTCGTGTGGAATTGAATCCAGCATTCATTTTGTTTCAGCTCTGTTTTTGGTCTCCTCCTCCTGAGAGAACAGCTAAATTATCCCCTTTGATCAGTCTGCAGCTGTCATATACTATCATCTCACCCATGGTCCAAACTGAGGTCACATGATTACTGACACCTGTTTTTATTCACTGGTGAAGCTGAGACGTGCGATGTTTAAAGCTTTGACACAGCTAGTAAGAGTTGAGGATATTTATTCAGTCACAAAATCTGATGAACAAGGATTAAAATGATCTTAAGCTGCTTCCCTCATTGACTCCAACCAGTGTCAGTCATTTCCTTCACTGGAAGGGGACCCTAGAGATCATGTTTTATCCACCATAGAGGCATCCAAGAGTGCCCCTGCCCCCCTACCAGTGGCAGTCATGGTGCTTTAAGGTGCTCTAGTAAAAGTTGGGTTCATTCCTGTTTTATCCTTTCTCTGTAGATGGCATCAAATGATTCACGGCTCCAGCAGCAACCTTCTCAGAAGGATGCGGCCGATCAGAACTTTGACTACATGTTCAAGCTGCTGATCATTGGCAACAGCAGCGTGGGAAAAACCTCCTTCCTCTTCCGCTACGCAGACGACTCCTTCACCTCTGCCTTCGTCAGCACCGTGGGCATCGACTTCAAGGTTAAGACAGTCTTCCGCAATGACAAGAGGATCAAGTTACAGATTTGGGTGAGTGCATTATAGATGTGATACATTGTGATGTATTTGTGGTATTACGTTGCATTACCACACTGCTCTTTGTAATAGGTAAACAGACAGCATCAACCACAGGGTCGGCCTTCCAAAACACTGCTAATAATAATCAGTATACATTTATATTTTCTCTCGATCTGTTCTACGCTCAACCTCCATGAGCATTTAAATTTAGAGGAAAGTGGAGGCTCCTCTCTCAGGTTTTATTGCTTTAGATGTAAATAAAGACATACAGGGAGAAAAGGAAAGAAAAGTTGGTCCATGTGGAAAGTTTGTTTGCACCAAGAATCTCTTTTCAGGTAACTTTAGAGACCTTTAAAGACCAGGTTAGTCTAGATTTGTAGGTTTGGCCTTTGTGCAAGTTTAGCCTGTGACTTGTGCATTTTTAAAAAACATGACTTCCTCATGCTTTCATCCACATTCTTACACTCCATCCTTATCTGGTAAGTTCACTGTGTTGTTTACATAAATGCATAGAGGAGATACACCAACCAGAGTAAAAGAGTTTTCACATTACCAACCAAACTTTTAATTAATACTACAAAGCCCAGTCTTACTTCATATTTGGAGGTATCTTTAGATCTGCAATAGCAGCTTAGGGACAGAAGTTAGCTGGTGAACACAACAGTACATATTATCACCTTTTAAGTTGATATAGTAAATGTATAAAGCATACACAATACACAATCAGTCTGATACGGAGCAAAATTAGCATTTCTTTGTATTACGAGTCTAAATTCTGAGGAAAAGATCTGACTTCTTAACCACTAAATGTTCCATTAGGCTCAACAGCAGGTCACTAACATTTTCTGTCTGCTGTTTGCTGGTAGTATACAGTCAGTGGGTTGGAGCTAACGTTTTTGCTGTCTGCTGCGCCTGAAAATAACACAATGAGAGCAATAGTAACAGTAAAGTTGCAGACCATAAAACCAAAACAAAAATTATTGATTAAAAAATATTGATTATATCTGCTTTAGATGTATGGTTTGTGGATTTAGATAATAATAAATAGATAATAAAATGTTGAGTCATGTCTAATATATAATATCTTTTCCATTCTTTTCATATAGAATCAGCTGATATGTTGTGAGGCTGTACTAAACTATAACAGGCATGGTATTGTGAGAATGTAGTTTGTGAGCTAAAGAGCCTTTTGTTGCCTGTTGTGTTGGCCAAGCCAGCGTCACTCCTAATGTTTCTTTGTTGTTGAGACCTTCAGGCATGGATTCAGGTGTTGTAAAGGTTTTTATGTGTGGCAGTTATTGTTGTGTCTGTCAGATTCTTCCACTTGGCTGATGCAGTTTTCATTAGTTTTCATTAGTGGTTTTAGCACAAGCTGAGTTTAGTTTAAAGAGTTTGTCATTGCATAACTTTGTGGCTGTTTGGAGTGACGCAGCAGTTGCTGCAGCTCACAGTTTAAAAGGAAGCTATACAAGTGAGATGGATGTTAAATATGGTTAGCAAATTATTTGAGTTTGAACAATTATTGTTTAATGTGGAACCAGTTTTACTCATAAGTCAGTTTTATAGTTATGTAATGTCTGGGTCTGCAACAGGGGGTCCTCAGAGGTACTGCAGGGGGTGACTTAACTTGAATCCAACATATTATTATGATAAATCAGCCTGTGCATAAAAGAAATGATAATTAAGGCCACCCTACATGTTAAACTGGTTCTCATCAACAGTTGCAGCATATACATTTTTTATATATATATATATATATATATACATATATTTTTTTTTCTGTCCAGCTGTAGACAACATTTACACATTATAATGAAGCTATAAGCACATAAAACAACATGAACATCCACTCCAAATTAAATGTATGTAACAAGTGCAACATTATAGAGAAAAGAAAAGAAATATATAAAGTGAAATCTTCATGTATAAAAGAATCCCTTCCCAGTTGCTGACAATACACTAGAATAGTTTGAGCACATTGCCTCCACTGAGAATAAGCAAAGAGAACATAGCTTAGTTAAGCTGCACCCAGTGGTCAAGGCTGCCCAGAGTCTGGAATGCATTTAGAAAATGACCCCACACTTAAATGACTCACTTTTAAAAATATATATATTCATACATATACGCACATATGCACGAGTAACCAAACCCAGATCATAATTGTCCGCTCCATACTATGATATTACATAGAAAATAACAGCACTTAGTCTAAGCAGTGAGACATTGTATAAAGTATGTATAAGAGCGAGGAGGGAGGCTAACCATCACTGTCTGATAACTCTCATTCTATTAATAAAGCCATGACAGGAAGATGGAGCCTTAATAAATATGTAATGTGCTCTATCTAATAGAGGTCCAACACCTTGTGGATGCATGTGTTACATGTTTCATCTAATGGTGAGACACTCCAAGGCTGCTGTGAGTCAGATATTTCAAAGGTGTTTCTTGGCCCTCCCATTCAGACCTTTAGGCATTACTGCCAGTAGAGTCACAGAAGGATCCTGAGGTGTATCCTGTTAGAAAACACCTGACTCCAGAATGTCGTTAGTTTGGGACATAACCAGAATACATGGGTGTGATTGGCAGTGTGTGCTCCACAGTTCCTCCAGCATGAACCAGAGTGTGATGGGCCCATCGTGGTGCTGTCTTACAATATATGTGCTGTAGTGGAGTGTCCCTGCTCCGTCTCTATCAGCTACGATGTGCTCGGCCTAAAAAAAACATTGAAGGCTCGTAAAAGAGCTTTGTAAAGGTTCATCACAATGGGATCAGGATTAGTTTTGAGTTGAGTTGACAAAGCTTGGCAATAAAAGGACATTAAGGAGAGTGTGACAATCAACATAATGTAGATGAATTATGGGAAATGTGTGACTTTTTTAGAGTGTGATATTTTAGCCTCTGCTGTTTCATTTGGTCTGTTCTGTTTTTAATAGTGAACAAAGGGATTAATAAAGTTTAATTTGAATTGAATACTAAATTGCTAGAGTACAACTTCAAAGCCATTGTTTGACTTTTTGCCTTCCTGCCCTTCCTGAGTTAGAATAGAAGGCTGGCACCGCTCTCATCTCATCCGCACAGAAACATCAGGGTGGGTGGTGTATCCTTAATTTTCCTCCACCAGCCTCACATTCCTCACAGTACACTACGAATCCTCTTACTCTTACATACATCAGTAAGGCTGTTCAAACAGATGATTCATTTGACAAATGGTGACCGAGATGAATCAGCAGCAGAGGAGCCCACACCAAAACACACAGTCACCTACCTGACCAAACATGTGTCTGTGAAATGACATGCAGCCTCATATTCTAACAGCTGAGCATCAGAGTGAAACAATGAACTGTAAAGACTCCACTCGAAGGAGGTGGGCACACTGTGTGTGCCTGGCTGTGTCATAAGCACTCATGGTGTGTGAATGACAAAGAGACCTGGTATTTCCTACACTCAGGAAGCAGAGGAAGTTCCCCTATCAGCATCTGTCAGAGACATAACGAAGATATACTGCGGCGCTCGCCGAGCAGTGTGTTTAAAGGGTGTGGAACCAGCAGCTATGTCTCAATAAGAGCCCTCCTTTATGCGGTGTTAATAATCAACTCTGTTAGATTCATGTTAGCTCCCACTGAACACCATCTGTGAGAGATTTCAGCGCGTCCTCAGACAAAGAGTATTGTTGATGATTCCACAGGGCAGCTGCTAGCCTCCCTTTGTCGTATCATGGAAACAGGCTAGCCTGATAAGGCAGCACATGGCCCTCACACAGTACGAGGCAGAGCCGTCTACAATGTGTTCACACTGTGTACACACATTGTTTACATCCCTGCTTTTTGTGTCATGGAAATATGTTTCTCATCTTTGAACAAACACACACACACACACACACACCTTTTGCACACTTAGCATAAACACATATGTTGTGTGTGGTAGTCCAGGGGATGATATCCTGTGTGTGTTTATGTGTGTGTGCTTTGTGTTGGCAGCTAATAGGAACACAGGTGACGCATGTTTAAAGATCAGGGTCCCAGTGACGTCAGAGCATGCAGAGGCCTGATTTAAACCCCTCCCTGTCTTATCATCATATACACACACACACGCACCATACAGCAGCTTTTGTTTACTGGCTGGGGTTGATCATAGTAACCCTGGAGACCGTCTGTTTGGTTAGATGTCCCATTACGCTGCCAAATATTTGTTCACCTCTGCATGGATGAGATAAAGATGGAGCTAGAATATTTCACACTTTATTAAAATAAAAATAAGGCGGACAGAGAGCAGACTCCCGCTGTGGCATCTGACAGAACAAAAGAATACAGTGAGGCTCTGATAGGAGGATTTCTGCAGCGGGCGGCTCTCTGTCTTACCCAGTCTGTAAACTGAGATAGATCATTTGGGCCGACCACCCGCAGCAGTGCTGGCTGTAATGGAACATTCATAACCCTCATTGGCCTCAGGTTACCTGGACAACCCACACCTCCTCCTCCTCCTCCTCCTCCTCTTCCTCTTCACTGTGAGGAAAACATCAGACACACAGAAACAGAGGCCCCCGATGCAAATGAAGGACTCAGACAGGTTACCAAGTAACCACGAGAGTGGAGGTGACTTGTTCCACCAACTCAAGTCTACCTGTTTGATCTCTTTGCATCGAGCACCAAACTATTTTGAGCCGTCGGCTGTGACATCACACATAGCCTCCATTTAATTAGAAGATGCTTCTGATAAACTCAGCGCTGCTGAGGTGGCAGTCCTCCTCTGACGCGTCTGTTATCTGTGTGTTTCTTCTTGCTGGCTGGTTATTGATGCGAGCCAGGAGTTCTGGTTTGATGAGAAGTGATTGTGACGGCGGGCTCGCATCTGAAAGCCATCTTCTGTCAGATTGTTTGCAGAGGAGCAAGTGGCATTTTGATGTGGGAGTGAAGCCAAGGGCTCACAGAACACATGAATTCTGGGGTATTACATCACAATCAGTGAGATGAAAAATAAGAACAGTACAGGTACAAGTGGTGGACCATAAGAGACAGAAAGGCCCTGTCCCCCTTCTCCTTTTGTAGTCGAAGGGTTAAAGTCATTACGTGGATAGATTTGATTATGCTAATGAGGAGGGGTGTGGTGGGAGGATTCCTCTGGAGCATTTTCTAATTGTTTTTTACTTGCTGCCATAAAGATCTTCAAAAGTTATGAGTCACTCCTACTGAGGCCTTTAGGAATATATCCAAGGTATAAAATGAGAAGTCATATTTCAAGTCCAGAATCTCTGAGACCGCACGGCCCCCTCCATTCCAGACAGGTGTGACATAAGAGCACGACCTGAAAATGTGAGCGTGGTCAGCGCTGACACTCACTACATTTGGATTTGCGGATGGAGGCAGTACTCATTTTTTGATTTTTTTTTTTTCATGTTTTTTTTTTATGTGTTGTTTTTTAGCTTTTGTATATCTTTTGGGTGTCATTACAGGTTTCTGCTCACAGGTGCTTTATGTGTCTTTATATCTATTTTTGTACTTTTTTACCAACTACAAATGAAACCTGACTAATCTGAAAATTCCTTTTAATAACTCAAATGACTTTTTACTAGCTTCTCCCCCTGAACGAGTGAGTGTTCTGTCACATGTGCCTGCCACCCTCCGGTTGCCAAGCCAAATCCCTACAGACTGAGCTGCTGCTGCCCCCAAGACAACTTCATTATTTTATTATTCATATTGAGTCATCCGTAGTTAGTAAGTGAGCATTTTTATGTTTGGTTAAAAGTAATGAATGGACTGTTGAAATAGTGAGTTGAAATGTTTAGCTGCACATCCAGTCAAGTGGTAGAACAACTGCAAACCTGACTAAACCAGTCTGAGCCTTGACACTTCACTTGTATATGAAAAGATTATTGTAACATCACTTTCATGTAGTCAATGGACTTAAATAACATCCAGTTTAAATCAGTTGATATGAACTCATTTGGAACATGGTGATCGTGTTGATGAAGGGCTGAAATCAGACAGTGGTGTTGGAGTGTACCACTTCCTCTTCTTCACCTGCTCCACACACAGGCAGCTGCAACTCACAACACAGGGCCACAGTTTGGACGATACTGCCCCCTTGTGGTTTGAAATCATGTATTGAATGATGACAGGAGAATGAAGGATTTTCCATTAGTTTGTTTTATAGACTTTAATACATATAAAGTGTATGAAACATTGTATGTAACTCTATTTGTGTCTGTGTGTTTGTAAATGCAGGACACAGCAGGGCAGGAGCGTTACCGCACCATCACCACAGCCTACTACAGAGGAGCCATGGGCTTCCTGCTTATGTATGACATCACCAACCAGGACTCCTTCAACGCAGTGCAGGACTGGTGAGTTAGACTCTGTAAACAGTTTGGTCTATTCATGCATTCAGTGTCTCAGTTTCAACACGTGATATGTTGTTTATGTTCTATTGGGAATAAAGGGTTTGTCAGATTTGCAAATCGTTGCATTGTTTTTATTTACATTCTACACAGCGTCCCAGCTTTTTTGGAATTGGGGTCGTACTTCTTTTCTTCACATCAAATGTCATTGAGACGATTTTGAATTGATCTAACTAAATAATCATCTCCTGGTGTTAGCATGAATAGACCAGAATAGAGTGCTGCGGAGATGAACTCCACCATGTGGTCAGTTATTCAGCTCTTCCTCATTAGTCTGGAAGTGTGAGGTGTGAAAGCTACATGCCATGTTTATTTCTGCACTGCTTTACAGGTCCTTTCATTTTACTGCTTTTAATCATGCAGGCTGTGAACCTTTATGTCTGTCCTGCAGGGCAACGCAGATCAAGACATACTCATGGGACAATGCTCAAGTGATCCTGGTGGGTAACAAGTGTGACCTGGAGGATGACAGGCTCGTACCCACAGAGGATGGCCAGCGACTGGCAGAGGACCTCGGTAAAATCTGCTTCACTCACACTTTTGTCTCATTGTAAAAGGTCCATACATCTGCTATATTTGTTCATCATAAATGAAATAAAATGTCCTGCTTCGCCTCCAGGTTTCCAGTTCTTCGAGGCCAGCGCTAAGGACAACATCAACGTGAAACAGGTGTTCGAGCGTCTAGTGGACGTCATCTGCGAGAAGATGAACGAGAGCATGGAGGGAGACATCAACCTTATGGCCAACCACGGGAACCACCTTAAAGACTCGCCTTCAGAGAGCCAGGGGGGCTGTGCTTGCTAAACCCCCTGCCTTCATGCCAAATCCCCCAACACACACACACACACACACACACTGATACTCATACATAAAGACCAACTCCTTCTCTGTGCCTCAACTATGGAAAGTGCAGCACCTCTTCCTCTGTCTTCACTCCAGCACCGCACAGCACAGCACGAACCAACGGACAGCCCCCCTCCTCCCCCCCCCCTCCTCTCTGTCTTTTCCCTTAAAGAAGCTCAGTCTGTCTCTGTGGTCTCGACCCATTAGCCCTGTGGTAAAACTTGCCCTGCAATCCCACCACATCAACCACCGCCGCCCCATTAGCATTTTAAATGTACTGAGCTGAAACATTTGTTCAGAGGCTTTCATTTTCTGAGACCAATATTTGTGCAGACAGCTTGAAGCTAGTGATGCAGGATGGCATCTATAGAAGGCTTTACCTTAAGATCACATCTGACTCCTAAACAGGAAGCTACAACAGCTCTTTGAACCAGATGATACTGTAAATACAAAATGAATCATCTGCCTCACAGTTATTCAGAAAGTGATTTTCAGTGAATAGATGGTAGAAAATGTCACAGCAGCTGCCACAATGAGTGTTCAGCGTGTGGGGCACCTGTCCAATAGGACGCTTCATGCTCATAGCTGTTTAAAGAGAGAAGAATGAATCAGATTCATACAGCCGACCTGAAATGATGTTTGTCTCAAATAAAAACATACTGAGCTTTGCAAGTCTTAAAGGAACAGTTCAACATTTTGGGAACTCAACACTTATTGGCTTTCTTGTGGAGAGTTAAATAAGAATATTAATACCACACTTGTGTCTGTTCGCTTAAAATTAAGCTACAGCCGTTAGCTTACCTTAGAATGGATGTGACATAATGTTACTTTTTGACAGAGTTGGACTAGCTGTTTCCCCCGAATAGCTTAGCATGAAGATTTTGGATAGATAAAGACATAATGTTACATTTTGACAGAGTTGGGCTGATTGTTTCCCTCTAAGCTAATCTAAGAGCTGCTGGCTTTAGCTTCATATTCACTATACTGATATTAGAGTGACATCAGTCCACTTACTGACTTTCTTGTGAAGAATTAGATTAGAAGATTGATAGCATGCTCATGTCTGTAAGCTAAATATGAAGCTACAGTCAGCAGCCTGCTAAGCTTAGCTTAGCATGAAGATTTTTTGGATTTGGCCGTAGCTTGGTATTTAAAGTATAGATATTGGATTGTTATCAGTCTTCTCAATCTTCCTGCAGCCCTCCTCTCCTCTGCACACAGCTGGAGGAGCTGTGTAACTGTAAATGTTCACAGAAGTCACGTGCTCGTGTGAGGAAGCCGTTTAACACTAGTGACACTTGTATTTGCCACATGACCTGCCTGCCTCGTGTGCATGTCCTCACTCACCCCTTTGTGCCACTCATTTCTTTAACAACTTCTCTTACACACAACACAGACACACACACACACACCCACACACTGCTCCCCCAACTGCAGCATGGCCAAACAGCTGGCATGGTAAACCTACTATGCTTAATAACTGAGTATTTACAAAGTGGAGTTTCTTTTTACTGACATTATGACTGTTGAGTGGAGCAGCACAGTGTGTGTTTGTACTCAGAAGGATAAGTCTAGGCCTCAACTGTGCTCTTGCCACTATTAGGAGAAACAACGTGCTGGTGCAGAGTGTTTTTCTGCTTTTATTTTCTGTCACTTGTCCTTCACAGTGCCATTTGAACGCCACAGTCCACATCCTGACTACTGACTGTCAGTTAGTATCAACCATAACCTCTATACCACCATAACAGCCTCACCTTGCCATGCCAAAAAGCCCACCATCCGCTCTGAACAGCTCAGAGGTTGGTGGTCAACTGGTGGTCAGCTCACTCCCCTGCTATTGTACATGCCCGTGGTCAGTTATCTCTCCTCGTCAGCATGTGCTGCTGAACAGTGATATCAGATGGCCGATTTAATCATCTCATCTGCCCCACACTGAGCTCTCATGCAGGGGTTTAACACAAAGACTCATAACACTACATTTGTATAGTAACATTTGTGTATAATGCACGGTGCAGATAGCATCACATCTGTAACAGTTTGACTAAAGGAGCTTGGCGGCTGCTGCTTGAATACATGTTGAATGTGCTGACTTGTCCACTGATATGATTTTTTAACCACTGTCCAGTTTCTGCCATACTGACCTTTGCACAACAGTCTGTAGCATCCAGAGCTGTCAGTCCAGGGTGTGCTCTCTGCTTTCCAACGTTTATGGTTTTGTTTTCCTGTCTTGCATTTTCTGATTGATCGCTTTCTTAAAGAGGAAAGATCAGATCGTTTTGAACTCTTTGTTTTAGGCTCTGAATGTGTCGGATGAAGCATTGTGATAAAAATGCATCTTAAAAACAAGAATATGTTGAAAAGTGTAGATGAAAATAAAGAATATATTCATTAGAAAAGCTCACTGTCTTCAGTTCCTTTTTACAAATCAGTCCCAAATGATGCAACACGAGTATGTGTGTTTGTGCTGACAGCAGTGTGTAAAGTGTAATTTATGACCCCAAAACATCAAGACAGAACATTTTATCTGAAGAAGCAGAGAAACCACACTCGCCATTGTCCTCCACACCAATACAGATTTCCTCATCCTCCTCTTCCTGCCTCTGTGGGCAGTAAGAAACACACCTTCCCAGTGGAGGGCCTCCATACTTACAAACTGAAATCTGCAGGTTAATGTTCACTGAACTGGCTGATGTGGAGCTGAATTAAAGTTAAGTAAAGAAAGGTGTCATCCTCTGTGGCTGCATGTCGTCATATGAATGAAACACAGGCTTTTTTTTACATCAGCACTGTTCACAGGCCCTTTCAGTGTGATGTAAAGAAGCGCTTTATTGCATTTAAACTGACAGGGGATGGGCCGCTACACGCCCCCCTGGAGCTACTTATCATGGGTGAAGAAACAGGGGCGTCTGCAGCGTGATAATGCTGGTCGAACGAAGAAAACATGTGAGTGCAGTGAGCAGATAAGAAACCGTTTAGGTCTACTTCTTCTGGTGTGTGCGAGTACTCCGCGGTTTCCGTTACTTGGGCACATGCAGGGATTAAAGTGGCTGAGGGCCAACAAGGAGTCGGGCTTCAGCTCCTCCAGCTACACTTCACCCACCAGACAGATACCCATCAAAAGTTCTTACTCTAATATGTTCTTTTTATTCCTCCTTTTCCTTTTCCCTATACAGTACGGCACAAATCAATCAATCAATTAGTCTATCTATCTATCTATCTATCTATCTATCTATCTATCTATCTATCTATCTATCTATCTATCTATCTATCTATCTATCTATCTATCTATCTATCTATCTATCTATCGACGTTTGTGCGCTTTTACGCACGGCAAAAGCGCGCTTCTTCAATCTCCACAGCAGCAGAAACAAGTCGTAAACATCAATGAGCGAGTGTTTCCCGCCCATCAACAAGTGTGTAGAAAGTTTTCTGAGACTGATCTCGCCCCACCTCTCCTTCACTGACTTTCGTGTAGAAAGTAAACAGCTCAGCTCTGCGCACCTTATCGCTCCAAAGCAGGCGCGTAACGCGCGTCGCGCTATCCATGGTATCTAAACAACAAAACAAGCCTCCCCCAGTCGAAAGCAGCAGAAGACGCGTTCGAGGCAGGTTGTTCTCTAGTTATGCACGCGGACAACAGAAGGCCAAAGTCTTTCTGTTCACAGAGGAGACAGACAGGATGATATGCCATCATCTGAGCCGAGTGTTGGCACTTAGCGTAATATTGTGCGCCATGAAAACAGTTTCCATCGTCCACGGCGCACGAGCTTTCGAGAGAAAAGGTAGGATTACTTTTTCTTGCTGTTACCTTTAACACAACCTCTGAACGTCCTGTCAAATAATCTGGATACACCGAGTTATTCCTTCCATTTTAAGTGATATTGGAAAAAAAAAAGGTAAAGGCTCTCACACTTGTCTATTGTCCCCCTAACCTCCCCCCTCCTCAGTGTCTATGATGCTGAAAGAGGAGCCAGTCAACCCCAAGTGCTTTGCTGAAACCAGGAACGACTTCACGTGTTTCTGGGAGGAAGATGAGGAGAGGGCAGGCCATGTGGATGAGTACTACTTCACCTACACCTACCAGTAAGTCACATTCATTACGGGGGAGTATGGAACACATGTGATGTCCAGTATGGTCAATATGCAGTTGTTAAGAGCTGACATTCATGAGCTAAACTTTTCTTTTTCTATTCCAACAAACTATTTAAGGGTTCATTAGCAGTTTTATTTTCATAAAACAGTTTGAGGAGCCTGGTGTTAACAAATCAACCCTCTCTGTTTCTGTCCTCCTCTGTCCTGAGCAGAAATGAAAACAGCAGCAGGTGCCCACTGACTGTCATGCCTGCAGACGGGGGGAAGAAGCTGTTTGTCTGCCATCTGAACCGAGCCCAGATGTTCGTACAAATGGACATAAAAGTTTATCGAGAGGGAGTGCTGCTCCACAATCGCAGCCTCCTCGTTGAGCTCGTCTGTGAGTTATTTTACTAGAAACTGTGCTGCTGCCTGCACGTTCCACTAAACCCTGAAGATAGAGGAGTTCATCCACTCCCTCTCAATAATGTTTTTTTTTTCTGTTATAATTACATTTTTTATGACAATAATTGGATTATCGTCTGCATGTGTGGTTCCCCTCAGCTTTTTCAGAGAGTTATAGCATCTTTCAGTTTACTGGGTTGGTTTGTTTTCAGCTTCAACACATAACTACTCTTGAGAAAAAGTTGCAAACTACCTGCCAAGCACCAACACACAGACAAAGTTAGCCACTAGCTGATGAACATAGTGGAGCACGTAGCAGCTAAAAAGCCACATATTCCCCTCAGGCGTGGAGACCAAAAACGGAGCTACAAGGAGAGTGAATATTATTTTACATTCATCAAGTGGAGATCAGCACAACTGATCACAACTGATAAATGTTAATCTTTCTATATACCTGCTGTATGGGGAAGTAGGCAGCTATTTGCTAACAGGTTTGCAATATAAAGGTGAAAATTTGTTTTTGCTGGCCAAAAAACGTGTTATTGCAGGTTTGTAATCAGTGTAGACACTGACATTGTTGTAATCATGTCTACATTGACTACAATATTACAGCCCTGCAATAAGGATATGACAGACTTTTGGTGAGGAATAATCTGATCAATCTGCCCCAATGTCTATCTGGATTTCAGTTTTTCTGGACCCTCCGGCTAACGTGACAGTGAGCAGCACGGGTCAGCAAGGCCAGCTGAACGTCAGCTGGATTGTCCCCCCTCTCAAGTACATGGACGACAGCATGATGTACGAGGTCAGCTACGCCACAGTGGACAGCAACATCTGGAAGGTACGGCGGTTATTTCAATGACCTGCATGACCCCGCTGATATGTTAGAGGTTGGACAACAGGTTGGTTGAATAGGATCACACACAAACCTGTACTGATGGCTCAATGACTGTTCTGCAGGTGGAGGTGGCACGAGCCAGCTCAGAGCTGATCCTGAGAGGCCTGCAGCCAGGAGCAGAGTACAAGGTACGAGTACGGGTAAAGCTGGACGGGATTAGCTACAACGGCTACTGGAGTGCCTGGAGTGACCCGGTGTTCATGGAAACGCTTCCTGCAGGTGATTATTCATTCATGAACCCAATACAAAAACATGTCATATACTCCCAGCAGTATGAGCACATCTTAAAAAGGAATATTCATCCCCTACACTTTCTTTGTTCTTCACTGACCTCCAGAACTTGACCTGCTCATCGTGTCCCTGACTCTTATCATCTCTATCGTCCTCATTGGCCTGTCTCTCACTATGCTCCTGTCACATTGCAGGTCAGTCAAGTAGGGACACACTGCTTATCTATTAGCCACAAAGAACACGTTGGCTGCCGTTGACAGGACCTTCCAATACTGATTAATGAGAATTCATTTCATTCTCAGCATGTGTGCTCTTTTCAGGTTTCTTGCGAAGAAGATTTGGCCGACTATTCCAACTCCTGACAGCAAGTTCCAAGGCCTTTTTACCGTTTATGGTGGGGACTTTCAGGTAAGAACAAAACAAGTGTACAGCCTTACAAGAGGCTCTGTGAGTTTGTACTTGTGCAACCGTCACCATCTTAGATAAGCATGAAATGTCAACCTCAAGGCATGTCAGGAGAGTATCTTCTCAGAAAATCCTGTTTTAAGAATTCTTTGTTGATCCTTTGTTGTGTTTCTGTTCAGGAGTGGTTGGGGCAGACCAGTGGAGGGCTATGGTTGACTCCGGCTTTCTTCAACCCAGAAGAATACCCCTCTCCTCTGGAAGTCCTGTCAGAGCTCAGCCTTTGTCCCTCACTGCCTCCCCCACCTCTGCCTCCCAAGACCTCTAGAGCTTTGACCACAGGCAGAAAGGAGGACGAGAGAGGCGATTCAGCTCTGACAGAGGGATGGAGAGCCACACCACATGACCACTGGCTGATGGACCGCTTACGGGCGCTCCAACAGAATCCAGTACCCAGCTCCCAGTCCTCTCTGCTGGAGTCTCAAGATGCTTACGTCACCCTGAACGCCAACAACCACAGCGAAGACGAACACCTGGATGACATTCTAGAGGAGGAGTTACCCCTTGAGGTGCTTTTTTCCTCCAGAAAGACAGCGCTGTGTGAATCTCACTCTGACCTGGGATCTGTGCAGCAGAGCTCTGGGTCTGGTCGCCTTTCGTCACAGTCCAGCTTTGAGTATCCAAACCATGTCTGGATGTCTAAAGGCCCTCTGTACACCTACATGGCAGTGGCAGACTCTGGGGTCTCTATGGATTACAGCCCCATGAGTAGACTAGATGATGTTGGAAAATTGGTTATCTATGCCAATGATTACAAGAACGAGATCCCTGCTCATAGAAGACCCTTCCTGCCACGGCAGCACCCTCTCCACGATGACGGCTGAGAAGCTGAGCTGAACTGGACAGGCTGCACATGGACTGAGCCTTGAAGCAGGCTCAGTGGAGGGTACAAAGCTACGGAACCTCTCTTTAACTGTTGAGAAAGGTTTACAAGGCTGACTTGATCCCAAAGCATAAGCTTAAGGAAGACTTGATGTGTATATGTAATATTTACTTATTCAAATCATCCCGGATCTGTACAGAACATTACCATTACACGGAAATCTGTAACTATCCTATCCTGTAGATCAGATCAGGATTTATGATAATTCACAAATATTAAAGTTCAAGAGTTTTTCCATAGTGATTTCTTCATATCTGAGCTAAGTGTACGCTTACTTTTGAATGACAGAATGGCTGTTAGAGGAAAAATACAGAAAAGACTGTGAACTACCGATGCTAACGTGCTGATGTTCATTTTTTCCATCTTAGTTTTCACCCCTTTACAGTGTTAGGATGCTAACATTTGCTAATTAGCACTAAATGCAGAGCACAGCTGAGACTGTTAAGAATGTCATTAGTTTTGGAGGCGTTTGATCTTAAACCAAATTAAAACTAATTAACATTTAGACCTGACGATGGTGATAAATGAAGCACTTCATCCTCTGCGGACCATGGACAAAATTTCATGGTTAAAACTACAATGCCCAGCTTTTAGTATTTTAATTTAATCAACATATTTAAGACATCTTAAAATGGAAATTTTTGAGGGTTTGTTGACAATAAAAAAAGAATACTGTCAACCGTGTACTCTTTAATACCTTCAAATTTAAACACCACAGCTTGAACACACTTGAACCCTGCATCCATTATGTCATTTCTAAATCTGAACACTGTATTTGTAAATAATATTATGATACTTTTTGTATTTTATTTCCCTGATGCAAAGCAAAACAGGTCAAATTATCACTACTGTAGGCTGTGCAGGAAGCTTTTTAAGACAGTATTCATTCATGTAACTGTAGTTGTTAGAAAGCCTTTAACTTGTCATGTCACTGCTGCCATCTAAAGAGCAGAGCGTGTACAGTCTGTCCTAACATGAACATTTCTACTCAAAACACGTCAACTGATTCCAGTTTAAAAATCAGACTGAAGTATTTTTTTTGTTTTTCATGCTTGCTTTTGTGTCTTAGAAAACATATTTTGTTATTGAAATTGTTTGACTCCAGTAGTACATCTCTAAACATTGTAGACTTATATCATTGTTATAGGTTTAGTAGTGTGACACAAAATGGAAACAAAGGTTTAAAACTCAAACCCAACTGAACTAACTGACCATGTCTTACTGACGCAAGACAGCAATGAATGATTTATGAAAGATGAAAAAACAAAATTCACAGATTGAAGATTGAAAAAAACAACAAACAAAACAAAACAGATTGTTTCACATTTGTGGATCACATATCATTTTGGCTTTTCTTCACCTATTAGGCAGCATATACACAAAAGTCTTAGATGTGTCACACTCACATGGTGAATGTCTCCGTCTTAGGATAATTATTTTAATAATTAAATCCTCAGTAGTAGTTTGCTTTGAAGTAGAGTGATATTTACATTTTTTTCACTTTCAGAAACATTCAGAATATTCTGTATGGACTCTGAAATTATTTTCAGTTTTCAAAATAAGTATTTTCTATTTTTTTTCTGATTTGTAAAATAACTGATATCCATAAGTTCAACATCTCACATGTTAATCACTCCAGTGTTTTAAATCAGTGGATGGGAGCCCTCAAAGGGTTGCAGGATAAAACTGAGGGGTCACAAGATGATGAAAAAAACAACACATGCATATTTTATACAAAATATGTTTATTTTAACATACAGTTTATTATTCTGACCTTTCTGACCAGCAGCTCTGTGGTTGGTCAGTCAGTCCACCAACATTTCAGTTCTTTGCCTTCGGAGGCTGTATTTCACCACACAGCTATTGTGAATACATGCTTGTTAACTTTTAGGTTGAATTTCAGGTAAACTTTGTTCAGTTCTAAGGACTCTTGTGCCAGAAATGTTGGTAACCACTATTCAGTAGTCTCCTTCCTCAGTGTCTGTGTAATGTAAGATTGTATTCATGTGTTTGATAAAGCTTTATGTCATTTCAAATTTTAACTCATTAAACTTTGCACATCTTCACCCGCTGTGGTCCTCTTAAGTCATGTCTGAAATTGTGAGCAGCACATTACGTCGTGCTGTAACAGTGATGAGGGTGCGTGGTTTGGTTTATCATGTGACATCGTACTGGAGGAGTCACGGCAGGCTAAGCAAGACAAGAACTGCTCTGACTGAATGAAGAGCAAACAAAAACGACCCCCTCAGTCAATATATCGACCAACATCACCATCACTCCTCCAGTCTTACAGAAATAGAAAAATTTTAAAAAAAGATATTTTCAAACCGACTTAAACTCCATCAAACCATCAGGGTAAATTAACAGCTGCCACTCTTGGGCTACACGTGGCCTGTCCTCACTGTCTTTGGTACTCGAGGCCTCTGTCATGCCTGCCCCAGAAAGGTAAATATGCCACAGCTCCTTCAGTCCAGCTGCTGCAGCTTCATAGCTCCTGTCTGGATCCAGAGTACAGCGTACCTGGAAGTACCTATCAAGAACATCAAGGATGGGATCTGTGGCGGGAGCTTCTCCGCCGGCCTGCCCAGTGTCCACTCCTGACTGGAAAGAAGTGATGAGGTGGCAGGGTGCAGAGCTCGACGAGCGCTGTTTCAGGAGTTCTGTGAGAAAGGCAGCGGTGTCGCACAGCAGCGCAGACAGGTGTGCTGCACAGGACTGCTCTCCTGGATGAGATCCACCACCACAGCTGTCACCTCCAGGACCACGCAGGTAGGCCTCCAGCCCGTCAACTATGATCAGGGAGGGAGGTGTGGGAGATGTGTTGGTGGACTCGTGAAGGCTTGCCACCTGCTGCAGCAGCTCCACCACCGTCCTGGGATAGGAAAACTTGATTTTCTATAAAAAGAAAAAAGAAACTAAACTGACAGAAGATGAATCAGTCGAGTTAGCTGGACAACAAATGTTTGGTTTGAAAATTAACTGACACAGCTGGCTGATTGTCAAAACAGTTAAAAGTTAATTTTGTCAGTCAACAGATTATTTTAGCAGTGTGGTCCACACTGTATCCTGATACACTTCATCCATTAACAGATGAATCAAACACTACTCATGTTTTCTGATTAACGTGCTTCATTCTGATGATAAGGCAACTTCTGAAATGTTTGCTTAATTATTAACTAATTAACACTTAATCAGTAGATGATTTAAATTTATTTATCAAACAAAATGGCAAAAATGTGCTTGCTCTATTGATCTTCACTAAACTAAAGCGAGACACAAGATATATTTCAGGAAGAAAGTATGATACCAATTTCTGGAACCAGATAATATTTGGCTATTTTGCTCAAAAGATTAACAAAAATGATTAATTAGTTTAAGTTTCTGTTGATCAACAAACTAATTAGTAGTTCTATTGTTGCCACTCTGGCTTTACTGTTTATTCATCTACAGACCGTTACTGAGAATAACCTCTGAGCTGCAAGGTGGTTCTCATGATAATTAAATATCAATCATCAGTTTTTCACCTGCTAATAACCAACAGTTCATCAGTTCAAATTGACAAATGCTAATGTTAATAAACATAAATAAATAAAATATCCTGTAACTCAGGGGTTCCCAAACTTTTCAGCCCCCGACCCCCAAAACTACTGTACCAGTGATTTGCCACCATCCCCAGATGTCACATGATTTGTCCTTGTTACATGTCGTAATGTTTAGCATTCTGTTAACATTGTAATAGTGTTGTAATACTGTAAATGTAACTACTTTATGCTTTATTACAATTACATAACTAAAATATGCTATTTCTAAAAGTTTTATTTGATTTCTGAAAATCATCTTGCTCCCTCGCGCCCCCCACTCTGGGAACCAGCAGGGGCGGACTGGCCATCTGTGTGATCTGGAGAATCACAGGACGGCTGGTACTCCAGGTTGGGCTATCCATGCCTCTTATTAGGAGCCCAAAAGAACAAAAGAACAGGCAGCCCAGTCCAGAGAGCAGAGGGACAGAAAGACAGCACAGCAACAGGTGTGTGTGTGTGTGTGTGTGTGCTGTAAAGGGTAGGCTAATATATTCTATAATCACAGTTGACTGAAAATATAAAGCTCAAGCAGGTGTGTCTCCTTTCATATTTAATATCTGACAGTAGAGCTGTCAAGATCCAGATGAGAATAGGGCAGAAGTGGTGGAAGAACAAAGTGTGGCCTAAGAGGCCCATGGTGAAGCGGACACGGCCCATGAAAGGCTGGTCCAGGCCAAAAGATTTTTAAAAATGAGTTTTGTTTTTGCTCTCCAGCCTCAGCTCTCCACTAGACCAGTTTCATACACTCCAGCCATTCTTGTCATTACAATAACAGGAACCTCAGTCAGTACTAAATCTGCTTTTTTAAAAATCCAATGTTGTCTTTTCCCTCTATTTTCTCCTCAGAGTACCAGAATGCCTCGTTTATGTGTTAAAAATCACATTTCTTTTCTGAAGGAGTGCCCACAGACCCCCTACAGTACTTTAGTTCTCAAGTATGGTGTGTTTGAGTGAGTGAATGACACAGAGAGAGAGAGAGCCCGGTTTGTGTGACCGGGAGGGGGATGCTAGTCAGGTGGGTGGCTGTAATGTGATAATATTATTTGTCTAGCTTGCTAACTTTTAGCACAACGCATTTAGGCTAGTTTGGCTGTAAAAACATCAGTATTGTGTATGGACTAGGGCCAGACAGCGCTCAGTGGCATCAGCCAACACTGACAGCATCCGCCACCATCATCCGCCGCCCCGGCCAAGTGGGCCAGTCAGGTACTAAATTCCCGGGCCGCTTTTTTGCCCCAGTCCGCCCCTGGGAACCAGTGCTGTAGGTCTTGCTGCTGGAGGAGGAACACCAGTAAAGGAGACGTTAGTCTTAAATGATTCATTAACCACAAATAAAAAGCGGTCTCTACCTTTAGACTTTGCGGGCTCAGGCTGGGAACACACTTCTGCAGAAACACCGGCAGACTCTGGATCTGTGTCTGGGTGAAGAACGTCACTTTCACGCCCATCTCTGAGGCTGCTGTCACGGCCGCCAGCAGCAGCACGGAGCGGCTGACGCTCTGGTCTCCGACCACCAGAGCGCTGCTGGTTGTCGGTGATGGAGGAGAGACAGTGAGCTCCGCCCGCACGTCCGTCTGCGGCATAAAAGTCCTGAAGACAAGTGTTAAAATGTCTGTCATGACTAACACTAAGTATGTCTGCTGACGACGTTCAGGCTCAACTTTCCCGCCTCTGTTTACATGTCACACATTGGTGCTCGTGCGGCTGCGGTCCGTGTGAAAAAGACCTCGTGTACGCCGTCGTTCCGCCGCAGCGCCCGGTGTACACGGTGAATACATTTATCGGTATTTATGAAATATATGTACACATGTACTGCACGACTGTGTTCGGTAAAATTCCCACCTCCGTGATGAGGGAAGACGAGCAGAAAAAGACCTCTGCGCCAGTGCTTCCTGTTCTGTGTGACAACGTCCGGGATACATCACAACATCAGCTGCTGTGGCCAAGATGGCGCATAGCCTGGCAGAGTTGGAGGTTCCCCTGGACGCTGACCGAGCCGGGGACCAAGGGAAGGGTGTTCTGAGGCGCTGCAGGGGACGGCCCAGGCTCACGGACTCCGACCGAGCTCAGAGGCGTCTCGAATCCCGCAAAAAGTACGACGTGAGGAGGGTGTACCTGGGAGAGTCTCACAAGCTGTGGAGTGAGCTCCGCAGGCGGACCAGCCTGAGTGACGCCGGGCTGGCAGAGTACCTGATCCTGCTCAACTCCACCTATGGAGAGAAGTACCAGCAGAAATACTGCGGGTGAGCCAAGGCCATACAAAGCCCACTTCACTGTTTTATACAAGCCAGCAGTCTGCTGTGATTTTATCAGATATTCCCTTCATTTCATAGAGTGAGTGTTGTGTTCTTTTTAACCTGAGTGTCATGTCACTTGAACGCGTTTCTGCATTACAGGAAGAAGATTGCTCCAGAAGGCTCAGCAAAACAGAAAAAAGGTGAGTGGTGTCAAACATCAGACTGTTATTAAACCTTCTGTTTCCTTGTGACTTGATTTGATTTCTATGCTGGCAGCCATCTGATTTCATGTGGGTATATTCACTACTAGACTTGTAGTTTTAAGACTTAAAATGTCAGCCTGGGTATATTTTTAAAAACTGTAACATTTCACAAAGACTAACTATGCTTATTTTCAGCTGATTATACATTAATGCAATGCCATGTTTTTTTCTGTAATATTCTGCCAGTATGTCCTTCACTATGTCTACAACAAAATAAGTTGAGTTAGATTGTAAATAGATCGGCCAGGTTGACGTGGATGAGGTGACATAGTGAACAGATTCATTTGTAAGTAGAACTTCATCAAGTTTTCATTATTTTATTGCATAATATTATGTAGTCCACCAGCTCAAATGTGTGTCTTCAATAGTCTCTGTGTGCTCTGGGCTCTAAAGTGTGGTCCAGGTACAGAAATCACCTGTGCAGGTAGGGGGCGTGGCCTCAGAAGCCCTGCAGTAAACAGTGTGCTATGTGCATGTGATTGAGGAATAGCAGATATTCAAGTGTACCTGCATGAAATCTGGTTGTTTTAGCAAGATTATGCTAAAATATATTTTCCCCAACTATATTTAAGTTCCCTCTTACGGGCCAGCCTTCCCATAAATTCCTGTTAATTCCCATGGAAAGTTTCCAACGTTGAAATTTCCAAGAATTTTGCGCCCCTAAAAATGTTAAAGTTAATCTTTAATGAGAACAACTGTTAGGGTTAGTGGCAGCACTATTAAACTTATAACAGTTTAATTTTGACTCAGAAATATGATTTTGTCTGTCTCATCTTTTTCTATTTTTATTTTCTTGGCATAAATGGGCTTCCATAGAGAGTGTATTGTGTACATTGTATGTGGCTTTGTTGGTCTCTTGAATGTTTATCCAACAAAACTGAACGAGGGGTTTGAGTGTGATCAGTGAATTTATGTGTAGATTCAAATCGGACAAATTCCTTTCAAAGGATCTGTTTATCACTCATCTGTGATCTTTCTTTTGGCTGATTTTCTATTGTTTTCCAGGCAGGAAGGAGCAAGTCTCCAGCCTCCAGAGCCTGGTGTGTTGGTATCAGGACCATTCCCGCTCCTGTCCTCATGAGCCCCAGCTCAGAGCCTTGGAGCCCCAGCCCAGCTTATCCACCGCTGCCATCTGGCAATGTGACTGTGACCACTCATTTGTGCAATACCTTTTCTCACCGCCGAGGGAGGCAAGCGACTCGGACCACGAAGCGGAAGTAAACGGAGAAGGCAACGGAGAGAATGCAGCAAAAACAGACGTGCCCGTGGCAAAAGGCATTGTGAGCAGGAAGAGGAGAAAGGAGGCTCACAAACAGATCAAAGGTGCAGAATGAGAACATCTTTGACTTATCCAGCAGGTTTTCACTGAATGTTCATCTGAGTAGTTAAATGTTTAACCAGTAGCTGGTACATCCTGAATTCCTTGATGATTAACTGGACTTTATTTTATCTGCTCTTCTGTAGATGTGGAGGAAGATGTGGATGTTTCTGAGGGACAGCATACCACCTTGAGCCCCATAGAACAGGCTGCAGCTGTAAACCACCAGCCCAGAATAGAGACGTCTTCCAAGAATGTTCCATTGACAGGACAGCCTGCCTGGGAGATGGAGATGGTCATGGAGCAACAGCAAGGCTCCCCCACTGCAGCATTCCACTCCACCGCCTCAGAGGAGGAGGCTGAGGATTTGCGGCGAGGCAGAGACGGAGGAGAGGAAGAGATAAGGACTGTACCGCACAGTTACGAGTGTGTTACGGTGACGGCGTCTTTAGCTGATAAACTGGTCAAAGTGGACGAGGACTCGGTGCTGTCGCAGAGCTCCAGTGGCTCAGTCGGAGTGGGAGCTCAGCCGGAGCTCTCAGTCCCACCGCCCACGCAGGAGCAGAGCGAGCTGTTTGACCCTCAGACTCTGCAGACGGTGGTGACCAGCTGTGAGATTCCTGACCAGAGGTCCACTTTGGAAGGCTCACAGGTAAGTCGACTATGCCTTGTAGAGATGTTGGAACTATTTCTTTTCTCAAAAGTTACTGTTACCATCTTTTTCCATTCATAGTTAATTATAATTACTGGACCCAGCTACGAGGCCCTGGCATCAGAGGGCATCCAGCTCAACATGGGAGGTGGAAACGTAGAGGAAGTCACCTGCACTGTCATTGGGGGTGTCACCTACAACCCGGTTTGTGCATCAGACTCAAAACTCAGACCAGCCGAGGATGAAGACTCCATGACAGGTGCGTTACCTTCAGAACTTGAACTTTTTTCACAGTGCATCCAAAATGTGGGACTTACCTACACATACAGAGGTGCAAACAACACGCGGCTGTCCAAAGGCACAATTCATTCACTTCATTCTGCAAGAGTGATTTCAGTGAGTTCAGGTGCAGACAGTCAGTGTTAAGTGTAGACAGACTAGGATGCCACGGGTTGAAGGTGTGCCAGAGATGAGGATAATAAAGCTCCAGTTCTGACATGGTAGTAGCTCAGCTCCACGTCAGCATTCCTCCATCCCTTGAGCCAGTAAACCTCCTCTTCCTCCACGGGGCACTGATGCACCGCATTGCGTTTGCCACGCAGTCACCCCTGCAATACGTGGCTGTTCTAGCCAATGTTTCAATCCCACCGGTTCTGCCGCATTCTGGTTCAGAAGCATCCCAGAACGGCCTCCATGAAATACATGGCTGTTCTACTTTTGATGGACGCCACCAGCAGCCCGCGTCAATTTACACAGAGCACCTCGAGGTGGCAGGAAGCTAGACACAGAAACAGCATAGCATAGTTTACTTCACTGTCCATCAGGAAACTCTGTAAATCACAGAGAGTTGAGCCGGAGGACATCAGAGGGAAAACGAGAAAACATTTTCTCCATAAAATATGATCCAGTTTCACCAAAATCAGTCAAATAGTTGGTGGTGTGTGACTTAGTGCGGTAAAGCGTTACGTACTTCTCCTGACCCGGAGCCCAAAAGTGTTCACCTGATTACAAGTCAGTGTACCATCAACATGATTTAACATCTATTGGTTTATGGTAGGTTTTATGGTACGTTTCCTTTGATATTAGACATCATAAAAACGTTCATGCTGCTGTTTCATTCAGTCATAAACCTTATGTTCACTCTGCACTACACACCAGATGCTGACTGGTAATATATCATTGATTCAAACTGGCTGCCACCTGTTTTGTGACCCACAGGGGTTCATTTGCCCACACCAAGAACCACGTACAGTATACGTGTGTGTCTGTGTGTGTGTGTGTGTGTACAAGAGATGTAAAAGTTTCCATGTTCTAATCTGCACCCTGAAATTAAAGTGAAAGTGGATGGCTCTGAAAGGCTCTGGGTCAGTCCATAGATTTTTTATGAACATAAATCCAGATGTTTGAGCCTTGACACCTGGCAACAAAAGGTCAGCTTGTGCTCTGTTAAAGCACTGACCACACAGTGTTGTATATGAGCTGCTGAGCGCCAACATAAAGCTGTAGGCAGTAGTTTCATAACAGCTGACTAATGTGGCCAGAGCTGCTTTACATCTAATTTAGAGACATTTGCATTTGTACCTTAATGTTACAGTGCTGCTGTCGGCTGAGTAGTCACTGTACATTCTGTCCAGATCTGACACCCTCTGGATATTGCACCAGCTGTCAGAGATAAATAAATGACTTAATTTGATATAATATTATATTTGAAATAGAGATACTGATATCCTGCACCTCAGTAAAGAAAGATTGATGTGGCTCAGAGGTTGTTGACTCAAAGATGCTCCGTTACAACCAATCAGAACCAGGATAATGTTAGAATCACACAGCAATATGAATAACCAGCTGCCATATCATCAGCATTAAAACCACCATTCATCATATTAGGGACACTAGTGTGCATGTGAAGGTACTGACTGATGTGGCAAGTAAAATTAAGAAATAAAATCTTATTTACCAACCACATGTTTGGATGTCCATTTTTAACATGTGCAAAAAAAAGTGGAGTGAGTGGAAACGTTCATGCTCGGCTGAAGTGGAAAAAGTTGGTGTAACGATAAGTAAATCATGACATACAGAAAGCGTGTGACTTCCACTGGAGAGACAAAGAACAGCAGAGCAAGGAGACTGTAACCTTCTGTCATGTTCTCATCATGTCTTCTACATTCAGAGAGAGAGTTGAGTGCCGCTCTTCCCGCTGTGCCCTCTCCTGCAGTGCTTTAATGGAACTCGATTGTAGAATAAGCTCCCACCGCTCCTTTAGCAGTTGTAGTGAATTGCATTTTCTTCTGCAAAAGTCTGTGCTTTAGATGGAAACTTGACAGATGAGAGTTTCATTGACAGAGCATAGAGACCAAGACAAGACCAGTATATAGTTAGGTAGCTAATATTCACCAATACTGTTTATTATTGGCGTGATCCCAGTCGTCTCAGTAAGCGTTGCACTGCAGGATTTATGAACTGCTGTTTGTGTGTGTGTGAGACAAACTCTTTGTGGTTTATGAATACAGATTTTATTCCAGAGGATTTGGGTGATATGTTTTCACAGACAGGTGATGTGGTAGGTGATGTTAAGTTGTGATTTGATTGGTCTTAAAATAAAATCCAGAGTCGTCTTTGTCTGAGACTAAGACAAGAACTTTAAGAAGTGGTCTTGAGGCCAAACTAAATTTGACTATGATAAAAGTCCTGGAGTACTCACTTTTCAACTGCACAGGGTGGACATCTTTCATGAGTCATTAGTTTTCACACCGTTTCTCTGCAGGTCTCAGCGACAGACAGCTGCTGCAGCCCACTGATGACGCTTTGGAGCTGGGAAGTGACCGAGAGCTGCCACGGAGTCTGAGCAGGTCAGCTGCCCACATACATACACAGCATGATGAAATATGTGGAAGTTTGAAGTCTGAGGAGCTCAGCAGAGATCTGCTGCACTTATTCTCTATTTATTATGAACTAAGTCTGCATCATGTGTTTTTGCAGTGTCAGGTCAAAGAGAAACAGGCGAGGTCCCGTCATCGAGGCAGACGGGATGCTCAAGATGTTCCACTGTCCGTACGAGGGCTGCAGTCAAGTCTATGTAGCAATTAGCAGCTACCAGGTAAACCAGCAATGGCTTCAGTTTCATTCATACTTTTTTTGTTTTTTTGTTAATTTCTGGTTCACATCTCTCTGTAGAATCATGTCAACCTAGTTCACAGGAAAGGGAGGACCAAGGTCTGCCCCCATCCAGGCTGTGGGAAAAAGTTCTATCTGTCAAACCACCTGCATCGCCACATGATCATCCATTCAGGTGGGCTCACAAAGACACACACACACACGTGCCATGCTCGAATCTCTTCAGAACTGACAAACGTAACAGAGTCTTTTCACAGGGGTGAGAGATTTCATCTGTGAGACGTGTGGAAAATCCTTTAAGCGCAAGAATCACCTGGAGGTTCACCGGCGGACCCACACAGGAGAAACACCGCTGCAGTGAGTTATTAAAGCTGAAAACAGATCCTGTCATTACACCTTTCACTCAGAGTGCTGGACTGAAGGTCTAACCTGTGAAGGCTGGATTGAGCTGAACATTTGTAGCCAGTGTCAGGTTATCTGACCAGAATTCATTCCATCGCACTGAGGAGGAGGTTAAAAATGCATGAATGCAGCATGGCCCATACTCATCTTCACACTCTTTTCTGTCCTCTCACCCACGTCACTCGTCAGATGTGAAATCTGCGGCTACCAGTGTCGCCAGCGAGCGTCCCTCAACTGGCACATGAAGAAACACACCCCGGAGGCCCACTACAACTTCACCTGCGAGTTCTGCGAGAAGAGGTTCGAGAAGCTGGAGAGCGTCAAATTCCACAAGCTAAAGAGCCACCCGGACAAGCAGGCGACCTGATGCACCCAGACACCGGTGTTAGGAAGCTGAACAAGTATACAAGTTGGCCCCTGGACAACCAAAGGAAGACTTCTAGTGAAGAGACAGACTTTCCTTTGTTGTGTTGGCTGTCATGTCCAGGATGGTATGAACATCACCTGTGAACACACATGCAGTGGATGAAGGCCTGAAGTGGGCCAGTCTAATAGCTGTGCAGAACACAGTGCAGGGCCCAAACATGGCTTTTGAACATATTTGCTATAAGCAGGAAAGAAAAGCTGAATCCACGATTGATTAATGATGTCTAATTGACCATTCATTAAACCCCCATAGCTTCACAACCATAACTACGCACAGCTTTGGTGCGTTCTCTACATGTTGACGTGGGCCGCGTGGCTGTGAGAGAGACAAAATCATAAGAGCAAGTATAAAATAGATTAAACAGTGTGTTATCTGCTCTAATGTAACAAACAACATTAGCATGGCTGCTAACTAGCTTACTACCTACCTTTGTAACCAAGCGTTGCTTCCAATGGTAGCAGTATTTCATACCGTATTATTTGATGGTGTTACAGGTTATGGTTGATATTAGCACAGCCACTGTAATGTCCCCCTGCTGTGCAGGAGCTGCTCGTCTAGGGTGAGGCTAACATTAGCGGCTCAGTCCTGCTACTTGCTAATTTTGTGAAAGTTTTACATTCCAGCAACTCCAACTCGAGTAGAGTCACGTTCACCAAATTTAGTTCCCATCCTAAAACCCTGTTCTCTTCTAATATTCAAAGTAAAACATCTTTAAACCTTTAAACATATGAATCCAAATAAAACGTGTGTAAGCTAAGAAGCGTTAATTTAACAGTTACTTTAGAACAAAATGAGTCTGAACATATATATTTCTTTATCATATGTAAAATAATAGGACCAACCAGCTCTCCACTACAAAACAAAATATAATACTATTAATTTATAACCATCTCTGCTGCGTGGATCACCAACTGATAAGGATGCTTTATTTTTATCTGAGACTTTTAGCTTTAGCCTCAGTCTTTTCACCTTTGTAGCAGTGAAGTTCATATGAATCGTTTTATGACGTCCTCATTTTAATGCAAGTCTGTTTAAAACATTAAAAAGTCAATTAATGCCATATTTCAGCCAACTCATGTGGCTTAGCTAGCTAGCTAGCTAGCTTCCAATGATGATAAAATCTTGAGAGTGTCGTGTCAGCCTGTAAAATTCACAGTTTCAGGTTAGAAATGAGAAGGCGGCTTTTTTTCTACCTCTGTCTGAAATGAAGGACCTAAAAATCAGTCAAATTTATCACAACAACAGGGTGGGGGTTACAATATTTTCCATGACAGGAAACATTTTTCTTCTGTGATTAAAGGGCACATCATTTATATTTAAAGTGTTAAAACAGACAAAAAGTCTGGCACGGTCCATGAAAAATGAAGTGTGACTTAAATATGACACATGCCACCAAGACAGATTGTTGATGACATATTGTGGTTGGTAAATATTTAGATACTGTTACATACGTGTATTCTAATTAAGGCTGTGTAATTGACATAATTGAGGTTTGAGCTGTTGCGTGTTGCACTACAATGCCTGTATGCTGACATTCTATTTCTGTCATTCTAAAATTGAGCATCTGTTGCATAGGCCACCAAGTCTCGATCTTTCCTTTCCCTAAACATCTGCTCTCATCACCCCAGTGTCCTGACTCACAGGCACAGATGAAAAAATCCTGTGAGTTTAATGTGACAATTTCTCAGGAAGGTTCACCTCAGTCCACTTGTGTTCTCCTGTTTTGTCTGTGTTTTAGTTTCTAAGCAAATGCACTTTGTCCTCTGCCTCTGCCAGTTTTGTTGACTAACGAATCACTAAAACGAGAATATGACTCGTATTTGTATTGTATCTTTTTATGGAAGGCATTTGTTTGTCACTGGTTAATATGTAGCGTGTTCTCACGTTCAGCATAATGCGCTCTACCGTGTGTATCTGTTTGTTAAAAAAGAGTGGGTGTGCATGAACGGTAAGAAAAGCATAAGTGTCACGACAGCTAGTCATAAAATGACTTCACTTCACATGACACTGGACCCTTTCAGTTAGCTGAATGTTGTTTGAAGATAAGTCATGATTAAGAGCTCAGTTTTGTATTTGAGGAGTGAAATGTTACTGAATATAAAGTTCATTTTGATGATTCATTTGAATATGTAATAATTTAATAATTAAATCATTTTTAATTTAATAACAAAATGCTACATTGCTATTAACATGCTATGACAGATCATCCATATTCTGCTGCTTTCATCTATCCTCCATTCTGTGGTGGCTGTGGCTCCCCGGCTCCTCCAGTCTGCATGTTGAAGTGTCCTTTGGCAAGATACTGAACCCCAGAACCCCTGAACAGTGCCATCAGTGTGTGATTGTGTGTGAATGAGATATGTAGTGTAAAAGTGCTTTGAATGGTCATAAGACTAGAAAGGCGCTGTATAAGTACAGTTTCCATTCTCTCGAAGTTGAGTTAGTCACCTCCTCTGTTACGGGTGAAAGGATTGTGACATTCAGATGAAGCATAAAACACATTGTAAGAAATATGAGGCCAAAGTCTGAAGAGCTAATTTTAGTTCTGTTGGCATTTCATTGCAAGTAAAACCAACATAAGAGACGCAAAATGGAAGTATTCTCCATGACATCCTCTACAGACTGTATAAAACATGGATGTAGTGTTTGGGACGTCCCCCACAGACTGTATAAAACATGGATAGTCTCTGTGACATTCACCACAGACTGTATAAAACATGGATAGTCTGTGTAAATAGTATTGGTGACGTCACCCACTGGTTCCTGAAGAGCCATTGTGAAGCTCAGTGTGGGGTGGCTCTGGTCATTGCCACCTTGGCAGTCTCCTGCCAGCTCCCAATTAATCTGAAAGTGGTCAAAAGGTGGAGTGCGGGGGGAGCAGGCTGTAAACACGTTTGTGTTTAACATGGGGACTTATGGTGACTGACTCACTTCGTAATCAGCCTCAAGTGGATGTTTAAGGAACTGCAGATTTTGGCGCAGCTGAGGTTTCCACTCCATTCACACAAATACAGAAACATGTGTAACGATGCTACAATCACAATGCAAGAAAGTGCAAGTCACAATAAAAGGAAAGAGAAGAGCAGAGAATATCACCTTCCTTAACATCCCTGCACTCAGCCTGTGGACACAAAACACACACAGACACACACATTAGAAAACCTGAAAGCTCTTCATTGTAGTCAGTAGGCAGGTGAGGATATATATAGATGGTGAAAAGGTAGAGTTTTGCCCTGGAGGTGATTTGACTACTGGAGTTATATTTCTGCATGCACACAGGAGACCGTGTGTGTTTTGAATGAGATCGGGCATCCCCTTGTTTGTCTGGCTAATCATTAAAGAGAGCATTCTTCTCTAGAATGGTTTGTGCAAATCAGCACGCCTTGTACACGTCATCAAGGTAAACAGCATCTTTTATTTGACCTTGCTGCAGAGAAACACGCCCTGCCAGCATGAGTGGGCATTCATCAGCTCAATACAAGTATGTCAAAAAGCGACATTAAAGTTAGTAATATCTATGATCTACAATTTCATGACAATACAGCAAAATCCATGTGCTGAGAAAGACTGTGACATGATAGAAAGCTACTTAATGGATCTTGTTCCAAGTAGCTGAAAAACATAACAAATTGTGAAATGTATACACAACTATTTCCAGTCATTTGCATTTATTCATTTTGATTTCTCTGTACTTAAATTTTTTCTTAAGAGCAGAAGCGACACTGACATCATCCCCTCATGTATTGGCTATCAGCAAATAGCTGGAAACAAGAAGCATCACTGAAGTTGTGCTTCTGTCCACTTCCTCTCAGCTCCTCATGCTGCTAAATGCTCCTCTGTTAATCCTTCATGTGTCTGTCTGCTGTTTGCTGTTTGTGGTCACAGAGTTTTTATCTGAGCTTTTTCACTCAAAAGTTGACCGTTGTGGCCAGAAATGAGGCTGACCATCAGCATTATTGGTTTTCTTTTCATTTATTTACTTTTCATTTTTCTGCTCTTGCTGGCTCACAACCACCTTTTGCTTTTTTCTTCTTTTCCACTTTCATCCACCCTACGCCCACACACACACACACACACTACAAAGCAACACAACACCTAACAAACAATGTCAGTTTGTGCTGTCGTTTTCTGGGCAGACTTTTATTATTGTCCTGTATTTCCAGTTTTGTTTTCCCTGTGTTATCCTGTTCTGTTTTTATCTTACAATAAATGAATTTTAAAATAACAATAAAACATGTAATAACAGTAAAAAGAAAAAAAAAAAACAAGCTTTAAGCTCAAACACTGAGCTGTGACACACTCAGTTCTCCCTCAGTACAGTGAGTGTGAAGCTGAAGGGAGCTGCAGCGTCTGGTCTCTGTGGGTTCATCGCTCTGAGCAACAGCTTTTACATTTGAGGTCATGTGATCTGTTGTTCATATAAAATGTGTTGTGTGTGTGTGTGTGTGTGCACTGTAGCATGTTTCCAAAATGCTGCGCATGTGTCAGCAGGTTGATGAAGCTGTTTTCTTAATTTGCATGTCTTTTGTAATTTGCATGCGCTTTGAGCTGACTGTAGAAACCAGAGTGGAACACATCATATGAGTATAATCCAGTTATTAATGCACTATTTCACTGCAGACAGACAGGTTTGAGATTGACGTTCATTCTAAGTGACTGTAATCACAGGTGCTCACATTGTTTTGTCATGTTTGCTGTCTGGACTGAAATGAACACCTCAAAGCAGAGGCACATATGTGAGGCTGCTGTGCCTACACACAGGTGATCTCTCCTCCCCCTCCTCTCTCCCTCAGGAGTGACCACACTAACTCCATGGTGATGTGTGTTATTACCCAGCCAGCTTTGGTCACTCCCACCTGCTCCTCCCCTCCTCCCTCACCAAGTGCTTATAACCAGCCAGCAGCCTTAAAATAAAAGCAGAAAGCTGAAAAAGAGTTTTCACATCTACCAGAACGAGAGAGTCACAGGAAGCAGGAGACACGGAGAGAGTACTGTGGGTCATATTCAGAGCACAGAAGAATAATACACTCCTGTCCTGCTGTTATCTCACAGCCAGTCTGCTCCCGCAACAGCAGCATCCATCACCACAGTGAAGGAGTATTTCCTGTGAAAGGTAAGCTGAAGAACGACTTCACTTTGACTGAGTGTCATTTAAAGTTACATGTTGGCATCGCCGCGTGAGTTCTGAGTCTTTTTGTTATTTTTCAAACACCATACCAACCCAGGGAGGGATCCATCCAACAATGATCCTTTGTCTCCTGAGACCTGCCTGCAATTATTCCATTCAATGGCGTCCTTTGACTTTGTTTTTCATGGAAGTTGGTCAGATGATTCAGACGTTTTGTTGATACCAGCATACGCAGACCGTGTATCTGCTCACATATTTAACACACGCAATAGGGCGCTAAGTATGACACCTTCAGACATGGATGGATGTGCACACCACATCCTTTCTCAGTCTCTGCATGTGACTCGTAGCTTGTTAATACATCACTGGGCGGACTTCTTGGTATCATGAGTACAATCATTGACCACAAGGAAGTGGGAAAATCTCAGGAGTCATTAGATAGAAGGAGTTTGGAGGAGTCAAGGCGACCAACTCATTATGTTTCTGAGGACACCCTGGCTCCTCTTATGTATGATTAACTTGATGATTACCAGCTTTACTGTAACACTAAGAGCTGACAAGCCACTTCCTGTTGTCTAGTGTTAAATTTCATGTTTGTCTCAGCAAACATCTGTAAAAGGTGTGAGAGAATGGAAATAACTTTAAAGACCAAAGTAGAAAAGGATGAAATTGTAGTGAGAAAAAGGCCACGAGGGATATCCCACTGCTCGGTTCTCAGCCTGGTGCTATACACAATGGGGTTCTGCTCAGTCATTGTCACTGGGGATAACAATTTGTCTGTTTTGTCACGCTACACAAAAGGCACTGTTCCCCATCTGGGAGGTCTACACACACACACACACACACACATTTGGAAGTGACAATCTTGGAGGGACTCGAGAACAGTAGAGGTTGTAAAGGGGGGTGGGAGGAGAAGATCTGGAGATAAACAGTGTGTGTGTGTGTGTGTGTGTGTGTGTGTGTGTGTGTGTGTGTGTCTGCGTGTGTGAGTCAAAATGGCAAGGGAAGATAAATGCTACTCGTTTGTGTGTGTCAAAAATCACTAAAGGGAACATGTGTGTGCACACGTGTGGCATGAACATCGTAGTCTGACTCTTCCAGAGTACTGGTGTCTGATGGCTAAGATGGCTGGCCACAGAGTTTTCTATGCAAATACACACACTGTAGTTTTTGTTCCTTTAATGTTCTGTGTGTCTGTGTTGCTTCAAACACGTGAGCTTAAATGTCACAATTTTCATGTATGTAGATGTTCTACATTTAAATGCAAAGAGGGGGAAAAAAATGCAAAAACAGAAAGCATGTAACTCGCAGACGTTTCGTCTGCATCTCATCGGCTTATTATAATAATTTCTCAGATCATACAGAGAGAAATACTTCCTCAGTCGTCACCTCTATACTCCCATTAACTCTAAACTAAACAAAGCCCTCAGTTCAGTGCAATGTGATATGTGTACAGTACATGTCCTTAAGAGAGTAAAAGAACTGCTCAGGGCACTCTGAGTGTTTAGAGAAAGATTAGTTATTACCTCACAAAGGATAAAAGGTGACTAGTTGGGAAAGAAGCAGGTGTTTTACCCCCTCCCCCTCCTCTGCCATCCACCTCACAGAGGAAAAGGGACAGTCCCACTGTTAATTTGTCATCTAATTGGCAGCGCATGATGGCTTAGTGAAACACACAGTGACTAATGGCGTGCGCATACATGGATACTTTATTGTCTTTAAAGGAAATTTGTTGCCTCAGTCCGTACAAAGCCTCACATGCATACATAAATAGACAGATTCAACATAACCACAAAAGTAAACATTCAATACAGCACATTAATCCACACCCATAGCTCTCCGCACATGGCGGTTACCAGGGCGCTTTGTTAAGAGATGCTATGGCAGCAGGTACAAAAAAAAAATCAGATGTTGACTAATTGAATTCATTTTGTCAACAGGTTCCAAGTAATTGTATTAAGTTATCTGAACTCAAAAATGTTATGTAATTGAACCCCTAACATGACATTTTTAGTTAACTTAATAACTTAATTACATGGAACCTGTTGACTTGAATAAATGTAATTAAAGTCAACATTTCATTTTTTTGAGTGTGACGTGTGTGCGTCACAGCATTTCAAGTAAAAAAAATGCCATATAAAATTCTAATGAGGCACACTGTAAAATGAAGACTACAACAGAATCCTGAATTGTATTTGTTGACTGATGCTGAATAACGTCTTCTCTTCCCTTTGCCTCTTCTGTAGGTCGAACAATCAGCAGCAAAAATGGGATGTTTTGGATTCCTCAAGTTCATGATGTTTGTCTTCAATGGCATTATCTTTGTAAGTTTGAATGTTTCATTAGAAATACTTCAAATGATTTTATTTTTGCTGAGAAAATGCTGCCACTTTGACCTTTTTGACATCTTCCTTATCAAGAAAGGTTGCAGTGTGACAAATGTATGGAAATATGCAAGCAAAGCGCGATGTGACAACACAGTGACGCAGAAATGAATCACCTGAACGCCCGTGAGACTGAATTTGATTTGAAGAATCAAAATGTAAAATGTACTCTCTGTTTGACCCAGCTGTGCAAATCTTATTCACCATTTCAGTATCAGTGGAAGAACATTATTTAAAACTCATTTAAAACCTATTAGAATTTATTTAGATATTTTTGTGATTTGTTGCACTCAGTGTTAAAGCATAACGTACTTCTCCCTACCTGGAGCCCAAAGTAACATAGTGTGAGAACAGACACAAGAATGACAGAGACACCATTCACCTGATTACAGGTCAATGAAGCATCAACATAATTTATTATGTTATTTTATGGTTTTACACAATGTTGTTTCATATCAATGTAGTATTGCACTTTCATAAAGTTGGACTGGTTAAACATACAGTCAAATCGGAAGCTGCAGATGGACGTATAGTATATCTTTATATCTTTGATGTCTTTTAGTCATCCCGTAAGATCCCATAATTCCCATAATGCCACTCATCTTTCACTAGATCGTCCTAGCTTGGTAAATGTCCGTTCTGTTTTCGTAGGCTGAGTGTGGTGCTCCCCATTACATGGCCTGGCCTCGATGTGTTAAGGTTTACCTTTAATTCTTACCTGTTTCTCCACTTCTCCTCTCTTCCTGTCATTCTCCCTCAGTTGGCGGGCGCTGCCATCCTGGGTGTTGGGATCTGGGTGAAGGTGGACAGCGGCTCCATCCTCAATTTTCTTGGAAAAATTGAAAATGCTCCACCAGAGCTCAGTCAGGTGCTCAACGTGGGCTACCTGCTGATTGCTATAGGAGCACTGCTGCTCGTCATTGGCTTTCTAGGCTGCTGTGGAGCTGTCAAAGAATCCAAGTGCATGCTGCTGCTGGTAGGTTGTTGTCTGCTTCTTTATTGAGAGTTTTATGAGAAGATCAATACCATTTAGGGTACCCTAAATATGACCATATAAAATCTAAACATCATAAAGTGTTCCAGCATATTTTATTATTTTATTTTATGTTTATTATAGCCTAGGTTTTATGTTTGTCAAGACCTGTTGAGCAGCAGACTATGTGTCCCTAGCATGTAAGATAATAAACAAATGAGATAGAATGAGAACAAATGACATATTATATAGTTAGAGGACAGAGCTTCCGTGTCTGTGAAGTGAAGCCAACACGGAAGTGCCTTAAACCTGCATTCTTTCGGCACCTTCATTCTTTTCATTGCAACACTTGAGTCAAACTAGGCAGTGCTGATCAAATATGAAACAAGACAGACAGGTGGGCGTCTTTCCTACCTGAAAACTGACTGAACTGAAACTAACTCTACCTAATTAGTATGCAGAAGAACACAGTGTGATTGGATCTACACACATTAGACTAGTATTTCTGTTTCCTGTCACAATCTCGGGATGTAATTGCAGGATATAGAAAGAAATCATGTGTTAAAGAATTTATACGGCAATCAAACCCTGGTCTCCTGTGTGTCTGTCCCAGACTTTTACACTACATCCTTTGCTCCTGTTGTTATTGACCCTGGCTGGTACTTGTTTCCTCCTAACAACAATCTTTTCCGAAACTAAGCAAGTAGTTTTGTTGTTGACTGCGTGATGCACTTAACTTGTGTTACCTATTTTTTTCTTTTTCTTTTTTTTTTAATGTCCCCATAAAATGCAAAGCAGAGAGTTGTTTGCTTCCTCATTTTTTTTTTGCATGTTTCCTGTATAAACAGTCAGATAGGGATTGACTTGTGGGATATTCATTGGTGTCAGTGAGTCTGCTATGCAACTAGTCAGTTAGCATGCTAATATCAGTAGGTGTACAGTATATACAACACAATAAATACTATACTCATAGGACATAGTGGCAACACTGATATTCTGTTGTTCTCTGTTGTTGGTGGTAGGTTCATATAGTGTACGGATATGAGAGTGGCAATAATCTTCTTATCTAAAGATGAATAATAATAATAACTTTTCAAAAGAGGTTCCCTTAAAATTTTCATTGGTGCATGCTATCTTGTTGCCATGTGCATAGTTTCAATAGTTTGCATCCAAATTTGGTGCAAAATGTGGCAGCTATGTTTGTTTCATGTATTAGTTTGAGGAAGGTTTCAGTTTCTTCACTGGCTTCACAGATCTGATGTTCTGATCTGCCACTACTTTTGTCTCTTTAGTGACAAATGAGCAGTGTGACTGAAGTAAAGTTTAAGTCTGTTTCCATTCTATTTAATGTACACACGTGCATTAAAAACAGGTGAAGGAAACACATTAATGTGGCTTTAGACTGATGAAGAATTCGTACAGTGACACAAAAGTAAAATAAAATGTTGTGATCTTTTGTCTAGTTTTTTATCATAGTCCTGCTGGTCTTCATAGCAGAGGTTGCAGGAGCAGTGGTGATCTTGGTATTCAGACCGTTGGTAAGTAAACTAAAGAACTGATAACTAATTATCATAATTTCATATGTCATAATATCATAACACAAGTGCTGCACAAAAGCTAACATATGCTTACATTCTAGGCAAACGAGTTGATTGCCAAGTTAGGCACAGCAGCAGTTGCAAACATCAAGAAGGACTATGGGGGAAATCCTGACATCACGGGCCTGTGGAATACGACAATGAGCACAGTATGGAACTACGTTTTTTTTCTCTCGCAGCATTTCACTGATTCTTTGTGTAACATGAACTCTCTTTGTGTCCACATTAGTTAAACTGTTGTGGATTCTACAACTCATCAGACTTCGTGGGATCTCCATATTATGACAGCCACAACCAGCAGTACCCACCGCAGTGCTGTTCTAACACTTACAACCCGTGTAACCAAACAATGGCTGTGGTACAGTATACGCTTTGGAAGTAGTAGAAACAACAAAACATCCTTGTGCATGGTTCAAACCCAGTTTAAATGAATAAATGTCCATTCTGCTCTTTATTTCCTTCAGACGACTGGTTGCTTCCCAAAGATCAAGGAACTGGTTGATGAAAACACAGTGGTTATCGTGGGAGTGGCACTAGGAATCGCAGCTCTGGAGGTATGACTTCACCTCTCTCTTTAGATTACAAAATCTAGATTACTTTAGATTAGGCTGAAGGGCATCAGATAGAGAGAGGATAAATGACTGGAAACGAAGCTATATTCAGCATCTGATGACTCATTATTTGTGTCAAGCATGAATGTGAGATAATAAAAGTGCATCTATTATCAGATGTCAACACTTAATTAGTAATGAAAAACATGCTTTGGATTTTATTCTGTTCACATTGACAAAGATTGTTTTTGAATTGCAGATATGTGCCATGGCTGTCTCCATGATCCTGTACTGTAGAATAAAATCCAGGAGCGCCTAACAGCACATGGCGAAGGCTTTAGAAGGAGCATTTTTTAATCACTCAACCTTTCTCCTTCCATTTGGCCTCTTGAGGAGTGAAGAGCTGTGCCTTTATTTTGCAAAAAACAAAACAAACAAACAAAAAAACATGCCAGTTCATGCCAGTCTCATGCAATCAGAATGACTGAATGATATAACAAATCTATTTTTACTACATTTAAATCTATCTAATAGATGCCATATATGAATGTACATGATCTATTTCATAAGAACGCTGCACTTTGTAAAATGCGGAAAAGCACACACGCTGTCTACTTCAACAGAGATTATTTCAAATGTTAAGCAGAGCCACCTGTAACGCATGGCCGGTCAATGAGGAATTACATGATACCTGCATTCACTGTGATAATGAAACAAAGGCTGGTGCGCTGCACAGGAACCACTATTGCCATGGGGTAGCTTCGAAAATAGCAACAGAAATGATTCATTGTTTGTATGTATGTTGTAAAGTGATACATTTTGAATTAAAGTGCAAAGTATTTGTAGAGTCTGGTGAGTTTTTTTTTTTTTTTTTACAGAAATGTTGAAGTGGAACCTACAAACTAGGTGAAAGCTAAAAACTATTCTTCTCTCAAAAATGTTTGAAAAAAATGTTTAAAGCAAGTACCAACCTCCATGGCTGGGAAATGAAGCTAATATGAAAGTGCCAAAAAGTGCAGTTCCTCTTCTGTCCACTTGAGGCAGGTTCCAGAAGTGAGTCAGTCTCCATAAGTCCCCATGTTCAAATGTCCAACTTCACAGCAGAAACAAACATGTTTACAGTCTGGTACAAAAAACAGTCTTGGTCTCTAAAGCTAATTTCCCTGTTCATGACTTGAACTGTACTGAGGGTGAATTTATATACAACTCACCTGTTCTAATGATATTAAGGCTTAAAGTTATGCAGAATTAACAGCGTGGACACTTTGATTGACAGGTGGGTGTCATTTGAGCAGATGGCTTGTTACAGCGACCAGGTGTCATTCAAACTGCCTCAGCCTCATGATCCACGTCTTTGCCGATTTTTAGATTAGTCAGCAGGCGGAAGGGGCAGGACAGCCAACATGGCAGCGGCCAGCTCTACATATGTTGAGCTTCGAAGCAGTTCTTCAGAAACTTGTGGGTGACATCACACAAAGAATGGACAAAAGACTGTCCATTCTTTATACTGTCAGTGGTATTTTCAACTATTGAGTTTAAATGAAGTGGGCTGGATATTCGTGCCACTAGGTGCCAGTTTGAATCTGTTATGCTCTGAGGAAATTCCCTCAGGATTTTGTTGATACAAGATAACATACAACACATTTACTGTTTATCTGTAATAGGCTCAAGATAATTGTCTTGGTTTATTTAAGTAAAAGTGTTAAGTAGTTAAGTAAAATAGCATGTGTTAATGTGTAACTTTACCCTTACTTTTAGATAAGCAGGCTTTTTGCATCTGCAGCATGAATTTAAGGAGCAGCTGACGTGAAGAAAGCTGTGAGTCCAGAAACCTGCAGTTTGTCAAACCACTTTGGACTCTGCCTTCATTTGCTGCTTTACAGTCCGGAAAGAAACTTGCTCGTGCTGTGTTTGTGTGTGTGTTGGAGTGATCTTTGGAGTGCACTGGTTAATATAGCACAGGACACTTTATGTCCGTCTAATACGTCATACATTGAGATTAACCATCGCTGTTTTATTTTAATCAAGTGCTTTCAATCAGTCTTTTGATGATAACTCAGTGGTACTGGCCACTGGTTTCTGGCACTGTGCAGCATGTATAACTGCTGAAATATATGAGACACGGATGACAGGTGGAGCTGCTGAAATGTCTGAAAACTGATGATTTATGCAAAAGTTCACACCAGTTGTGTGAATTATTTTGCATTTCCTGAGAATTAAAAGTTAAAAAAAAAAAAGGCCCCTCTCTGTTTTTGGGGTCACATGGTTTAGCCTGAGTCGTATTGTGAACAATGAAGGTGCCAGATTTTGTCAAAGTGTAAAGCTGAACTGTTGGAGCGCTCTTTAATAGCGAATTTAACATCGTACTGCAGCTATGTGTCTACCAGCAGGCTGAAACTAAGCTAATAGCTAACAACCCAGATAGCAGACCAACATTGAATCAACACTGAATCAACGCTGATGCATCAACGAAACTGTCACTGAATCAATGTTGCTCAACATTGAAATATAACATAGATTTTTCATCAGGTTTGCACCCTGAAATGATAAAAGTTATTTCAGTGATGAAAAATAGACCAGGACAGACATGAAATCAATGTTAGTTCAACTTAAAATCTATCGCTGTTTTATCATTGAACCAACATTGAAATAACATCAATTAAACCAATCCCCAGATAGCAGACCAACACTGAATCAACATTGAATCAATGTTGCCATGCTAACTGGGAACACCACAATTAATTCACCAAGAAGAGTCTCAATCCTCTTTACAACAAATTTAGATTAAATATTTCGTGTAATGTCCTGGTGTTGATGTCATGAAATGACATCTTTTTTATGTGCATTTAAGTATCTAGTCCTTGTTAAAGAGACAGTCTGTGGACTATGAGGACATAAAGTACGACACGTCAACTTTGATATTTACTTCGATATTTACTTGATGTTTTATTCATATTTACTTGATGAATAACTCTGGATTCTGGCTCCTTTGGCAGTAGAATGAACTCAACAGGAGCTAACAGGCTTACACAAACACCAAATATACAAACACAAAGAGCAGGTGACAGACTGCACTCCTCCAGGTGGATTCTCAAAGACGATCCATATTTCAGTGCAGCATCACATTCCAACTACTGCGAGGCACTACAGGCTTCCTGACAAACACCAGCAGCTCAGTACCGTCACACATTTACAAATATGACAGGTCGACTGAAGGATCTGCACACAGGATGTGAGTCACATTCATTCACTGACATCAGAGAACTTAACAGCTTTACACTGGTAGTAGTACTAGTCAGTTCACTCAATACAAATGAGGAACTGAACCCTTTGGATCACACACTCTCTAATTTAAAGAAACATTCAAGTTTAGATTTGATTTATTTAGATTTTAGATTTCTTTATTATTTTAAAGAGTTCTATTTTTATCTCCTTTCTTCGTATTTACACATCTGCTGTTCAAATCAATACCACAAGCCACTGAATCCATTACTATCATATGTTGAGACTAGAGGCATTAGAGAGTGAAATGCTGTTGCCTCCACCTGCATATTCTGGTAAAGAGATGCAACCTCCGCCTCCACCTTCCAACAACAATCTGCAGTTTATGGCAGATTACTGCCTCTGCCGACAACCTGCAGCCGCTACGTCCATGTGCAGACCGCTGCAGCACATCTTTCCACCTACATCCTTGACCAGCAAGGTCAGGGTCCACTCCACACCTGAAACCTCTGTCACCCTGCTTCTTCCACCCATTCACAGATCCAACAACGTCCTCCAGCAGCAGCAGCAACAGCTGCTTCTGATGCTACTGCCTGAAACCTCCACCAGCATCCCTCAACCCCTAGCCCCTGACAGCAGTTCTCTTACCCTTCGTTTGCTACCAGCTGTACCAGCATCAACCTCCATCTGCAGCCTTTAAACTCCACATCTCCCACTGTACCTAAGAAGCAATCGAACAAACAAGTGACTAGTAAACAAAATATTGCATTCTGCATTCGAGTGATGTGTGGTTGGATGTCAGCTCACAACCCGTGGAAGTCTTCTGTAGAGATTTATAGACAGGTATGACTCAACAGGAGTCATTTCAAGGCATTTTTTCACTGAGCTCTGCCAGAATGAGACACTCCTGGATCCTTGACTGTGGAAAAGATGTAGGGGCCATCATGCTGTTTTCCTGCAAGTGTTTTATAGATCTAAACTAAGGAGTGCAGCTCTCTGCCAGCGGATAGAGAGGACCACCAACTGTGGAGAGTTTTATTCATTGACGATCAGTTCAGTCAGTGGAGATGAAGTCACAGGAGTCCAAGATGTCTTATGCTGAAATGTTTAAAGGAGAATGGAAGAAGACTATGACTACAGTGGGGGGGCACCTGCTTGACTCTGACTCCCTAACACCAACATACAGTCCTGATGTGACTGTCAGAGCGCTGTGATACAGCCATCTGAGAGGTGTAGATGGCGGAGCATGCATGTGCACAAAATCACACATATCTTGCAGCAAAATACAAATAAAATACTTCTTAATCAAATGCAGAATGGCTTTTGTCTAAAATAACAGCACAGAAACAAGCGGGTCCAATGAATTCAAGGGAACAAAAAGAAATCAGGTACAGGTCAGGCACCATCATATCTTTAAGAGCTCATAGTACCTTACTACCCCTCTAGAACGCTGCGTTCTTAGAATGCTGGGTTCCTTGTTGTTCCTATAGTCTGCAAAAGTAGACTGGGAGCCAAAGCCTTCAGCTTCAGTTAACTAGAATAACTAAGGGCCCTGAACCAGCCCTTAGTTATGCTACTATAGGCCTATACTGTCAGGGGACTTCCCATGATGCACTGGTGGAATTGTTGGGTACAGTCTACACCTGCTCTGTGTGGAAAGTGTCATCAGATAACTGAGATTCTGTTGTAATTTGGTGTTGTATGAATGATATCGAACTGAGTAATTTAAGTCATTAATAAGCAATATTTATATTACACGCAAAAATATTTTTAACGTCCATGTTGTGTCCAAACATATATACATCAACAGTGCCCCCAAGTGGCTGCGCTTTGACATTGCATGTGAACAAAGCGGTGACTGCAGTTCTACACAGTTCATCAGCTGCTAATGACGCAAAAGTAATTAAATGAAATTATTTTTTTCTACAGTAATGTTTTCTACTTTCACATTTTGTCCCCTTCATCCTACCAAACTTACTCTCCACATCCTGACGTCATGTCATTCAGCAAAACTGATAAATTAGAATAAAAAAAAAACATTTTCAGTCTTAAAGTTTGACAATAAATGGAGAAAAACAGAAAATGAGCCATCAAATAATAAGAATTCGCACTGCACTCAAAATCTCCCCAAACATGAGAATAATCTGTCCGGATCTGGATTTGACTGAGCTGCACCTGATCCTGTGATCACAGTGTAATGTGTGCGTGGCAGTGATGTCACAGAGGAGGAGTCAGGTGCGCCTCTGCTGTGTGAGTTTACTCAAACTGTCGGATCCACGCAGATGCGCGCATATCCCTCGCGCCCCGGAGCACTTTACGCGTGTTTGACCAAGAGGAAAGTCTTGACGCCAAACTTCTGCTCTGCTTCTAAAGCTCGGCTTTTCACGGTGTGAGCTGTGCATGACTCTCTTGATTTTTCTGCTAATACCGACGAGCTCCTAACAGGTGTCGGGGGGATTCCACGCCGCCGCCCGCACAGACAACCATGTCCAATGGGAAAGACGCAAATGCTGCACAAAAGTGAGTACACACACTGGAAATTCAGTGACGCGCTCAAAAGTTGGACTTGGTTTTCAGGTTTGTTCGCTTCCTGGATCAGCTGGTGATTCTCTTTAGCTCTGAGAACAGTGGAACCTGCACAGGAAACAAATAAGCAATAATAATTCACCCTCACATGCGCAAGGAAACGCCAATAAACCGCTTTAGTTCGCTTTTCCTGACGTAGTTCAAAAATAGTGCCAGGTGAGTTAAAGGCGCTGCTGGTGGGGGTCGTTGTTGTTTTCCACACATGAAGACAACAGCAGGGCCTGAAGTCGATGACAACACTTCGATATTTAGTGCTGCGTGATGATGTTCTGGACTGACCTTTAACTTTATTCAAATGTCTGTCATGAGCCTCTCAACACACACACACACACACACACACACACACACACACACACACACACACATCCTGTGTTTATCAGTGTGCTGCTGTTGACTTTGCATCCCCCCTCTGCCTCCAGACACACAGTTGCTCACAGTTTAGTACATTTGCATTTTGGTGTGTGTGTGTTTACCCATGTTGGTGTGTCAGCTCCTCACAGATGACCCTAAAGGAGTGTCTGGAGGAGTGTATGGAGGCACTGGATCTCTTCCTTAACAACCACTTCAACGAGAGCTTGGAGAGGCTGCGGCCAAGGTAACAGAATAATCCTGAGTCACAGAGGTTTTAATCAGCTGTTCCTGTGTTGAGTGTGTGTCTCTGTGGTGTGCTTTAGCACTTTGTGTGTTCTCGGTTTGATGTCAGCAGTATTTAGCCCGAGGTGAAACTTGTGTGGTGTCAGCTGTGAAGTTCTTCCTGCCAGCCGAGACACAAGGGTGGCCTTGGTAGGCTGCAGCTCTCCAGGATATGGGCTGTTTACTGAAGCTGACGCCCATGGTCTGACTGACTCGACAGCCAACAGAGCAGCAGCCCTGCAAGATAAACACTAACGCACAAGACGGGCTACGACACTGGAGGAGATAGGAAGAATAAAGCCAACCATATTTACTCTTATCTTTTCCCAACAGGAAAATGCGCAGCTCGCACAGTGGCTCCTGACGTTACCTCTGTTTGCTCACAGTGCAATATGTATGATGTTGATCTTGTGACTTCCATGTTTCCCATGCAGAGTGAACGAGAGCATGTACCACGCTCTTATCTACGCCACCGTGCTGGAAATGCAGGCCATGATGACTTTCCAGCACGATGACATCACCAACGCAGGAAATACCATGAAGAGTGCCCAGGAGGTCTGCCAGAGGTCAGGATGTCTCATTAACTAACTCTTCTTTAACAGTCTTCGAGCCATAAATTTATGAGTGCATTTCCATGTCCTGTTTCTGAACTTTCAATTTGAATGTGTTTGCATGAGAGAAGTCATTATAGCAGCTGTGAAGATAGCGACAAAAAAGGATAATTGGTGGATGATTGCTGCGTCAGAAAAGATGCAGTAAGCAGGAGCAGTGACGTAGCGTGTCGTACGGCTGCTGAAATATTGTTTGTGTTTCAGGTTTCGAAGGAAATCTCCAGGTTCAGGTTCGCTCACTGAAGGTAAAAGGCTCCATTTTTAAATCCATCCAAAAGAGTAAATGCAGTGTGCACAGACAGACGTGCCCCTCTCTCTGTGTAATTCACTCCCATCTACTTATCAAATGTGACACAGTCATGTGGAAAGATGACTGTATGTTATTAAATTAATGCGTGTGTGTGTGTGTGCATGTGTTTTTGCAGTGCAGCTCCATGCTGAAGCGTGTTACGCAGAGTGCCAACTCCAAAGAGCTGCTCTCACCTTCCTACAGGTGAAGTACACACAGAACCAGCTCACATGTCTGTATGACCACCGGCACACCAAAGATTCCACATTCAGTTTGTCAGGACTGTGTGCCAGAAGTTTCCACTTATATCATCTTAAATCTGTGATCCGTGCACGTCTCATTATTCATTTCTTTATTTTGCAGGATGAGAACATGGTGAGTTTTATCAAAGGAGGGATCAAAGTACGAAACAGTTACCTAATTTACAAGTGAGTAATGAACCATAAAGAGGATGTATATTTAGTGAATGTCTGTTGTGTATACATTATTATATTGTCCAAAGCTGCAGCAAAGAGAGTATTTGCATGGCTGTACCATCAGGGGTCGACCGTTGTATAATGGGACTCTTAGAACTTGGTATTTCACTCGGGGATGGTGCATTACGTCCTGCCTCACACAGCGCTGTGCACCTGATGCACTTTGTCTTAACCCAAATGTTAAACCTTCAGCACGCCTCACGTCTAACTAATTTGAAGCTGAGATGATTTTTCTATTTATGTGATCACATCAATTTATGATTTTTTTTTTCTGCTCCTTGTACTGCTGACATGGCTGCAACTGCAGACTTTAAACGGACTGTTGATGAATTCTCTATAGTAGGAAATATATCCAATTAAATAGTGCTAAAATAAATCTAACCTTTGGATGGACTAGATTCTGTCCAATAACAAAAATCTCCTCAGGTGTGGACGCTCTGTAGTCTGATACCAATGCAGCATATTGCATCAATGCACAGCACATACAGGCTCATAAGGCATGATAATTTCCATTTAGTGGAAGTGGTTAAAAAAAGATGCTATTGAGTTGCATTATGGGAAATGTAGTTTGTGTTTTTGGAGCTTGACCTACACAAAGGACTTAACAACCAGATATAAGCTATACATTTCTGAACTTTGTGGAAGTGCTCTATCACTGGAGTACCTTTTCAAGTTTTTCTTTTTTTTTTTTCTGCACAGTCATGTCATGTCATGACAGTATACAGTATTATATTAATATGCTGAGCTGTGTTCTTAAACAATTGACATAGTTGCCTTCTATCATCCAGAGAACTGCATTCCCTCATAAAATCTTCCAACTGTCTCAAAGGAGCGAGCCACGTTCACTTAGAGGGAGGAGTGTCGTTTGGAATGGGAGCGTTTAATCTGGTACGTCACAAACGAATCTTTAAACTCCGTCAGTCGACTGTACGTTGTTTAAACGTGTTTGTACCAGACAGTTTACGAGGTCTTCTTTATTCACAGACACTCTCTCTGTTTCCTCCACGGATACTCAAAGTTTTGGAGTTTGCAGGCTTCTCTGGAGACAAGGTGATAATATAACTTTCCTCCATTATGCCTCCTCCATAGTAGCTTGTTAACTGACAAACTCATGGCTCTTTCTGTTTTTAGGAATACGGTCTGTCCCTGCTGCGTGACGGTGCGACGGGGATGAATCTGCGCTCCATGCTGTGCGCTCTGCTGCTGCTCTGCTACTACACCTTTCTCACGTTCATACTTGGTAGTTCTGTACCGCATCCATGTGTTAGATATGTGCCCGAGATTCACTTGATTTTTCATGTGAATTAGGAATATTTCTGCATGATTACTCATGTCATATCATATCTGCTGTCACCTCTCAGGGACCGGTGAGGGAGAGGTAGCTGAAGCTGAAAGCCTGCTGAAGCCTTTCCGGCTCCACTACCCACGGGTGAGCGGCAGTATAAGGATCATCTGTGTGTTTGATCCGTGTCCTCTTACTTTCTGTCTGGTAATGAAGGTGTTAATGTGTCCTATTCAGCTGCAAATGTGGTCTCGCAGACTGATGTCAGGAGCTCATTATCTCTAATAGATGTATCCAAACTGTGTCGACACCGCTGACCTTTTCAGGAACGAGCTGGAGAGTCTAAAAATGGAGGGAGCTATCATTGAACAAAATGTCAGGATGGAATAAAAGCTCCAGTACAGGGAAAATAGAAGGAGAGCTATTGCGGCTGACTCGAGCGAGCTTGTTCCCTGCTGGCTACTGTTTTCTAGAGGTTAGCTCCAGTAGTTCATCAGCTAGTTTCCAGAAGTAAATATTTCGCAAGGACTTCGAGATGAATTTCACTGCTGTGACCAGGCCTCAAAGAAAACTGCAATGATCTTACAAGATTAGATCACTAATCACAACTCCATCATGTGGAAAATGTAGGGTCCAATGGAGCAAAGACAATATGGCCATGGATTTAGACAAGTCTATTGCATACTGTGGATGAAGGTGAACCAAGATGGTGTACTATAGGATGGATGAAGGATGGAGGAAAGGGAATGAAGGGTAGGTTTATTGAGGGTGAGAAGAAATGGAGGAATGGACCGGTGTCGTCTAGTGGGGGAGCAATTTCTTCATCGTTTCTTCATCGGAACCCCAGCAGTTATTGTATTTGAATAAAAAAGAAAAAGAAGGGAAGAAGAGAGAGGAAAAAAAATAAAGGGTTTGGGGGAAGGGGGGTGTAAACTGAGTCAAAAAGGAAGTGATCGGAGAAGGTGTGCTTAAATACTCGCTGCTCCCTTCATGGAAGTGCACTAATCGATCGCTGAAGTACTCGATTACAGCATAACTCAAAGAACTCAGACAAAGCAGCTTCCTGGTACAACTTTGACCTGCTGTTATGCGTGCACGTTTCCACATCAGCAGTTACTTTGAGTTGTAAAAGTTAAAGTCATAATGGGTTCAGTCATAATTGAGAGAAATTGTACAAAAATAAGAACAAAGTTTTGATCATTCCTACTTTTATTGCAGATGAATTCAGATTGTGGTTTGTTCTTTCTCTTGGTGTTTGGAGAACACCTGTTCTCTTTTCTACACGTCATTCTTCTAATCGCTCTATTTTTACGCCTCTCGCTGTACGTCAGCGCTTTCTTCAGGATCTCTCCCTCGCCTCACATTGTTTCTCTTTCCTCTCTATTGTCCACTCGCACGTTTATCCCCACCTTGATTAGCTCCATCCAACACTTGCTCCACCTTCCACTCACGCAGTCCCCTCTGCACTCTGAATCTCGACACCACCTCGCCTTCATTTGAAGTACACTTGTGCGCCTGTTATCATTCCTGCCACTGACTCACATTCTTGTAAATTCACAATCCCTCTTTCTACTCCACCTTTTACCTACATGCCTGCCCATCCCAGAGAACAAACTCAGAGCACTGACAAATCCAAAGTGGAAATGTCTTGGTTAAACACCACAAGAGTAATTACCATACAGCAGATCTGCTTGCAGATTGATGAGTATTTAACACACAGTAGATTGTGGTGTAATTCAGAGAACACTGGAGGCTGAAATCAAAGTTTTTGAATTGGTATTTTTCTCTTGTGTCCAGGGAGCAATATTCCTCTTCTTTGCAGGCAGGACTGAAGAGATCAAGGGGAACATTGATGAGGTGTGTTTCATGAAGCGTGTCAGTTACATGGCTTGAATGAATGACAGCTTCTGTTTTATTTGCTTTTGATTGCATAGCCCAATGTTAATATCTAATACACTATTCACCTGACATGAACCTACCTGTTTTATGCTTATTTAATGTGCTGTCTGCTGTTATGTCACCGTGCTACCAGGCGGTGGCACTCTTTGAGGATGGCTGCAAGGCCCAGCAGGCGTGGAAGCAGTTCCACCACATGTGCTACTGGGAGCTGATGTGGTGCTTCACCTACAAGCGAATGTGGAAGATGGCGTACTTCTACGCAGACCTGCTGAGCCAAGAGAGCCGCTGGTCCAAGGTACAGAACCAGAGACAGGCTAATGGTGGACACAAAAGTGAGATGGTTTTTTGTCAAAGCATCTTCTGAAATCAATCCTGTCTTTATGTTCTCTGTTAGGCCATGTATGTTTACATGAAAGCTGCTTACCTCAGCATGCTGCCTAAAGATGAAGCCAGGCCTTTTGGGGAGGACGAGGTCGATCTCTTTAGGTAAACACACACACACACACACACACACACACACACACACACACACACACACACACACACACACACACACACACACACACACCTTTTTGTCTTTGTGACACACTGTTCATGATATAATTGTATTTTAAGTGTATACAGTTCTCATTGTTCCCAAACTTACCTGTGTACTTCTTACATGCTTGGAAGGAGATGGTGAGGCGTGCAAGAGTATTCAGTTGGTTCACCTACATCACTAGGTGCCACTAAATCATACACACTGGAGCTTTAAGGTGAACACAGAGAAACTTTGCTCCTTCAGCAGCTTTCTGACTGGACCTTATCATCCTAATATACTGCCACCACCAGTCATGGGATTATTTGCATATAGCATGCACGGCTCATGCTATAAAGGAATTCATAAAATGTTTCATACGCAAATGCTTGTTTTGGTTTTGAGGCTCAGGGTTTTACTGCTCTGGTTCAGAGCTGAGAGACTGAGATATGAATGTTAACATTGCTCTGTAACCGCTGGGTGTGTTAGCTATAATGTTTCACTTTTGTTTTGTTTTTGTTTACAGCTTGTTGCACTGCCTCCAAATGGCCAATAATAAATAAATGCCAGTTTAAATACAAGTACATCACAGTTCCTAAAGTGTCTTTATTATTTCTCTGTGTCTTCAGACAAGTGCCCACCTTAAAACAGAAGATAGCAGGGAAGTCTCCCCCAACTGAGAAGTTTGCTATCCGTAAAGCCAGACGCTACAAGGCTCCGAGACCAATCAAGCTACCAGTGCCAGTGCTGGTAAAGCTTTATACACACACACACACACACACACACACACACACACACACACACACACACACACACACACACACACACACACACACACACACACACAAAACTAACACAGTGGGCAGTATGTCTGACTTCTGAGTGTATTGATTTTTTGATTATAGGAGATGATGTACATGTGGAATGGGTTCAGTATGATCAGCAAACGACCAGAACTGACTGAAGGCATGATGCAGACTTTGGTGGATGCAGAGCGCTCCCTGCAGGAGTCTCCTGGTAATACAACATCTCCCACACCATATGCCAGAACAAACCTCAAATATAACTGTAGATAAAAATGAGATCGTCTGCTCACTCCTCAACAGAAAATATGTATTCAGTGGATGACCGCTGTCTGATCCACCTGCTGAAGGGTCTGTGTTTTAAGAACCAGGGTCACCTCCAGGCTGCAGAGGAAAGCTTCAGCCAAGTGTTTGCCAGGTGAGTTTCTCAGAATCTTAATTGAAGCTATTTCTCCTGGACAGCTTTTAACTGCAGGTATTGACAAAGTAATGTTTCCTGAGCAAATATAAAATGCTCTCAACTCACCCATCAAGTTAGACAGTGGGTATTTACATAGTGATCAAGCATGACATTACCAGAGATCACACTGTGTCTTGTGTGTCTTCATTCATGCTTTACTGAGGCTATCACAGTATAGTAGAGGGTAATGACCAAATGCATGCGTGTAATGTAACTGCATGTGTCAGTGAATGTTGATCCACCTTCTGTCTGTGTGTGCTCAGTGAAAAGAAGATCAAGTTTGACCACTACCTGGTGCCTAACACGCTGGTGGAGCTCAGTCTGCTCTACATAGACTTAGGCAGAAGAGACGAGGCGATTAAACTACTGCACAAGGCCAAGTAAGTTACTCCTTTTAATAGCAGCTTTATTGATACATGCATCATCTGAGACATGGTTTAATTCTGCCACACAGATCCAGTAACATGACATAGTGCAATCAGTCATTTGAAACAGACATATTTGTAGACTTGCAGATAGCTCGATGGATACCACTCTCGTGTCTGTACAGTGAGGCAGCAGCTGGTTAGGATAGCTTAGTTCTATTGAAGATTAAGAAAAGTACCACAGCCCAAAACTCTGAAAACTAAACTAAAATCCAACATTTTAAATAGTGAGCTTTTGAGGTGCTAATAAGCAGATTTTGTTAGCTTTGGACAAAGCCCAAGCTAGCTGCTTCCCCATGTGTCCAGTATTTAATATTTATGCTAAGCTAACCAGTTGCTGGCTGTAGCTTCATAATAACTCAGAGATATCTGAGTGGTATTAATCTTCTCATCTACACTCAGAAAATAAAGGTGCTAACTGCAACCAAAAGTGGTTGTGGTTCTTCTATTTATAGAACCATCAAAAATGTTTCTATAAAGGTCCAGTGTGTAGAATTTAGTTGCATCTAGTGGACTAATCGCTGCATTGCAATCTCCTCACATCACCCTTGTCTTCCTAGTGTAAAGGAGAAACAACATTTAAAGACCCTGTCTAGAGTCAGTGTTTAGTTTGTCTGTTCTGGGCTACTGTAGAAACACAGTGTTTCAACATGGCTGCCTCCATGAAAGAGGACCAGCTCCCACTGTAGATATAAAAGGATCATTTTTAAGTATCAAAAACAAAAAGCTTCTTATTTTTAGGTGATTATGCATGCATGAAAACATAGTTCTGAATATTATATATACATATCTGCCTTATTCTATAATAGAGGACACTGATCCTACACACTGGACCTTTAAGGTTTCATAAATGATGCTCCAAAGTGCTTGACCAATTGGGTCCACAAAGAACATTCTTCTGGAAATTTTATTGGGTAAATGGTTTATTTCAAATCAAGTTGTCAACACAGTTGTTGATATTTCTTTTTACTTCAAGAACCAGTCCTTCACAGAAAGTTTGTAAAGAACCATTCAACCTTCAACTGTTCGTAGCTACTTGTAGAACCAGAGGGCCCTTGGAAGAATATCTTTCAAAGAGAGAACACTCAGCTAGAAAGCACATATTTATCTGGGTATGAATGAGTCAATATATGTAATATACAAATATAATTTATAGCTTTGTTATTATTTATTGTGATCAGAATTCTTTCACTAACAAAGCCTGCTGGGACAGGGTAGTAGTACTACAGTGTCCAGAGCTTCTGTCTCTGTGTTCAGCCAGTACAGAAACACTAGAGGTCGCTCTTGGCTTTTACATGTAAGTTAGTTTTATTGCACATATTGACGATCAACCCTCTGTACCTAGTGGATATAAGGCAACTTATTGCAAGTTGCTACTTTAAGTCAAAAATGAATTCACAAAAAACAAAATCCCAACATTAAATGTGCAAAGCAGAGGCTGGCATCTAAGCAATCAGTGTATAAAACACTAGTGATAGCCCACTTCATCTAACACGTGTTGTCATACTTTAACCTGCTCTACTCTTCTGACTTGAAGGCACAACTACAAAGAGTACTCGATGGAGTCTCGTACACAGTTCAGGGTACATGCCGCTCTGGCCAAACTCAAGGCTGACCCTGAAGACGACGACACTCACCTGTAAGGACATTTCATCATGGCTGGAAAGGCTCTCCACACTGGACTGTTTCCCCTCAGAGTTCTGACTGTTTTTAGTGTCACTATCCAAAATACCCAGTATTCACAACAAGTGAATACTGGGTATTTTATCAAGTGTTTTATTATATCTGTGTTCAGGTTTACCAGCCAGACTGACTTCCATTGATGTGTACAAGTGTAAAGTGGAGTTTGATGCTTCGAGCTGAGGGACAGTGTGTAGACTTATTTTATTTGAAGGACAATGTTTTTATTGTTTACACTGAAAATTAAAGAACACTCAATTTTAATTAAATTTAAAGCCACTATAAATATCAAATGTAATAATTTGTATGACTTAATGAAATGTATAGTAATAACTTTCTATGTAATTAACATTAAACAGCGTATTGTGCTGGTTTGGAACATCTAAAGATCAGACGATGGTTTTTCACAGCTGCAGAAAAGACTGTTTTTATGTGCAAGTTTTTAAAGTGTTTTAAACTCACGCATTTGTCATTTGGTTGTAATGCCAATGAGAGCATGGTACGCCACAGCTAAAACACGCTAAAGAGGTGAAGCAACTGTTAACTGCTGTTCTAAACTCACCTTCACTATCTGTGTGTTCAGGCAGATCTGGATCAGTGCGTGCACTTTTCAAAAATTACATTCAAATGTATAAAAAATATTTTTACATAAATAAATTCTACAAAAAAAAAACATCTGTTTTGTCTTATGACACCAGAATTCATTAAATTTCATAGTTTGTGAGTAATAGACAGAATGAACTGGTACAGAGATGAATTTATTTCACTGACATTTAATACAAGATCAGGAAAAATTAACATGTTTAAATAGGACAAACAACTCTGGATATTTTTTTTTTTCAAAAGAAAAAAACACATGGATGGTGTTTTCTTTGATTCAGGTCATTAAAGATGTAGTCAGGTCACAACATGGAGGATCAAACTTCTCTGAAATGACTCAGTCCAGGACTACAAGGATGTAGCAGGAGTTGTGGCAGTTGCTGTCTGTTCCTCTCTCAATCTTCGTTTTATTAGTTTTTTCTTCTTCTTCTCTTCCTTTTCTATTTCAGCGACGGTTTCCAAGAACCTGCGGCTGCGGGGGTCCACCGCGAACCCTAATCGTTCTCTGACTCCGGCCAGCAATATTGCACGGCGGGCTTTCTCCTCCTTTTGCTTTTGCTTGGTCTCACGCTTTTCTCTGCGCCAGTCAGCCACCATCTGGGGCATTTTGGCCATGTTAGCTGCTATGAGCTTCTCTCTGCAGTGGACAGGAGAAAAGATTAGTATAACGGATGTTACCACCATGAATGATGCATAGGTGTAGGATGGCCAGTTGGATCAGATTATGTCTCTACAACAGGGGTCTTCAACCTTTTTCAGCCCAAGGACTCCTTGGACGAGAGACAAACAGAACCACATGCAATTCATTTTTTAAAATATTTCACGTTATTATAGGCCTAGCCTATAATAACCCCCTAGAGATCGTGGACCCCTGGTTGGCTCTACAACTTGTAGATGGATTGCCATCATGTTAGATATTCCTCACAAGATGAACTGGAATAACTTTGATGCTCTGACTCGTCCTCTTCCTCGTGTTTACCACACATATACATGATTATAAAAGGCTAGTGTACATACACACACACATTGATACTATTTATTTACTTATAGAACATTAAACTAAGCTTGTCAGGGTTAGTTCAACAGCTAATTTGCACCTGAAGTCAAAACAGTGAAATACACTCATCGTGGCTGCTGCTGTGGTCCTGCACGACGTCCACTACAGTCTACTACTATGGTCATTATTGTCCCAGTTTATAGTTAGTTAATGTTTTGCTGCTGTGCTGTACATCTGTGTGTCTCTCTCTATCTGTCCGGCATTTTTGTAGAGCAATACACACTAGAGACTAAAAAGGTCAGGACATCTTTTTAGTCCTTCCCAACTATGTGGAAGTATGATACTGAACTTCATCCTAAAGTAAAATGTCCTCAAAGGGATGAAATTAGAAATGTAATTTAGAGTTTTAAATGTCTTGTTTTGATCTGTAGTTGCCTTCAACATGATTCATTAGTGTAAATGTGCTCTGAAGTTCTGTGATGACATAGCTGAAGTTAGCTGTCATCCCTCGTCAAGTGGTGTGGAGTTCAATGTTGTATACAGTTCGTACCTGTTCATGTTCTCCTTGTGTTTAGCCCTTGTTCGCGTATTCCCTTTCACATTAGTTCATGTTAACCCGTGAGATGTCACACATCCTGACACCGTCGATATTCATGCTAACACAGAACCAAACAGAGTAAACAGGACCCGTCCGATAATTGACACACTGACGTTAGCTACAGTAGCATACTAACCTTGCCAGCCGCTTCTCTGTTTCCTGCTTCTCCTTAGCCTGGATGTTCTTCAGCATCACCTCTAACGGAGGGTTCCACTCGGTTTCCTCCGCGATGGTTTTGTCCAGCTCCTCATGGCTGGGCCACAGTGACGCGGGGTCGACACCCGACGCCGAACCGTACCGACCGAACAGCTTCTTGTCGTACCGGGCAGTCTTCTGCCACTCCGGCGTCTTCTCGCTGTCCTTATCTGGAAGGTAGGGCTCACGGAGGTTCAACTTTAAAGGTCTGGGGTTGTAAGACGCAGTCTGCGACAGAAGCCCGCCCTGACAGCTCGCAGAGAGGACCGTTTTTGAAGAAGAAGGTCCCGTTAACGTCCGACACAGTGCCGCCGTCCTCCTGCACAGCATGGACGCCGCCATCTTTCTTCACACTACAACAAGGACCCGGAGCTTGAAACAGACAGAGGTGACCACCGCAGTGCCTGTTCATCAGGGCAGATGAGTCCTCCATGAACTCCGGTATGTTTGGATAGTTTGAAATGGTTGTTTATGTTCACGAAGCTAATTTATTTATTTAACACATTTCATTACAAACATACGGTTTAAAAGTCCAGTGTGACAGATTTACAGAACACGACAGAAATGTACTACAATATTCATAACTATATTTCCATTAATGTATTATTACCTGAGCCCGCCATTTTGGAGACAATTTGTCAGTAATGGCATCCGCACACTGACCCATAAAGAGTTTTCCCCATAAGCTTACATCCTGAAAGAAGCAGCTGTAATTTCTGGATTTGATGTATTTGGTCAAACAACATTTGTAAAATCTACAGGAGCCATGTTAAATCATCCTATCCCCATTTAGGTTAGCTAAACCATATATAGGTCAAGGATGTCCAAAGTACAGCTCAGGGGCCAATCACAGCCGAATCATACGGCCCGAAGCTTCGTTTTTATAATATATTATTTATGGCCTGCTAGGATTGTCAGATAGTGTATGGATGTAAGATTTGTCTTTTTTGGTTGACATAGCGACGTATTTGAATGCAGTAAACATAACTGCTGATGTTAAATAGCTGTAGATGTGACACAAAATATTACTTTCTGAGCAAGAGTAAGAGCAAGAGTGATACGTACGTTTTAAACTTAAACGTTAGCAGACTTTGCATTACTCATAATAAGTCATGTTTTAAATGAACATGAGGTTCAGATTTGTATCAACTTCATGCAAGTTTAACATATTCCATACAGTTTATTCTGTTATCTGACTCCAGATGTGAAAGAAAGGAAGAACTGGTTTTTAGATTTGTTCACGCCTGACTGGCTTAGATTTGGTGACATTGTCATTTTAAAAAATGATAATTGTGACAATGAAAACAAAATTGTTACAGAACAGTGCATTTGTTTGTAACTTTTATTGGTAATTCTTTCATTTAAATGTTAGTATTGGCCCCCAGGCATCTTCCCATTGTCAAATCTGGCCCTCTTAAAAGACGTTTGGACACGCCTGCTATAGGCCTGAAATCAAACTTTTTTTGGCTTTGTGCATCACTGAGCAGCTTCCATAAGAATAGACAGAGCTCTGCCTTGAGCGCTGTATCAAGTTCTCTTTAACGTGTATGGTATTTCTACATTTCTTCACACAAGGCAGGAGAGGGTGAGGCAAGGCCGTTGCAATCAGCAATTGCACTGCTAGTTACCACTAAATGCTACATACTGGTCCTTTACATGAAGAATTAAAGGGATTACATTGGAAAATCAGCATATAACGTATACTATATATACTGTTTTATATAAATATATAGAATAGTTCTATATTTCATTTCCATGCAAATGTTTAATCTATCCAAAGAAACAAAAGTTTGTAATTATTATTTATTTTTTTTAGCTTTATTAGCTGATTGATACAAATTTATTGATGATTACGATATGGTTCTTTTTTTTAATAGATATTTTTTTTGCCCTTTTCAGCTGTCTCTATTTGATAGAGACAGCTGAAGCTGAAGAGTGACAGGAAATTTGGAGAGAGAGAGATGGGGAATGACATGTGGGAAAGAGCCACAGTTCAGATTTGAACCCTGGGCTGCCATGGCAAGGACCGAGCCTTTGTACATGGGGCGGCTGCTCTACTGACTGTGGTTCACTTTTTAAAATAAAAAAATCCACTCTTCAACTTTTTACAGCCTCTCAAATGTGAGTTTTTTTATATGATTGCAGGTTGAATATTTTCTGACCATGTGAGTTGTGATGGACAATTTTTTTCCCCACAGTTTTCTAACTAACAAGGAAGACTAAAAAGGAATCATAAAGCAGCTTACAGATGAAATGATGATAAATTACTGTTAGTTGCAGTTCTCGAAATGAGACTGAAAGATGAATGAAAGAAATGAGACTGAACACAGAAATGAGGCAGACTGCATTCTTCAAGCCAAGATGAGTAATAACCGTGCTTAAGCCAGAGTAGATAAAGAATTTTAAGGAGGTCAGCTGTGGACAAATCATCCCCCGTATCATCTGTAGGTTTGTCTCAGATCTTTGAGGCAGTATAACTAAACCAACTGTCTTTGTCCTCGTGCTTTGCTGCATCACATCAGTTTCAGACATTTTCATTTTTAAGTATTTCCGAAGAGATAAATTTTCTCCGATTCACTGTGAGTCTGGGGAATTGTGATGGCCAAATGTCAAAGGTCTATATCTGCTGAATTCATTGCTTTCCGAGGTACTGACGTTGACTTGTAGGAGTTCAGTTCAGTGTGGATGTTACTCATTAAACATCCATGTTTACTTGGAAGTAGTATTGAGCAGGTGGGCTGTATCCAGAGCACCAGAGCAAGAAGGGGAGCTGAGGTTCTTTTAACACCTTCTTTGAACATTTAAGGAGCACTGGGCAGGGAAGTAAACCTCCTTTTGAAAGAGAGGATCTTTTGTTTTAACCTCTTTAGCTCCACCTCCTCCTTCCTCCACCCTCCCTCAACTTTTATATTTGATTTCTTTTCAAGAAGCGGAGATAGAACAAATGGGGTTGCTCTGGAGTGCAGCACTTACAGACACAGATGTCATCGCTTTTGTGTCGTGGGAGCAGCGCGCAGAGCTCTCCATCGTCATTAAAGATTTAGGGTTCCCATGGCAGGGGTAGCACTGGGCTGGAGGTGGGGGTGGGCATGACAGAGGCTTAATTTGGCTTAGGAGCGATCTGGTGCCAAGCCCGGGGCTTTAGGGATCACATCAACGTCAGTCACAGGCAAATAGGCTTGTTAGCAGTTAGACGATAAGGGGATGGTGGCAAGATGACAGGTCTATTTCTGAGTGAGTGTGTGAGTAGGAGGCTGTATTAATACATGTTTAGAGAAGTTATATAGAACATGCTTACCTGAATTATTATTCAGGTAAGCATGAATTATTACCTGAAATAAGTATTATGTTACCTCTTGAAATGCATGTGTTTTACACGAGCATTTTATTTGTCTAGAGTAATACATTTGTATTGGACATAATGAGTAGTTCTCCTGAGAGGTTTTGGTATTCTCTAAGAGGAGCAGGCACAGTACAACACTTGGCCTCCACTGTTGGTCAGATGTGCAAGACAACATCTGGTCACTCAAAGACAGATCTGTCAGAAGAGGTTAGTCAGGCTTGTGTTGAGCTTGAAGAGCCCTATAGCACATGTTGGCAAACCGTTGAAGGTGAGAGTCAACGATAGCTCATAGATCAACAACAGAGCACTCTCAGAGACCATCTTTGTAAAGCTGGGGAGATTCATGCACAGCAGACTAGAGCTGGTTATGCCAACTTGAGTTAGTTGAGGTTTAAAATCAAAATATAGTACCTGTTCCTTTAAATGTAGTACCTGTTCCTTTAAATGTAGTACCTGTTCCTTTAAACGTAGTACCTGTTCCTTTAAATTAAGTACCTGTTCCTTTAAACATAGTACCTGTTTCTTTAAATTAAGTACCTGTTCCTTTAAATGTAGTACCTGTTCCTTTAAACATAGTACCTGTTCCTTTAAATTTAGTACCTGTTCCTTTAAACGTAGTACCTGTTCCTTTAAATTAAGTACCTGTTCCTTTAAACGTAGTACCTGTTCCTTTAAATTAAGTACCTGTTCCTTTAAACGTAGTACCTGTTCCTTTAAATTAAGTACCTGTTCCTTTAAACGTAGTACCTGTTCCTTTAAATTAAGTACCTGTTCCTTTAAACGTAGTACCTGTTCCTTTAAATTAAGTACCTGTTCCTTTAAACGTAGTACCTGTTCCTTTAAATTAAGTACCTGTTCCTTTAAACGTAGTACCTGTTCCTTTAAATTAAGTACCTGTTCCTTTAAACGTAGTACCTGTTCCTTTAAATTAAGTACCTGTTCCTTTAAACGTAGTACCTGTTCCTTTAAATTAAGTACCTGTTCCTTTAAACGTAGTACCTGTTCCTTTAAATTAAGTACCTGTTCCTTTAAACGTAGTACCTGTTCCTTTAAATTAAGTACCTGTTCCTTTAAACGTAGTACCTGTTCCTTTAAATTAAGTACCTGTTCCTTTAAACGTGGTACCTGTTCCTTTAAATCTGTTCCTCTTGGGTCTGTGCTGCCAGGGAATTGGAATTAGTTACATGATTGTTTTAACATTAAAGAAGAGTCACCAATACCATTTTAAGAAAGAGAAAGGTAAAGCTTTAATCTTAAGTTTGTTTTTATAATTTCTATTTGACCTGATTTTACTGATGATGATACAAGAATTTATCATGTTGTTTCTTTTGTAGTGACATGTCTCCTATAGTCATCTGGACTCCTGCACATTTAGAAATATGTATTAGACTTTGTTGCATAGGCTAGACCTAAATGATTAGTCATTAGTTATTTTCTCTGTTGTATGTAATTGTTAATGAAAATATCTTAGTAATAATCTATAGACTCAAACATTAAAAATCCCTTTGGGCTCTAGAAACTTAGTGAATCAACGAAGTGAGTAATGCATTAATTGAGTAAACGCTGGGTAAATAGTGAAAGTCATGGTTTGTTGCAGCCCAGTCATCCTTGGCTTCTCTGTGGTTGTGTGTACTTTAATGCACTCCTCATCAGAAACTAAAGACACCTTAAATAAGAGCACTATCATCGTGGGCCATCTAATTAAACTTTAAACTTTAAAGGGCCTCCACATTCTTATAAACACATGCAAAATTCATGCTGACTGCCACTGTGGTCCCATGTCAGTGACCTTTGCCTCGCTGCACCCATTTAATCCTTTTATTACACTTGATGAGCTGTGCTGGAGCTGCTTAAGTAGGATGGCAGAAAAAAAATGTCATTTTAGCTTCTGTGGTGACAAACCACACCAGAAATCTTCTATATCTTTAATCAAGTGATACGTGATAAATACTTCTTTGTCATGGAATACTCTCGTTCTGTCTCTCACACACATACTGAGCCATGGTCTGCTGTTGTCTTTTCTATGAAGCAGTTTGCTCAGCCAGTGATCCTATTTGTTGACACAAAGAAGAAATCATAATAAATTGAGTCTAAATGAACCACTCTTTTGTTGGCCTTCAACAATGACAGGGTTTTACTCAGAATTTTGGCACAGAGAATTTGTTTTGTCAGCATTTCCCCAGAACAAGGGATGAGAACAAAATCCAAATAAAAGAGCGCTGAGCCCCCCAAAATATCTCCATTTCCTGGTAATGACATCAGACTGTGGCTTTACTGCATAAAGTAAGAGAAGAAAGGACAGAAAAAAAAAGAAACGCCTCCTTGGTAAGACGAGTCCCCACAGCGCTGGTGATAAATTACAGCTTTCCACAGAAATCACACATAAATGAATAATCCAAAGGTAACTAATGTTATCCTTGGCGACACGGATCTAAATTTCTCATAGATGACTTCAGCTTAAACATGTAAGCTCTGCACATTTGAACACCATTACTGATTTCTCAATTTGTGGTTCCAGAAAAAAGGCCATCGTGATCGCTACAAAGCAAGAAGGAGTGTAGTCATGTACAGTTTTTTTTTTACTGTAAGTCACGGCTGTGCTCACTCTCGCAGCTCTCTGCAGGCTGCTTTTTAAACACCCCAACTGCACCCCCCACCACTAATGTTAAACTTGGACTTGGACCAATTCAGAACTGCCAGCGTAAGCGGTCTTATGAAGGGGGGCTGGGGCGGTGGTGGTGTTGGGGTTGGTGGAGGGGCTGATGTGTGTGTGTGAGAGGCAAAACAGAGGGCAGAGGAGGATGGTGAGCTTTCAGTGGGGAGCAGCAGAGTATTTTACGGTAATGGATGTACCACATGGAGATCCAGTTAGTGATGCGTTTGGAGCGCGACGGGGGGTTTAGAGAGTGTGTGTGTGTCTGTGTGTGTGTGTGTGTGTGTGTGTGTGTTGGGGGGGGGGGGGTCTCAGTGCCCTGCTGCATTCTCGCCTGAGTTTGTGGAAAAAAAAAAGAACTGTGGCCTTCAGAAAAGATTCATCCACCTGGACGGAAGGGTGATGGAGGGCCGAGGGGAGCGGAGCAGCGTAACCACCAGAGAGCTTTTATTTCTGCTTGCTTTGCAGCAAAGAGTGCAGTTAGAACGGCGAGCTGGGACTCCCTGAACTCCCGCTGCATTCCCTGCCACATAATGGCTGTAACACTTTAAATGAAATTATCTTGCATCACAAATCTTTATATGTCACGTTCATGTAAACACCTGAAGAGAAACACATTCCTATAAACATACAGACACACGGGGGTTTACATAAAGATTTGGCATTTGTTCCCAGTCTGTAATGGCTCTGGATTCCCGCGATAGTAAACAACTGTGCCACTGTCTGCCCCTGATACATTAAGATTTTTCCTACAAATGATCAAATGGGTCTTGGGAATTGAACAGATTGTGGTTTATAAAAAAATAAAAAAATTGACAGATTTGTAAACAACGACAAAATGTTGTAGTTATGATGGAGCTCATAGTTTCTCTCTTCTCTTTGGGAGTCCTCAGGCCTGTACAGCCCAGCCGAGGGTCCTAATGAGATGATGAATGGGAGCATACGGACTGATGGAGGCTCTCGATCCACCAGTGACTGCTAATTTTAAGGGGAGATTCATCAAACGTGGGCCCGCACTCAGATGCACCTTCATAAAACAGTGCCGGGGTCCAGTGAAGATGAATGAAGGTAATTATCAGCTCTACCTGTTCACAGCCATCCTCCCCTTCTCTGTGGCTTCCTGGGGTTCCAGGGCTCGTAATCTGTCTGCATGATGAGCCCATGCTTAAATCACACTCCTCTTTTTACTGATAGATCTCAATTGAGTCTGAAGTGAGAGATTATTCCACATTATACTAATGTACCGGTATTGTTTCATCTGAAACAAAATGCCCGGGTGCCACGCTGAATGTCTCATTCTGCACGTTGGCACCAAATGATCTAATCACTAGGCTTTCTCCACTGATACAGTCGGACTATAAGTGCTACTGCTATCACTTGGTCAACAGAGCTATTAGTGTTTGCACTTCCAGTTGGCATTGTTGTAAAATGTCATTGGTGTCTATGAAATCTCCTGCCAGAAGCACTGAATATGCTTTCTTGCTGCCAAATTACCAGAGTAGTGACCACTGATAGAGCAGTTAGGGGATAATATGACAGAAACTTTTACAATGCCCGAGTTTCATTTCCTAGTTGGCACCAACAGAGCCACCTTTAGAGACTTCCACCTCAGTGAGAGAAAGAGAGACGCTTTTTCCTCCTCCAGATTCAGCAAAAGCCACAGGGTCCAAGGACAAAACTGACCGTTTGCTAAACCCCTCTCCCTGACAACGATTGTCCAATCATCTGCTTAGTAACCGTAACTAGGCATGCACGGGCAAACCTGTCAGTCAAGCTTTGGACTGTTCTATATGCCAATGTGGTGTGCATGGAGCTGTAGTTAGATCAATGCTCTGCGTTCAAGGAGTTTGGAGGGTGAAATCAAAAGCACAAAAACAAAAATGTAAAGAATTAATTAATCAGTGTGTTTATCTGCTCTAAACATTAGCATGTCCAGCTAACCTGTCCTAGCTTACTAGCAGCAGTATTGACCAGCGGTACAAGGTGCATTTCATTAACTACATTAGTTTGCCCCATTCACAACTCTATTGGGTTACATTTGCCAAACAAATCAGTAAATCCTCATCCTGTAAGCCTTCTCTCAAGTGAATCATACGATTTATTGAAAACACTAACAAGTCACCTTTGTGAACAGGGCAGCCAAAGCGGTTCATTTATGTTGAAATTAAATTCAAAGTAGAATCTTACCTTTTCTTGTTCCATTTAGAAAACTATATTTATATGTCTACAATAGAATAATGCTGATCTATAAAAGTGTAGCAACATATGTTGAGTCAATATTTCTCATTAACAGTATTATTTACACATGCTATTGATTCATTCTGTCAAAATAGGACATAAATATGTTGAAACCGTAATAGTTACATAATCTGCAGAAAAGTTTATGTTAATCAAAAATTATTAGTTTATTAAACTCAAAAAAAAAAAAAAGAAAATACTACTGTCACTCAACATGTTTGAGTTAGTACAACGAACTTCTAAACAAATTTGAACTTTTCCTTAATTATTTTAATGAATTCATTTGAGTATACAGGGTTACAGTGTAGCTTTGGCCTTTAAACATGATAATATGTTTTTAAAAAAAGTTAGCATGAAACTTGAGACAGCATTTTTAACTCTTAGAGCTAGTGTTAGCTTAATTAGCTCACTAGCTACAGCTGATAAAATTGCCCAGTGCTAAAGAGTCATTTCAGCTGGCAAAATGAGGAGGGTGCTTTCAGAATTATGATGGTAAATCTGCCGCCATTGTCATTTTAAACTGCACAGCTGCTGCGTGAGAAAAACGAGAAATTGTGCCTAGTTTAGCAAAAGTAACTAAAAGGGGGTTTGGATCTTATTGTGACTTCCTCGTGAGAAAGCTGAGCTACTAAAGGGAACAAAGTCCAAGCTGGCGCCTGATTAACTTGAAACATGATGATCCGAGACACTGTGCAGACCCTGACCACAGGGTGCTGAGTCACACTTTCATGTTCAGATATATATTCGCACACATATACGGACACGTTCGTGCAGCTATATGTCCCCTCATTTTGGAAAATTTTGGGATGGTAGACTCTGCATTACAGAAGGGGGGGGTGGGTGGAAAGGGAGGGGAGGGGTGGGGGGTGCATGTGGCACCAGCCTGGCGCAGACATCGTTCCCGTTGCTCCCTTAGCTACGCCGACGCCATCTGTCATCTGCGTGAACATCTGCAAACCCAAGGTGCCCTTGTCACCCAATGTTAGAGCAGTATGTTTGGCTTTTCCATTAAGGAAACCTGGAGTGATTCACCAGAACAAAACCTATTAGACTGGATGGTGTAGTGGTGAATCAGCTGGGTTGCAGAAGCACATTAAATAGTAGGATTCCTCCTCAGGCAACTCTGCCCGCCTGTCTAGCGTGTCTGGCTAGCATGACATCTCATCTACTAACTGACTGACAATTTGGCCTGAGTCTGCTGTTTCTTTATGAGCCTCGGCTCCACGGACGCTGGAAGTAGGAGTGCTGAGGGGGGCTGCAGAAGCCCTTAAAATCAAACATAATAAAAACCATCAGTTTAGAAAAAAAGTTTAAACTTGTAATGTTTTTACTGGTTTATTTATGTGCTGCCCACCAGGAAAGATGCTTTACTTTAGTTTCTTACATTTACAGTTCAAAGTCCCAAAATCACAAGAATCATGCGAATGCATAACATTCTTCAAGTGCTACAAACAAGAGACTCTGTGAGGAGTTCTTTTTGTCCGTTAACTATCAATATGTATCCCTGTTATTATTATCCATAATACCTCAAAGCAGGTTGGAGGTTTTTCTGTTGCTCACAAACAAACACGCTGAGTTCAGAGTTTCCAAAGTAACCAAAGGCGTCAGGGAACTGATCATCCTGTCAGACAAAACCCCTGGACTGAGTTCAGTCCAGTCAGCTACATACAATATATGCGATTTCTGCTGCTGTGCAGTGACTTCTTAAGGTCCCTCTTCGTCTCCCCCTTGCCTTCAGTGCACTTGCTGTGACCTACAGCATGTCGGTCTTTGACTTTTCTTCCTGTTTTAACGTAAAATGTTCTAGGATTGGTGTAAAATGTTAAGCGCAAATCAAATGAATACAACAAACGTGACTCTCGCACAGCTAACATCAGCATGATGTCATTACATGGACTGACTTTTTCTCTGCACCTCCTTCTTTGACTGACTTCCAGCGTCCCTGCTCGGCTCCTCCACATTTCTTCCTCTGTGTCTCTCTCATTGTACCACAAAACAGATGGCTTCACCCCATCCTCATTTTGAGTCTGTCTCCTGTCTGTGCACTCGAGGTTATGACCAAAATTAAAATCATATTCATATTAGACCCCGGGAGACTTTGAATGGCTGCACCATGTTGTGGTCCTCTTTTTTTTTTTTTTTTTGTTGAGGGGGAATTTGTAGCTGCATTTCTGCATCATTCAGAATAAAAAGTGAACAGAAACAGATTGAGAGTGTTCTCTTAATATTCTGCCTCACAGTTGATTCTGGTGGAGATATTTTCAGACACAGAGAGCCGCTGGCAGATGGATTGCCGTGCAAAGACCGGACAGTGTTTTATTCACCGCAGCAGCTCTCTAGAGAGCGTTGCTGTCTATTGCATATGGTGCTGAGCTGGATTACAGCAACAAGATTGCAACAATATGCTCATTGTCCACCATGCAGGGATATAATCTCAAGGATTACTCTCTGATGGAACTGGCTGGGGCCTCTCTGGATGAAACACAGTGATATGGGAGATTTAAAGCAAGCCTTGTCTGCGTGCATCCTCTCTCAGATTCTCTGATCTTCACTGACTCCAGAGTTTTTATTGCGATTGTCCTCTTTTGTCGCCCAGCGCCTGAAGCTGGACTCAGCAGTGGGCAAAGCTTTTGCTTCCCACAGCTGCCTCCTCCAAAAGAAATGGGCAAACACACGCGCGAAACAGCAAGCTCGCTACCATCTGCTGCAGTGAATGAGTGAGGATGCTGCTGTCAAGTTAGTTGTGAATTCGAAACAGCAGCTGAGAGGACACACTGTGCCCTGACCACACAGAGTGGCACCGCCGCTGCCCGGCTGCCTGGCACAACGGGCTCCATCTGACACACTCATGATTCCACACACACACACACACGCGGTGAGAGATTGAGGGCCAAAAACAAGCACTGGATTTAAATGTAGCATGAAACTGAACACCTATTTTATTGAGATCTTACCTCAGCAGGTTGTAGAGGAAAATAAGTGAAATCAGTAGCATGTAGATTTATAGTAATGAAGTATACGCAGCGGACATTCTTCCTGGACGGCTACATGACTATATAAGGCTGGTGAACTTGTATGCTAACAGTCTGCAGTTGCTTCTTTTCTTTTTCTTTTTTCGTGACTGGAAAGTGACCTCCGCTCTTTGTGAACAGGTTATATGTTTTGGAAAGCTTTGCAAGCGTTCTCTGAGAAAATGTGCGCTTAAATAACAGAAGAAAAGAGGAATAGGTATCAAGCAGGCATAGACACCAAGCATACAAAACAGAACCCAAACAAACACCCTGGGAGCCCAACATTCAACTCCGGCCAAGAAGTGCCCGGCGGAGAGGGCTGCCTTTGAAAAGAGCACCTGCATGCTATAAGAGTCTCCAAAACAAAAAAGTCTAGCCTCAACAACTCTTTACAACACTGACAGCCACTGGTTTGCCTGTGAGCGAGTGTGTATGCGTGGACAGAATCTCCCATCTAGGCTACTTGATGTTCGCTTATTTGCAATTTGTCACCTGGCTTGTTTACTTTTCTTTCCGCTCATTTAGAACTCACCTTTGTCCTGACGGGCTCATTAGCAAGCGGCCTCGTTCCAGGAAGGGAAAAAAAAAAACACCCAGGTTAAAGCCCCACATTTCTGAACCGAGCGACACGGCTCAGGCGCCGCACTTTAAATGAGGCTTGGCCCCCATTTCTCATGGGAAGCTGCAGGAGACAGGAGCCAACAATGTGTTTTCACTTTTATGTATTTTCATAAGTCATCTAGTTGGCCATTAAAGTTGATATTTTTCACAAAGAACTGCATCTTTTCCAAAAAAAGAAACATGCCTGTGCTAAAATTAAATTCCCTCTCTCCCTCTGCGGCGGACCGTTGGACATGAGAAGTTTGAGCAACACGCTTGTGATGTATTTCATGTTTGGAACATTAGCTCCAGAGGTTCCCACACCTGGAAACAGCTGTCTCTTCTCGGTCTTACAGTTTTCTAATAGACAACCGAAAAAGCATATTTTATGAGTTTCCTCATGATTTGAAAATCAGAGACATAATAAAGTATCACTGAGAGAATCTATACACCATTTAAGGAAAAATAAAATAAAGTGAGTTCTTCACAAAGGAGGGAGGAGAGCTGTACGCATTAAAAGAACTCAATGGATGAAGAGTAAAACGCTTCTCTGTGTTTCAGAGTTGAAGGATGTTGGATGGTGATGCTTTACATTTTTGGATGATGAAATCTTGTTTAAATATGAAGAATTCATGTTCATAAATTTCTTTTGTTTTAGCTGCCACATTAATGCTTGTTGATGGCTATACAATATCATATTCTAAATCTCAGAATAACTAAATTAGATTCACATGGTTGAATCTATTTTATTAAATAAAAAAAACATCTGAATACTTTAAGAATTGAATCACATAAGACAGGAAAAACTGAAAAACTTGTATTCATAGTTTTAGTTAACATTTAGTTTTAAATCTACTCAACTTCAGTATTTTGTTCATGTTGGAGTACAGACGCACACAAACCATTAAGCATTTCACTTTCTTGAAGCAGTGCTGATCTGTTGTTAAACACTGAATTTGTTTCACTGTGCAACTGAATTATATTGAAAATAAAATGAAGAGAAATATCTATAAAATGTCAAGTGTGATCAGGACATTCACTGACTTTTCAGCTAAATAAATGATCTTGTTAACACTCTGAGGGTTGAGCTCAGGGACCTCTCGGGCCCCTCGGCCTGTTCTCATTCAGCCCACACAAAGAAGGGACTGGGGGAAAATAACTGGGGTGGTGAGAGGGCCTTGCATTAAAATTATCATTGAATTTTTTCTTTAGACCCCTTGAGTTAGAAAAAAACCTTACAATACCCCGTCCCCTTAATATCTCAAGACAAAATATTTATAGCAACATAAGAAGATAATAAATAAGTGTGTCTGCTAATTAAAGTGTAATTTTAGCTGCTGAATGAGGGAAGTAAAATGACGCTATAATTAAATGATGTGTTTTTTTATTTTTTGCAAACAACAATACAATAAACCTCGCAGGTGAAGGACGAAGTCTGAAATAAATCAGGTGATGAGGAAAACTTCAGACACCTCCCTCTGCTCCAGGAAAAATGTTTGAATGCGCTCCCTTTAACCAGACGTAGAAATAGATAACCCCGCCTGTATTTAACTCTGATTCCTTCCCTAATAATTTTCACACAATCCCTAATCCATCTATATTCTATATTCTATATGTATGTGTGTGCGTGTGTGTGTGTGTGTGTGTGTGTGTGTGTGGTATGCATACACTTGCACATTTAATTTTCCAACCATGTCATACCTGAAGTTGCTAAATTTCCCTTTTGATTTGATCTCTCTCCATTTTTAATTTCATCCAAGGTACCTGGAAGAAATTAAAGGGTGTGTGCCAACACATGATGGGGAGGCTGTCAGAATGATCTGATTGGTGGAAGAGGGGAAAAAGAGAGAGAGAGAGAGAGAGAGAGAGAGAGAGAGAGAGAGAGATGGATGAATCAGGAGTGTGGAGAGAGGAGGGGATCGGCTGAGAGCAGACAGACAGGGAGGTAAAACTGAAAGCAGATGGCAGAGCTGGCACCTGTCTTACACTAAAATCTGTTTGGAGCCGTTTTCCACATGTCTTAAAAAAAAAAAGAGCCAATTCTGCATTTTATGCCAAAAAAAAGAGACACTCTCAGGTTTTAACCCTTTGTGACCATGCCCTCCCTTTAGCTTTTCACTCATAATAGGATGCCCCCCTCTGAACAGGAGGAGATACAAAACCCCTCTCAAATCCTTCCACTCTGTCTCACCCGGGCCTTGTAAGCAAACAGAGGGGGCATTCAGAACAGGAGAGTCTCATTTAAAGCGTTAATCTGCGGGCCACATGCTGCACAACAGCAGAGGACCAAACGAGCACCACAGTAACAGACCTGACAACACACACACATACACACACACTCAGAGCAGCCAGGCCGGGCTAAACATGGCATGTATTTGGCAAGAGAGGAAGTCTGTTCCAGGTGGCTGCATATATAAGTTGTGATCAGTTTGAACCCTCTTAGGTCGCTCTTCACAGACCACACTGGTACTTATACACGTTTGAGCCCGTTTACTGCTAATCACCACTACTTTACATCAGCGCCGGAGGACGAGAGCAGAACACACCATCGTTCAGTATTTTGTGTTTTTCTTTCCTTCCAGACAGAAAATCAACTCACAAATCAAACCTGCGTCGTTCCGTTTCTGTCACACTTGTGTTTTTATAAAGCCGCTCAAATGCAGGAAAAGTCTGCAGCTGCGTTCTGTGACAGTAAAGTAACTTTGACATTAAATATTCACAGTTAATTCAGCCATCTCGAGCTATTTCAGAGCCTGTGAGTTGATGAATTTCAAACCATGAATGAATGAAAACCAGTTGTGGCGTTACAAAAAAAACATTTGAAAATGTCAAAAAAACAACAAAACTTAACTAAAAAAAAAAAAAACAAAAAACATGTTTTACAGCGTACAGCTAAACCAACACTTGGTGTTTTCTTTTTGTAGTTACAAGACTGTTTTTGGATTCCTTGTTAATGTATTAATGTTTCATTTTAAGGTTATTACTGTCAAATATGGTTCATTTTCCAATAAAGCAGAGACTTAACAGTCTGACTCTGTTCATAACAACTTTGCTCGAGAAGAAATGGACAAATTCAGTAACTTTGTGTGACTGATTATAAAGGCACAAAACATGTTCTTAAGTAAAATAAAAAAATAATAATACAGACATTAGTTAATGTTTAATGGAACACCTATGAATTAATAGCTAAATGTATGTCTCTGATCTCTTTGCTGTTCTGAATTTGTTGTTAGAAATATGAAACTTTCTTTAATTTAATCTCATTAAAATGGTTCTCAAATGCAAATATGTAAATGTGTGTGCGTACAGGAGCCAGCAGTCTTTGTTTATGCTATGTTTACAAGCTAGGAGGGTGGAGCATTTTACTGCAGTATTATTATTATAGATATGTTTAGTTGTTTTTGCAAGACGCACAGTGTGTCTCTGATGTTTGTGCTGCACAAACGTGTAGCTGGTGTCAGTTGACGAATGGAGACCAAATCATGACGTAAGCAGTTTACATCGTGCTGAAGAGAGTTGATGTTTGCGTCTGAGCACTTTGATTAAAAAAAACTGATCGATATTTCTATGAGAACTCTGAAATGAGCTTTTCTTTGTTTTTTTAATGTTTAATTGATGAAACATGAATCATAATAATAATAAGACAACATAACATATACACAATCACTGTGACATGGCTGTGGAACTAGATTTCAGATAATTTGGTGCAACACAAATGCATGTATGAACATCAATTAAGCATCAACTAATCACATAAATTCAAAGTAACAAGGTCATTTCTTAATATCAAGCAGCATAGAGCCTCAGTCATCATGACTCATTAAGTCATGCATTAATTCTACGTTAGTCCAATGTTTGTTTTACCACAAACCTTTTCTCTTCCAGCGTCCGAGAGCTGCATGAACAGTCCGTGTCTTCAGTTCTTCAAACACACCAGCAGAGTGTGCCAGAGGACCCGCATCTCACTGCAGACGTCTCCGTCTTCATTCCACACGTAATCTGCGGCTCGCAGCTCTGCACACATTCAGGCCTTAACTGTGACACAAAGGTCGCAGTGAGCCAGAGAGCGTCCACCTGTCAAAGGTTTGGTGTCACCCACGCGCCTTTCAGCTCCCACCAAAACTTTTAGAAACTGAAAATAGCTCCTTTCCTTCCCTCCTCACATTTCTCTCTCTCTCTGTTTTTTTTTTTTTTTTTTTTTTCGAGGGAACCACAAATTGTGTCCAGATTTTCACACATAGTAACTTAGTGTTTTGGGCTATTTGGAACTGAAACAATTACAAACAAACCTGTATGATACCCTTTCTCCGCTAATGGATCTGACGGGGGAAGACAAGAAAATAAAGCGTCTCTGTTTTCCCCCTCAGGTTATTTTAGATTGTGGGCTCGTTTTCTAATTATGGTGGCCATTCTTTAAGCATGCAGCGCATGTTTCTCTGTAATTTTGGAGCTTTAATGAAAATCTGCACACACCGCTGCACAAAAAAATACACTGCAGATCATTGGTGATTTGCTAACCTTTGACAGCACATTTCTTTTGTGTGTGGGATGATAAATCATGATCCGGGCTACAATTACAGGATCTTTTACTTTCCTCACAATATGCTGACAGACATTTGAGGGAAAACTGTGTGTGTGTGTGTGTGTGTGTGTGTGTGTGTGTGTGTGAAGAAATGTGAGATGATTGAAGAAGCACGTAGAGAATAAATCAGACTAAAGACAGAGGGAAGTTCATGTTTATGTTGTATTGCAGGCTGGCACTGCCCTGTGCGAGATTTGAGCTTCTTGCTAGTGGTGGTGGTGCCCAGAGGTTGTTGCCATGCAACTCAATGTGGCACACACACACATACACACACATGCACACACACAGAAGCACCAACAATGGTCTGCTTTATGAGGTGCCCACTGATGCCATGGTAACCTCCTCATTCTGGGCAAGACGGGCAGAGCGGTGTGCCAAAAAAATGCCACGGTTCCTTTTTTTTTTCCCTTTCTCAAACCACGTTGCCCAGAAACCTTTTGAAACTTAATAAGTGAAACCAGTGGGCAGACAAATTACGACGGGAGTGTGTGTGTGTGTGTGTATATGTGTGAGGGAGAGCGGGGGAGAGGGGTCAGCTTTGGAGTTTTTAGTGTATCCTGTCTCTCAAGCGCAAAATTTCTCCTGTGAGTGGAAAAATGATGCTGGATGATCAGAAATACACAGCGGGCTCCAAGTCCACAATGACTTCACCAGAACAGAACTTTGTGCACACTTAAAGGACGCGAGGCAGATCATAGATCAGCCCGAATAAAAGTAGGAGTGCGTACAGTGTGATGCACTGAGTCTTGTATGTTTTCGAAACTTTTCTAAGTGCTGCACTCTGGTGCAGTGTGAGCTCTCTGACCTGTGGTTGGTTTGCGAGTGTGCAGGAGGGAATCTGGTGCAGTTACATAACACCGGCCTTTCTGCTGGAGCAGAGGGTGGTGGTAGCGGAGGGGGGGGGCAAAAGGCCTCCGCGGAGGGGCAGAGAGTGCGTCGCTCTGCTGGCAGAAATATTCCAGGTGAAACGGCTCTGATGGAAAATTAAGAGTCAACGGGCTGCATATGTGCGCTGAAGTGAGCAGAGAGTGGGTCCATGAGGGGCTGTGAGTGTGTGTGTGTGTGTGTAGGGGTGGGGGGGCTGCTCTATCCATTTCCATATTACCTAGGGTCATCTAGGCATTGCGCCCGGTCCCTGTGCTTTTAGGCCCCGCTGAGGCCTGGCTCGATTAAAAACAGGATTGACTGGGAGGTAGCAATGGATGAATGGACGGATGGAGAGACGGGGTCACACTGTAAAGCTCCGTCTAGTGCTTTTAAATTCCCTTAAAATAAGGATCCGTGCCAAGCATGGCCCGTCGAGCAGGCTATCACACTATAACTGGGCCTGTAATTGCCACTCGTCCCACACCTCCACTCCCCCCTCCACCCTCACTACGGTCACCCACTACGCATGTAAAACACAGAGACAGAGCGCAACACTCACGGCAAGATCACCACTTGGGAATACATGCAATGTTAATGGCACTCTCCTTCACAAGCTGTCAATGCCTGTTAATGAACCCATACATAAACATACAGGTCTGCTGGTGTCTCATCTGCAGGCTGGCAGGTAGGCAGACAGTCAGACAGACAGACAGACGTGTGTGCGGACAGAGAGACAGACAGGGAGACAAAGTGGACGTGGAGACAGGAATAAGCGGGGGAGACAAATAAATGAAGACAGCATCATGTGTTGGCGAGCGGACAGGCAGAGACAGGCGGACTGATCAAATAGATACAATGCATCAGATAAAATGTGCCGTTCCATTGGATTGAGCACAGAACTCAAACAAAAGGGCAAACTCAATTTTGCTCTCAGACGTTTCTTTTTATTTTCTATAATAAGCATGACTAAATAAAATCCACAATAATGCTGTCCTCATGTGAAATGACTAACTGTTTATACCACAGAAGAAAATGACTTTCGTTTGTTTTTATTATGTTCATCAGCAACAGATTTCCCTCTGGTTTTGCATGCACACAACGAGCAGAAGAGAAACATGATGTGAGCGGGACTGAAAACTATTTGGTGGAGAGCTTTTTTTTTTTTTGTTTGTTTTTTTTTCTGTGTAAATGTCCATTTTTAGCACAGGTGGCCACAGTAAAAGATGCTTTGTAGTCTTACTGGTGATCTACTGCAAACCACAAAATTGGTGCAACACACTGTCAATACAGAGAGAAGCAGAAAAAAAAAAACATGGCAGCCAAAGAGAAGGTGTTCAGACAAAACACACAATTCCAGTTTTTGGATGTTTTAGTTGCCTCTTTTATTTTTTCATGTTTTGGTTGCATTACTCAAACTTTCCTCCAAGTGGGTCAAAAATGACCTCCATGCATGTTCTATAGAAATACACAGGAGGCTCTCATCCATGTCTTTATTGTGGCCCACAAACATTTTAACATTCATACAGATTATCATATTTATTATTTCAGAATAAAATTCTGTTTTAAAGCTCTTTTACATCCTGTCCACACATTTATTACAATTATGTAATATGCTATTTCAGTCATGTTAGCCTCCTTTATTGCTAACATTGCTTGACTGTAGTGGATGTATTAACATGATGAGCTTATAAGCAGTTTCATTTAATATCTTTCAATAACAAGGTGACAATCATCCACTTTACATAAAACACATTAAAAGTCCATCTGTCTTTTTATATCATCTTAAAGACAAAAATGAAAAAGATCTAAGACAGATTAAACAGTAAAACTGAATTCATAATTTGACCTAATAAAATATAAAATGACAAACGCCTTGGAGCAGGCCTCAAGCTGCCTCTCTGTGTTGTCTTTGACTCAAACGTCCATGGTGTAGTCCTGTATAGGTCATAGTAAACTAATTGTGTCATGGGTTATCATTTTACATTAGTATATGTATAAACTGTATATACTGATGCTCTCTCTTGTTCTTGTATTTCTTTATCCATAGTGTTGACGCAGCTGCTACGTCCACTGCTCCTAAAGATGCTGGGTGAGGAATCAGAGATGGAGGTCAGAACATGACTATCACCAAATGATCACAGAGCTTCTTCAGATTTCTGAGAGCAGGTCAGGAAAGCTTCACCCAGTCGTACATGTCATATCTGTGCATGAAGGAGACAGCTGTGCGTACGGACCACAGCCACAAACCGATTCAAATGGTTTTTTTTTTTATTAAAAATGTGTTAAATGACACATCAGCATCACACATTCTTCTGTGGAATTCAATGAAATTAATGCAAATGTATTTATAAATTAATTTTTGTATTTATTATAATCAAAAACTACAGATTCCAAAAAGGTCTTTTTTAGTTTCCAGTGACAGATGCATCACAGGGTTGTTGAATTGAAGTGCTGTAACTGAGCACCATCAGTGAGGAAAATAAGAAGTTGATAACAGGGTGCACATAACAAGCTTTGTTTTCAGTCTGACATGTGGAGCGTACGATGGAAGCTCTTCAGTAACCTGGCTCAGACATCTGAGCTTGGCCCAGGGCCTCCTGGAAAACGTATATCAGCTCAGAGCACAGCCGATAGAAACCAGTGTTTATGACCGACATCGTGACTCATTAAATTCTTAGGAAATATACATTATGAGAAGATACGACTGTGCCACCACGTGCATGTGCCACGCCGGTCGCATGAGCCTGCACCTCAGTGTGCACCTCAGTACTCGGTGCAGAGTCGGTGGCTCTGTAAGTCTGCACATGGCAGCCGGATCAGTTGGACTGGCGAAGCGAGAGGCACAGCTGCTTGGAGAGGGCTCCGTGGCATTTCTGTGTCTGTGTCCCCCTCTCCCTCCAAAACACACACACACACACACACACACACACACACACACACACACACAGACCAGAGCATACATACTGTATATACCCACACATACACACATCCTCCATCACTCACACCGCAGCAGCATCCTGGTAACAGATAGCTCCTGATTGGTGACTCCATCCGTGTTTTTCCCCTCATTTTATATATATTTATATATTTATCAGCAGTCCCAGGAAGAGGATTCTGGCGCGGGAGAGGCGGCGTGGCAGTGTGTGGAATGGCGTGGGAGAGGCAGAGTGACCCCGGGCTCAGGTGGCAGCTGTGTTATGACTTCTCTGCCAGGTCATGGTGGATGGTAGGATGGATGCTCCCCGTCTCTCCCTCATTCTGTACCGATCGATCCGTCTGTCTCTGTGCTGTTTTTTTTTTCTTCATGACGTTCTCCCGCTCTCTTTTGCACTCACTCTCAACCCGTCTTGTTTTGGATGAGACGTCCGTCTGCTGCTGCAGAATGTGACATGTTGACATGATGTGCACGCTGCATGTTTCCACACTGTGCATCTGAAACGACAAGTGTGTGTACAAGGTGTTTGGTGCTTAAGGCCAAAGAAGGCCAACTGTGGATCAGTCAGGTGTACTTTAATAGCTGTTTGTTGAGATTACAGTGCAGACATGTGAGAGTCATGTTGTTCACTTATATCAGTTTGTGTAAACCTGAAGCGTTGATGGTGATATATATTTTACAATATTATTATACAATATTTCTAAAGCTAGTGACAGAGATGTTTCTTAGTTTTTCTTCTTCTCTCCTTTCTCTTTTAATCACAAGATCATTTGGGTGATTGACTTCATCAAAGATATCTGGGGCTTATCCCACAGGATCTGGGTTTTTTAATTAAAACCTGTTTTTGCCACCAGAGGAAATGATTCAGAATTTTATCAAGGCCATGATACACTTCTGACTTCACACAGAAAGACACTTTTCCTCCTCATAATCAGCACTATGTTAAACCTCCATGTTTTGCTACAGTTAATCCTCACCTGTGTGGACACTGTTGCCTTTTTCCTACACTTTAATAAGCGGTTTATTACAACGACCTTTTGACTTGAATTCACAGTGAAACACAACATCTGAGTTCAGCTTGTGTTCTCTGTAAAAGCTTTGGCTGTAGCTGCTGTTTTTCTGTGATTTTGACCTTCGGCTTTATTTTTTAGTGACACACAACATCCACAACATTTCTGGATCACATCAGAGTTCTAATTTATTCCAGATTTCACATATTGACAACATCAATCACTCCGATCTCTTGGTAGCACTCGCGTTTATTATTTCCCCTCATGTGGCGGGTTGGTGTTGATCACAGAGGTGTCTCGAGGCCTGACACAGTTTGTAAACCCGAGGGTTCCTCTCAGCGCCATGCCTGCTGCGCTCACTGCTATGTAGGGCAGAGCTAGACCCTCTGCCTGGGTGGGAATGAGGAGGAGGGGGGTGGTAGTGGTGGTGGTGGGGGGAGGAAGAGAGAGAGAGAGAGATGGGGTGGTGAGAGGAGGGTGAGAAAGGGAAGGATGGCAGCCAGCACATTGGGGCCCCATGCAGGGATGCAGGAGATGGAGAGCAGGGAGGAAGGAGTGGAGGGGTTACAGGGTGCTACAGGGGGCACAGGCTGGGCATGGCTGGCAAAGGAACATTCCCTCCGTCTGTGGACATGCAGTGTCTCAGCTCTGTGATACACAAAGCCGGGGGGGGGATTGTTATTTTCAGAATTTGAGTTTGCTGAACATACAACTCACTCAGTACTTAACGTGTCTTTTTTCTTTTTTGTGTTGCTGAATTTGTTCTGAGACAAACGCAAGACACAGTGGAGGTAAACACATTTAGTTTAGTTCAGATCATTCACATTTAAAACAAAATCACTTAAAGGACGATTACGACAGTTTAGCATTTTACTTTTGTTAAGTAGGAGAACAGATCTGAAAAAGATTGTTTAAAACTGAGACAGCAGAGGTCTAGATATCCTTAATTCCCACAAGGCAACCGGACAGTGCTTCATTCAACCACCACTGCCTCTTAAATGCTTTCAAATCCCACACATCTGCTCTGTATTGTACACTTTTTGTTAAAAGATTTTAATCAAAAACCATGATGCCCACCATTTTTACACTTTATGATGGTGATCGTCTTTTTCTACATCTGGTCGTGACTCCTGATTGGAGGTCTTATAACACAGCTTCACCAAAGAATCATTTTCAGTCATTAAATGAATTCTCTGATTGAAAAAAAATATTCAGTATCTCACAGGAAAAAAAACAAAAAAAAAAAACAGAAAAAGAAGAGATTTAGTGGAACAGATGTTTTTTGTCTTCCTTCCCTGTAATCATCTTGTGACCAGAGCTGTAGCTACCGCTGAGGACACGGCGGTCATGTCCTTGGTGGTATTTCAGTAAATCTGAGGGGTTTAAAGAGATGAAGAGGGAGTTCACATTTTGTGCTCACAAACACGTTGCACATCATGGATTTTAGAGCTTTCTTTTTAGACAGAATGTCTTCACAAAGACAAAGAAAATCTACCTGGCTGTGTAAAGATGACTTAGAAACAAGAGCAATGTAAAAGTAAGAGATAATAAAACCCCATCGTTAAATTAATAAATAGAATGGAAAATGCACAGAAAATTGAATTGAGTTTGGCACTTTGTCAAAAGTTTCTTGGCTGCGTGAAATCCTGGTTGAAAGTTTTGACTTTTGACCTCTGTATCTCTAATTTCCCAGCTACGACCTCGCTTCTTTTATTCTACAAGCGTAAAGTCAGGTGTGTGACATCATTCCATCCTCTTGTCTCCCCTGCTGTCGCTTTCCAGGTTTTTGTCTCTTACGTTCAGATGCCCACTCCTGCCTCCCTCCCTCCCTCCCTCCCTCCCTCTCTGTCTCCCTCGGTCCCATCTTCTTTCAATCTGTCTCCCTCTCCATCCCCAGACAGACCCTCCCATCAGTGCCCATTTCCCTCCGTCTGGCTCGTCCCCTTCCTTTTCACCCAGATGACCCTGCCACCGCCCCATTCCTTCTGTCTGTCTGGCTCTCCTCTACCCAGATGCCCCCCAAACCACTGCCCATTCCATACCACCCTGACTCTATCTCCACATATATCTGTCTCTCTCTTCTCGCCTCTATCTCTTCATCTCTGTCCTCTTTATCTGTTTTGAACAGTGTCTGTTTCTCCCTCGCTCTCTCTTTCCCTCGTACTCTCCCACTGCACAGATGCCTGGCTTGGTTTGCAACAGCTGTCTCGCCATGTGCCACTACCAAGTGTTGCCTTCGACTGCAGGGCCGAGTTGGGGGTTGGTGGTGGTGGTGGTGGTTTGGGGTGTGGAGGGTGCAGAGTGGTTTAGTCATGAATATTCATGTCCTCTTGTATGTACTAGCAAACAGAAAATGGCACCACAGTGGAGACTCCTCCCATCAAAAAAAAAAAAAAAGGAGAGGCACAGGGGGTTGGAGGGAGGGAAGGAGGAAGCAGGGAGTAGGAGGAAGAATAGGGAGAGTCAGGGAAAAAAGTGATGGAAGAGTATGGGAAGTGGAGGCAGACGGCAAGAGGGGTGGGGGACCAGACTGAGTGGCAAAGATCCATAAAATGATAGCCCCCCTCAGAGGTGTGAAAGAGGGGAGCGCAGTGAGAGGAGGGCATGGGAGCGGGTTGGGAAATTTGGGAAACAGGAGGAAGGAACATTTTGTACTTTGAAGGCTTCGCTTCAAATCTCACGCTGCGATGAAATGTTCATGAAGAAGTTCAAAACACTTTGAGCTATATGCTACCAGGCTCACAATGGCAATGCTAACATGATGCTATTAGGTTTATTCTGTTGTTCACCATCATAGGTTTGCATTTTAGCAATAATAAACACAAAGCACAGCTGGGGCTGATTGTAGTTTTGCAGGTGTTTGATGGAGTGTTGGTTAAATTATCATTTTGACCTGATGATGGTGCTACAGGAGAAGTCAGGGGATCAACATAGTTGTTAAAAGGAAATTTCTGGAAAATGTTGGAAAGATTTCTTTCCATCTTTCCAGAAATTTCGAGTCAAATTGAGTCAAACTGTTGAGATATTTGACTCGAAAACCACAAATGTCATTGTGATCCTAGAGAGGATCACTAAAGTCACCGGGGTTCATCCTCTGGGGAGCATGAATGTCATTAATTTCACAGATATCCATCCAAGAATTGTTGAGATATTTCATGTCATTTTCAGTCAACTAAGAGACAGACAGACTGACACAGCCATGTCGCTAGACGAAAAAGAGACTAAAGACAGGAACACAAAAGAGAAGTGTGGGCACACGCTGTAGATCTAAACATCAATAACTGAAGGAGTTAGAAATGATGCTCATTGAACAAACTAAAACAACAAAGCACGACTGTGGGGAGATCCTGGATGAGCGAGTCAAAGTGAGGGGGTGATGAAGAAGAGCGGGAACAAGAGAGGGACGGATAGGCAGAGGAGATAGCAGATAGAAGATAGACAGTTGGGGGGTGAGGGGCAGCAGATCTAAGCGGACCGAGGCTCTGGTGGCTCTTCCCTCTCGCTTTCATGGAGAGCCAGGAAAAGAGATTATAGCAGCCCTGTTTTCTCCTATGAAGGGGTGTAGGGGGGAGGGTGTGTGTGTGTGTGTGTGTGTGTTCCCCCTCCATTTCCCTCCTCCCTCCTCAGACGATGACACTCTCTGGTGGTACCGGCTGGACCCAAACCAGAGCAAATCATATCACTGAGCTCCACTCTGGTAGGGAGGGGGGTGCTCTCCAATCATCACGATGACAAATGGTGCAATTTGATATAGATTTTTACAAAGTGGGGACGTTTTTTTGAAAGTTTGGAGCTTTGTAATGCATCACAGCGACTTTACTTCTGAAGGGCGCTGTGTTTTTTTTTTTTTTTCTTCTGAACACTCAACCCCCCCGGCTTACGACAGAGCCTTTGTGTTACTTCCTGGGTGCCTCTGAAGAGCCGCGATTTGTCGAGGAAAACGAAAGGGGTTTGGCTTGTGTGTGTGTGTGTGTGTGTGTCATCCTCGACTGTGTGGTTCACCAGGAGCTTACTGCACTTGAGTAAACACCTTTCTCACACTCACATCCACTTGCCCAACCACCGCCACCGCATACACAAACACACATTAGTCTACACACACAATAACACACCCCGGCACTCTCTTCTTTTCTCATACACAACACATACAAACAGCGAGTTAATCAGACCTATAAACCCTCCTTGCCGGTAGAAGATAAGCGGCGTGCTGGTAGCCCTGCCCTCCTGAGAGCAGCACTCCTCTAGCGGTGCCGTGGAGCTGCCTGATAAGGCAGGGGAGTGTGGGATACCCTCAGAGATCCAGGCACACACACACACACGCACACACACACACTCTTCCAGGCATCAGTTAGCCAGGTCCTCTGTTGAACCAATCAGAGGTTCGAAAAGGCCTGAGGCTCCACCAATCATCCTTCTCCATCAGGTGTTGTTAATCTCACCGCTCAGCCTGCAGGTGGATGTATTTGCTGTGTGTGTGTGTGTATGTTTAGCAAGCACACTATCTTATACTAATGTGATCTACTGTGTGTCAGGGAAACGATCAGGGTGCAGGATCTGGTTCTGCTGCCTGACAATAAAACAAAATGTTTTTTGCTGTAGATGGGACAAATTCTGACTATTTCTCCGTCCTAAAAGATCCGTTTTCAGAACCCTCCTCCCATGATCCTTTGTCCTCCGAACAGTGAACTATTTGAGATAGGTGACTTTAAGTTTAATCCTGCTCTAACAGTGTTTCCTACCTTGATGTACAAAGGGCCAGCACACTTTCTCAGGGGTCTTTTGGTAATTAAGTAGCATTTCTAATCTGCACTCGACCTGTTTGAGAGAGCCACAGGGATTCTGTTACGTTCACATGAATCAGTGTATACACTGGGAAATATGAAATACTGTGTTTCAACATCAGAAGTTCTTTGAAAAGAAGGAAACTATAGAATGATCTGTTTTAATCTCAAAGGATGGACCTCTCTGCACAGCTCCCTGAAACACATTCACATAAATCTATAATTAAATGTAGCATTGATCCTACAACCAGAACCAGACAACTTCATACACTTCATATAGAATATCATTAATGAGATTCTGTCCTCGTTGGACTCTGTCCAGGTCTATACTGTGAGCACTGAGACTGTAAGAATCCTTCACTCATTTCAACTCTGAGCTCTGACTTCTTTATCATTTCATCATTGTGTCATTCATTCACAGGAGGACATTCTGCTCTTTTGGTTGTGTTTTTGTTGTTTTCTGGCACAGTTAGTATTTCATTGTGAGCGCCGTAATCGGTGAAAGTGTCTGGGCCACGCACACACACACACACACACACACACACACACACACACACACACTGTTCTTTTTAGAATGTCACATTCTGCAGCACTGTAATGTGAGTGTACCTTATCTCACTCTCTCAGTATTCTGTCCACAGTGACCTCATTTTCAGTCAGGAAATATCATTTAATGTGTACTCACATACTGTATTTTACTTTAGTACAAATTTGAGGCACTTGTACTTCATTTCAGCTCCTTTATACTTTCACTTCACCAGACTTTGAGGGAAATATTGTAGTTTTTTTTACTCCACTACATTTATCAGACAAGTGAAGTTATCTTGTACCTTGATTGTTTCCTTTGTTGTAAGGCGCTGTGGATAAAAGCTAGTTAAATGACTAAATGTAATGTAGTTAAAGATTATAAAGAGTATTAGAACACCATTAAAATCCACTTTAATTTATTATTGATCATAATCCAGTGATTAAGGATTGTTCTGTTGTCCAATACATTTACTTTACATGTTGCTGCTCATGCTTTTGTGTATGTTATTGTTATTGTATAATAGTAAAATTAAGATTTTGGGATTTTTACTTGGGTATTTTTTGCAGTATTTATACTTCAGTAAAATATCTGATTACTTCCACCACTGCTTATTTTAGATGAACTCTTTTTTTTTTTTAAACTTGATTTTCTTTCTCTTAATTATCGTTCTAATATTCTAAATCGGGGCTCCTGTGGTCATTTTACTGAACTTATTTGTTATTTGCTGTTTTTAGACACTCAGTGAATTTAAGATGAATCTCTGTCCTGCATGTGTCCTTCACATCTTGTAACTTTATCCTAGAAGCTGAGAACTCATTCTGTCTTTGCTGCAGTGTTTTTTTTTTTTTTTTTTTTTTTTTTACTTTTCTAAACTTCATCTCAGGACTGCAGCAGCTCTTTTTTAGTCTGTCAGTCCGTGCAGGCCAGCAGCAGCAGCCTATAGCTACATGGCTCCAGCAACCACCGTGGCACCTCTTGGAAGTTGGCGCAGGTCAAATGCGTCTTAATTCAAACCAAAAAGAAACGAGAGAATGGCCGCGAGTCGGGCCGGTTCCACTGGCCGTGCCAAGGTCAGCATTCCTCGACAGGCCGTTGCCTAGTGGAACTTTTGTTTCACAGTTTGTGTAAACCTCCAGGGAGAGACGGTATATAGGAGCGGGAGAGGAGAGACCAAAAGAAAGGAGTTTGTAAATGAGCGCAAGCTGGGACGAATATAGACTGCCCGCTGCAAGCCAGGATGTATGGAAAGTATGGCCGCATTTCAGAGTGTTGGAGAGGTCTCAGTGCGCTCCAGAGGCTGACATCACAAACAAATAAAAAGAAGTTTAGAGGAACATGTGGAGTCAGCGGAGAGTGTGCAGCTCAGAGCCTAAAAATATCCGTGATTGTCCAACTTGTCCTCCGGTATCCAGGCGACATAAGCGCGTTAAAGGTTTGGGAGATGCTATTAGACACCGTGGCCTAGTTTAGGGTCAGAGATGTGGCGCCTTGATCCTCCTGCACGTACTCAACCAAACGTGTCTGTTCACACAAACATCATCATCTGCTGACAACATGTGAAGCACGCGGAGTCTTTCTGAGCAGATCCTTTTCGTCGTTTATTTCTATCTGTCCTGAGAAAATGAAGGGACTTTAGACTTCGGAGCATTTCAACATTTCTGAACAGATTATTGTGACGTAATGACGTGTTGACGTCCTGTACAGACCACAAGTTCACTGAAGACTCAAAAACAGTAACTGAGGTCACACATCAGGTCAAGTCCGACCTGAACTGAACCGAGTGAGACACGAGGCATTGCTGGAGCAATAAGAAGTGTGTGTGTGTGTGTGTGTTTCACGGACGTTGTATTAATGTTTTTCTTGCGTTGTGCAACATTTAAAAAAGGCCTCTTGTTTAAACAGAACTCGCGCGTGCACCTACGCGATCGTCTAACTTGAATATATTTTAAAGAAAAGTGACGTGCACGCGCTCATCTAAAAAAACAAACAAACAAACAAAAACCAAAAACAAACACTATCCAAACGAATTCATGGTCGTCTCACAGGCCCAGAGACAGACGGACATGTCCTGATGCAGGCTGAGGCTGCAGGCCGCTCACATGAGAAAGCCACACACACTCTCAAACAAACACACACACACACACACACTAACATATATTAAAATGTACTTTTATAATTGATTTTTATTTTAAAAATATTATAAAAATACTCTGGTGTTAGTTAACAGTGACAGTGTGCTGAGTCATGACTGAAATCTGAATTTGGGCCTTTGTGTCGCCTGATGACGAGAAAATATCATCAAATCAGATCAACTGAACAGATTAGCTAATTACTTCCTGGTGCTTTTATTATAGCCTTTATTTGTGTATCTATTTATTTATTATTAGTAGTAGTAATAGGATAAAAAATATGAAATAATATTAAATATTTTAAGACCAGCAAAATATAATAACAATACCAATATCAACACATTTATCTCCACTCTTACATAGCCCGTGTTTTGTTTTGTTTTTAAAATTCACACGAACTTATTAAATGAAATATTTAGTTGTAAATGAAATACTTGAGGCCTAAACTAATTATTTCTCATGTAACTGCCTGTGTGAATTTTATTTCGCGTTTTAAATCGTTTAAAAACTATAAAATAGTCACTTCATGTTTTTTTTTTTTTTGTTTCTTTAAAATGACCAAAAACAAACGACTTTTATTAAATGTAATAAATATAAAATGGAGCCTGCTGCTGAATGAAAACGCTCTGATAGATTTAATGAAGCCTTCATTGATGATGGCGTCACATAATTATAAGAACATTGTAACATTATCTCATGTAATAAAATAAAGCTTTAAGAAAACCAGTTCGACAGATTTTGCAGTGAAAAAATACAAAATAGAAAAAAGTGAAATAAAATATTCATGTGTGGTTCTGTTGACTAAATAATGACGTCATAAAAACTTTAAATATTTTCGTTTGATTCAATAAAATATCCAGAATTCACCTGTCGTAATTTTGCCATCTAAATCCGACGTTGCTTTGTTTTTTAAAAATACGTGTGTGTGTGTGTGTGAGAGAGAGAGAGAGAGAGAGAGAGAGAGAAAGAGAGAGAGAGAAAGAGAGAGAAATCTGAAGCTGTGGTGAATTCAAACAATCTGCCATCATGCCTCTCTCTGCAGACCTGAGGAGTCCATGAGTTTTTTATTTGTGTGTTTGTGCAGTGATGAAGTTGAACCGGCACAGCCTGGACTGGCGGCAGGTGGGCTCCGTCCTGACGCTGCTCGTCATCATTTTATTGGTGACGTCTGCTGTTGCGCGCGTCCGTCAAGTCCTTCCTTTCCCATAAAAGGTCAAAACGTTACTTTGGTGAATTTATTCATGAGTGCAGTGTCTCCTGAAGGCGTGTCTCAATATCCGCCATCATTTGATATTTGTGATGAATAAATACTGTCCATGTTCCAGCCGGGAGTCATGCACCTGCTCTGAACGAACTGTTTTATTCAGCACTAAATAAACAGTTTGAGTCAGTTTGTCTGAGGTTGTGAGGGTGAACTAAACGTCCTGCAGCGCGCCGCTTCGGGAAAAAAAAAAAAAAAAACAGAAGAGATCTAAAGGTGTTACAAATCTATAAATGAAGTCTGGATACGTGACAGACTGATGGCTGCTGAAAGTTCTCACATTATATAACATCATATAGATGTGTCCAGTCATGTGCCATGAGAGTTAAATCAGCTGTGTGTGGAGGAGCTGTAACAGTTTGAATAATAAAGTCCAATATTTTCATGTGAAATTGTCGCTTTTTAGGAGCAGCTGGAGGTTTTTCCAGCCTTTAAACTGATCCACGTCTCTACTTCTCAGCCTGAACATAAACTTTCCAAAGCTGCACAGCCTCCTCTCTTTGTATTTCACACGCTCACAAAATATTTATCATAACCTACCACCGCCGCTCCCTCCCCTCCTCCCTCCCCTCTCCGTCGGCCCCGAGCTGCCCTTCCACTTTTGCCGGTGAGAGCTACTAATCCCCCGCGTCCACGGTTTACTCTGAGCCCGTATTTAATTCCTCTAAACCCCCCAGCTGCCGCCCTGGTTACTCACTGAACACGACAGACTGTGAACCGCTCTGGTTATTAATAATTCACCAGCCCTCCGCTCCGCTTCTCCGGCCGCGGCCGCAGGACACCGCACGTCCCCCTCACTGCTTGCGTGCGTGAATGCGTGCCACGCTGTTTTCACTTTCTTGCGTTTGTTTACTTTGTTTTGACTCTTCGGTGTGTCACGCAGAGAGGGGTGGGGGGTAGACACGCACATTTTTACCTCCGTGTTCGTGGGTTCAGCCTATAGGCAGTCCCGGCTGGCAGTGCCCACCGCGTCCCGCTACTCTCCTCAACTCTCACGTCGCGACATCCGCGCTGCCACATAGTGAGTTTTGCCTCGGACGCCGATCTCTCCGCAACTTTGTCCGGACACTGAGGAACAGGTGGGGGTGAGGTGAGGTGAGCTGAGGTGAGGTGGGATAGGAAGAAAGCCTCCACATTTTCATATCAGCAAAGCCGGAGCATGCACGAGGGAGAAAAGCGCGCGGCGTCGTCCCCGCTGCAGGAGCAACAGCTGATTTGGTGAGCGCGTAAGCAGAGAGTGCAAGCTACTTACTGTCGGTGCACAGCCAAGACTCCTGCTCTGTCACTCGGGGGGGCTCAGACTTGTGACTGTCGGTGGTGCAGAGCGCGGCGACTCGGTGGACGTTTTACGGTACCAGGGCAGACTGGAGAGAGAGACAGAGAGCTGACACGAGCAGAGCCTCGACACGGACGATTTTCATGGAAATATCACGAGCTTAAAGCGAGCATAAACACCTTGCGTGAAGAAGTCGGGAAGCAGAGACGACTTGGATTATACGGCTCCGTCCTCCTTTGCGTCCTTCGAGAAGAGTTGACTACAAATTACCAAAAAAAAAAAAAAAATGTTTACCGGGCAACAGGCCGTGCTTTAGGGCTCTTTTGCTTCCGGTATAAGGCCCAGCTGAACAAGAAACCGAGCACTTCTCTCTCTCCCACACACTTTTTTTTTTTTTTTTTTTTTTTTTTTGGAAGCCGAACTTTTTGAGAGTGGAAAATGGGTCTTTGAGAGTGTTGGCACATTTCCCTACACCACAATGGTACGTGCTATGTAAACCAATAATTTGCTCATTTCTGCAGTTAGCTTTCAGATTCATTGTAGTTGTTCAGAGATTTAATGACACACAGAGAGAACTTTAAAGTCAAGTTCAGTGGGCTGACTTGCCCACTTATGATTCTTGTGTGTGTTATTATTTGCTTGTGTAGCTAATGAGTAACAGTCACCAAAACAGTGTGCCAAGTCCCTCCACCTACCTGTGTATGTTTACTGTCATTGTATTGTGGTGTGGTTACTCTTGAATTAGGTTTGGTTTCGTTGCTGGAGTGCTGCATGTAGATTTAAAATTATGTTTGTTAGAAAAACATTATTTTAATAGAACTCCCCTTTTGGCCAAATCAGTGTCCAGCCCTCTCAGTTCACCGCCCGATGCCCACTGCCTTCTGCCGTTTTATCCACATGGAGAACATGACTCCTCTCATAGCAGTGGTCTTTGATGTGGGCCTGTCTGTGGGCTATTTTTAGCCACATATATGATAGGCGCTATCACATGTCATACGGCGTAAGCAGCTAATGAAGAAGCGTGATGCGGTGCGTTTGGAAAGGTTAGACATGGTGACATGCTCCAAGAGTCCCGAGTCCCACCTAAAGGCAAAAGTTTAACAGAGTTTGGAAATTTGGCTTTGAGAGGATGGAACTTTTTTTTCTTGTGCGCCAACAACAATTATGTGCCTATTTGATTTGTGCGTAATTACGCACAGCGGTTTAGAGCAATTTATTAGGCAGGTGATTTATATGTGCAATTCAGAGACATCCTGTGACATCACAAAGAAAAAGTTTGTAAAGTTAACCTTAGGGTGTGCTCACTTTTAGTTGACTTAAGAATACAACAGCATTTTTTTTATTTAACTTTTCCTTATGATATACATATTTTATATATTTATATATTTGAATTGGCTGAGTTCTTCCATGAGAAAATCTATTCTTGTTTCCTGTTTTATCCCCATTTGCCCTTCACAGGATATTTGTTTAAATTGGCAAATGTATTCCCTGTGAGGTTGTAAAAACATGCATCTGAATGCAGCACTCATATGGTCTAAAATCAGCAATAAAAAGTCTGTTTTATACACAATTCTGATATATATCTTACACATCCTTGACCTTTAGATATTTTTTTATTATTTTATTCTTGGCATGGAATCAGTCAAGTCAGGCAATAGTTAGGGGAACCTCCCACATACAACCTTGAAGCTACTTAGATACCAGGAAGGGATCCATTTGCACATGAATATGGAAGATTATTAGTATGAATAATTATTTGTTTACCAGCTTCCTCACTGACATGGCAGCTGCCCAAGAAGCTCATCAGTAAAAATGATACAGAATTCAGGACAGGCCTCACATGGGATTATCTCCACTTGTTATTCTCCTACTTATAGCAGCAACACACCTCTTTTTATTTTTTTAAGGAAATGCTATATTGTGAATTTGTGCCAAATATTTCAGTTGCATGTTAGTTAGTCAGAGCACACTGGAGGCATTTGTCAATCAGTCTCAGGGTTCCGTTTGCATCGCCCGAGGCTGATGCTTCATCTTTGATGCACATATAAACACTTAAACTCCACTTTCCTGCAGAGATAATCTCTATCTGTGGCATGCAGGTTATTGATTTATTCCAGATAGGCCAATGTTGGAAAGCAGAAAGGAAATGTGAGCCATCATCTTGATATTGTAAACATGACACGTCTGGTCCCAAATTACAGTTCAAAAAATATTAGAGCTCTATAATAAGCAGTATTAGTCATGTTTTAAATATATAAGTGTAAGTATTAATCCACTGCTCTCTAATAGCCAGCATATGTGTGATTTACAGTATAGAAGCATAAAAACATACAGCAATCATGGAGGGTAAATAAATAGCTGTGTAAATAGTTGGGGTAATTGTATCCTGCACTGTGTGAGTGTGTGTGTGTGTGTGTGTGTGTGTGTGCAGCCCGCTTCATGATGATCAGACAAGCAGTTTTCCAGTCTTGTGTGATCTCCCTCTTGGCTGTTGCTGCCAGTGATGTCATCCCTCACTGTATACAGAATATTATGCTATTATGTTTGTCCTGGCCTTGACATTTTCCTGGAAAAATAAATAAGGCTTCAAGCAGCCCATGATAGCTTATGTGGTGTGTAAGCCTTTGCTGTAGTTTAAAGATGGAAACTCTGATATACGCTCAAACAGCGTAAATATTAGGAGGGTGAGCTCAGACGGGGTTTGTCAGGTCGATTGGTTTTTAAGCTGTTGTAACTTTTGCAGCATGGTTTAGCAGAGTGGCTGTATCGAGGCTACGTCCAGAGGCGTAGTCGTGGGACTTTTCTCTGACGTGATATTCGTGTTGAACAAAATTAATCAAAAGAAAAAGACAGAAAGTGTCGCTGACAGTCGAAGAATTGTGGACATGAATTGTTTGCATGTGTCTTTCTAAAAGCCACGTAGAAAAAACAAGACTTCAAGGGGCGCAGCAGTGATTACCATTAGCACTCTTGTAATGTTAGGGGACTTGGGAGAGACAGATTAAAATAAGAGTGGTCAAAATTGGAGCAGCAGAGGGTGAGCGAGCTTCACAAAAGCTAGATCCTATGATTCCCATAATGCAACTCAGTTGCATGATTCATTAAACCTTCCCCTACTGTTGTACGCCCTCATCTCCTAGACTCCACGACCCCGGTTTGGTGCTTTAAGTGAATATTTAAAGTCTTGAGCTTAATTCAAGATAACCCTGATGACAGTTAGAAGTTTTCACATCCAGGCTGAATAAACTGATTTGTATGTGTAAAATCAGTGGAGTGGCCCTTTAATTTTCAGGTTATTGGGTGTAGGTGGATTATAATGACATCATCACAATAATTATAAATACACCTAAAAAGAAGAACATTTAATAATTCACAGGGGTACAGGCCAACAGAAACATTAAAGTATAACAGCTGTATTTTTAATTTGCCAGTATTTCAGCCCTCTTCAGGGTCACATTTTTTAAAATGAAGCATAAATTAAAACAAAGCCGTTTTTATGAGTGCTTTCTCTTCTTATGGAGCATTTACTCTTGAAAAGATGAATGGTAATTTCAAAAAGTGTCAAGAGTGCTGCTATTAACTTATGAGTGGAGACACTTTGTGCCAGTTTGAAAGCAGCGGGGTCCCTTTTTGCAGTCCGTCTTTATGACTTGTTTCAGTGAGTTTATTAAGTCTTTAAATGAGTGATTATATCTTGAAATAAAGCAGAGCTATGAGACGACAGTTGACAGATTTCATTTACTTGTTTTAATAGAAATAGAGCGCACAGACTTCTGAGACAGATATATTTTTTGCAGTATAAAGAAAGCCTTACTTTGTCTCATCGAGTTCAGGCTGATCACATAACACTCCTAACTCTTCCATCTCATTTCGAACCCTGCCTCAATTACTTTATCAAGACTTAACCCTCACATTAATTGGTTTCACAAGACATCCCAGACTGAACACCAGCTGTGTAACCGAGTAATTTGAATCTACTTAATTTGGAAAGGTGTTGGTATCTTCTGCCTTCTGAGTTTAATTTGAAAAAAAAAAAAAAATCACAACAACAATACATGTATTTTCTCTCTTCACTCCCCTCTTTAGGGCCTTAATGAGGAATTAGAGCCAATAGCATTATTCATTAAACAGAGCTTGCCAGCTATTTATCACTGTAACAATATTAGCATATTTGTTTAAATTTTCAACACTTTTTCTCCAGCATTCGTAACCAGGTTTAGCATTTTTAATAATCTGGCATCCAATGCATCGTACCAAATTGAATGCTGAAAAAGAACCAGTGGCAAGCCCCAGAAACATACTAAAAATCCTTTATAAACACACACACACACATGCACGCACACACACAAACACGCACACTCCTCTAATTACCGCCTCCCCTGCTCCCTGTCTCATTCCTCACCTCCTGAGATGCAGGTGTAAAATATCACATTTTTCCAGCATTTCTCCCTGAGGTGGCGCTGGCTTGGACTCACACAACGTTAAAAAAAAAAAAATCCCCTTTCATATTCCCCCACACATTTTTTTCTACAAACAAGTTCCCCCTCCCATCCCTCCCTTGCTTTGATGTGCTTGCCACATCTGCACAGGTTTGTTAGCTTGTTACCAGGTGAAGAATGAGGATACAATTAAGACTGAATGAAGTGGGACTGGGTAGGATGTCAGTCGTGTTTTGCAGGAGATGAGAAGTCTCTGATGCTCTAGAAACTGCAAATGATTAGGATGCTACAGTAGAAGGATCGGATTGTGAGGATACCTCCCCCTGTAGATTGTTGTATATCCAGACATATTGAAGCCCAGGTGGTTTGTGTGCTGGTGTGTGTCTGTGTATGATCAAGAGAACGAGAGAGACAGGGGAAGGTGGGCCATATGTATATGTGCTCCGATATATCCAGTGCCATGAAAGGCAGCCAACTTGAGCATTCCCTCTTTAGATCTGACTTATTCTATATCCATCGGAGAGAAGCGAGCGGGCAGAGTGCAGCTGAGGTACTGTGGAGGTCAACATTTGTGTTAACTCTTTATTGTCTCCATGCCCTGTGAGAGTACATTGGCCAGTCAATGTTTTTTTTTTTTTTTTTTTTTTTTTTTTTATGGAAAGTAACATAACAGTTCGGCATTTTGGGAAATTCCCTTGTTTGCTTTTCTTTCCTAGACTGAGCTTAACCCTTAGCTTAGTATAAACACTTGAAACGGGGAATAACTAACCTGCCTCCAACGTATCTCTGTGGCCTGAGGTTGTCACCATTGTACTGTTTAACATTAAAGTCTGTGTAAAGTGTTATTAACCACCCAGCCAAATTTGAATGATAAAAAATATCGACAAGTTTATGAAATTAGGTATTAAAATCAGGTAAAAATTAATTCTCAGCTCCAGGACTGTGGGGGCGTGTCCACTGAATGCGCTGAAGCCACGCCCACTCATGGGAGCAATCAAGCAGCCATTTTGAAGCGACTAAAATGTGTCAGATGAGTTCCGAAAATGACATGACTAACTTTGAAACTCTCTGAGCGAGATGAATTCATCTCTATCGCTCTGCTCAGGGCGGCCTCAGCGTGTCATCGAGCCACCCTTTAAGGACCGCCCACAAAATCCTGGACTGAAAACTGCTGAAAAAGTGTTTGAACCTCTAACTCCACATTTCAGTAATCTATCGTTCAAAGTCTTTTCATGTTTTCAGCAACTATTTTCCAACATATTTAATGTATATAAAGGGAAATCTCAGAATTGTCTTTACACAGACTGTTCATGTACAGGTTTAATAAACAAAATGTGTCCATCAGACAGCTTCACAGGTGTTCGAAATTGTATTTTTTGACGTTGGACCAAGTGTAAACCCACTGTAACATCACCCATTGGTTTGTGGACAACCTTTTTGAGGCCTTGAGTTTGGCATTATGCAGGAAAAAATGGCAGCTTTCCTGGTCACAAACATACTCAGCTAAACAGCAACTAAAATATTTTTCTGAAAACATTTGAAGTGAAAAATAATCAGTGCAGTAACAGCAAATTGATTCAGTTTGATCTGAGCTTCATGAGCCTGGGGTGTTGCACTGGACAGACTCATTGAGAATTACTTGCTAACGTGTTTGCTAACAGTTGCTAATTTACACATCCAACAGACACAGAGAACTTTAATATTTCCTGGAAGTCACGTTTCTGTCAGGTTTGATATGAGTGATAGGCATACTCTGCTTCATCTTTTATGTCACTCTAAATGCGACCATAATTTACAAAATGAACATCATGTTGTGTGGCAGAAGACTTGGAACTGGAGATTGACTCCATACTGTCTGACCATATCGTTGCAGCCAGTGGAGCTGCCCCCTGCTGGCCATTAGAAAGAGTGCAGGATTTAGACACATTGCATCAACTTCATTTTAAAGATCCAGAAACTCTATGTACTTATTATACTATAATATAATTTGCTGTCAATGCATTGGACAGAGCCTGCTGCTAGTCTTTATGCTAAGCTAGCTGAACACCTCCTGACTCCAGGTCCATATTGTCTGTACTACACCTTTATGACCTTCCATATGTATACCAGTATTTAACCTGTTATCCGACAGAGTTTTACATCTTCAAACCTGAAATAACTGATTTCTTTGACCTCTTAGAGGCAGAGGAAACAAGCTGTAAACACAAAACTGACATATGATCACAGTTTAGGTCGATGCGGCTAACATGTTAGCACACAGTTGCTAATTTGCATATCCAACAGACAGAGAGCAACATTAGCATTCACTGGAGGTCATGTTTCTGTTAAGTTCAGTATGAATGTCTAAACTCTGCCGGGCATGACTGCAGTGCCTTCCAGCTGCGTGCCTGTTGTGAACAATGATTGTGATTCCACCAGGAGCGTCACAGAGGCGTTTCTCCGCTGCGCTCTGTGGAGAATCCACGGCTGCTTCTATTTTAGATGAATGCATCATCAAGCAGCATGGAGCAGATCGAGCTGGACGGATGCTGGACGACACAGAGAATCTGATCAATTTCCAAAATAAAACAAGCTGTGCAGATGCAAGAGACACATTTTAACTATATAGTATACCCATTTTAGAGGCACATAAAACGAAGAAAAATGACAAAATCTGAGCAAGTAACAGAGTCTGGTGAGCAAACTGCTCTGCTTTTGAAACGCTCCTGGTCGGATATGAAACTACGTGGAGAACGGGATAAAACGGAATCATGGCCTCGACGTCACTGAGCCATGCCTGGTGGAATTTAGAGGTTACTGTCCTTTTAAGCTGTATGTTGTCTCCATGAACTGCTGAGGGAAATGTTTGGCTCTTAAGCTGCCAAAGGCTTTACTATATTCACCAGCTAATCACTAGTTCTGTGTCATGTTTAAAGCTGGGCCGATATGTTCAGTTTGTCAGTCCTTTTCTGCTGCAAACAGCTGCTCGATGCAGACGGAAACATGATAAGAGCTGCGAGGGTGAACCAAAACAGTGAAGTTGTGAGCCATGAAACTAAAACAATGAACTGAAAGATGCTATAAACCTCTAAAGCTAAGCGGAACTGCAAATTCAGAGGATAACTCTCTGTGGGTTCATCACTACAAACGACCCCTTTCACATTACACTTAGTCATTTGATCCATTGTTCATATAAAAATATTGATTGTAGCCGCTTCCCCGGCCGAATAACAGGTGAAAAAACAAGCATTTGATTTTTCCCCTCAGGCTTGTGTTGGGAAAACTGCGCGACTGTTACACAGAGTAACATACAGAGTTCTGAGGTCACAAATGGAGCTACTTTGTACACGAGATTCATATCACTGCGATCAGCTTGCTCACAGAAAGAAAAGCACAAAGGCCGATTTCCCAAATTGTTCTTTTATCTCTTTAGTACGTCATACAGACATAACATGGAGGCCTGAACTGTGACACTGACCACCGGCGTTCCCTCCTGTTTCTTTGGCCACCTTGTGATTGTTTGCGGTCATCACGAAAATTTCTGCGCTCTCCATTGATAAAATCTGACAACCGTCTCAGTGTGGTATTACACTCCGAAAGAAGTCCCAGACATCAAATGATTTCTCCAGCTTTTCAAGTGTTAATTACACAAGGCTCTGCGTCGATTCTAGCTCTAGGCTGGCCATATGGATCAGGCATATGCTGCGTCTATATAGAAAAACACATATATATAATTGATACCATGCTCCATTAAAAAAAAAGAGGGAAAAGGGGGCCAGTGCTGCAGGGAGGTACCTCAAACCATCAGTCTGAAACAAGCGATGACGCTCTGTGAGGTGGAAAGATATGACGGATAGATGCCATAGATTGATTTATTAACGTTTATTCACGTTCAGCTTGTCTGCAGCACAAACTTGAAAATGACTACAAACTGTCAGAAAGAGGCAACTAGGACTAGCAGCGTGACTTGTGTACGCACCGTGCTACTCTGTGATTATCAACAGAGTAAAATATATCCTTCAGCTGGTCCGGGCAGTTTAAGAGCTTAACAGAAAGCCCAGGGAGCTTGACAAGGGCACCATTTAGTGGGACAAATGGTTTCAAATGGTTTTCCTCCAGTGTTTCCCCACATATTAATGATGACAGGCCAGAGGTTGGATGCTGAGGCCGACACCACGAGTAGTGTTTTCTTAGTCGCTTGGATGACTTGAATTCCGACTTTTGTTTAACCAAGCGAACGCTTCATGTGGCCTTCGCTGCACGTATTGTGAGCGAGGGAGGCTGCGCTAAACAAAACCCAATGTTAATCTTATGTTAATGAATCGCCTGCTTGGACCTCTTGCCACAGCGATCACGCAGTGAAATCACACACACAGATGCCCTTCCTGTGTTACAGTAAAAAGGGAAAGGGAAAAGACTCAGGCTGTAACCTCTCATTCTGGAGGATATGAATAGCCTGTGTCTCCAGCCGCAGCTTGGTTAGCCCAAGTCTGGGACTTATTATAGCGCCGTGTGTTTATGCATGTGTCTGCGCATGTATTTGTTCAAGTGCAATCCCGTGTCACCGTGTGCGTGTGTGTATTTGTGTGCAGATGTAAATGCTTAAGTAACCTAATGTCTGTTTGAATTCCCTAAAAAATTGTTTACCTCAGATGCCAGTTTAAATAGTATAACTTTACATTTTGTTACTGGCTACGAGCAATGTTTGTTCCTGTTTTGGATCTGTGTTTGTTACAGCTTACGGTATGTTGAGATATGAGAACGTAAAGTTCTGGAAAACAGGATTATTTCCCCTCTTCTGCTCCATCCAGCGACTAAACTTAAAGCTCCTCTCATTGTGAGGCAAAACTTCCTTCCCCCCAACTCACGCAGCTATTTTCACGAGCCTCGCCATTTTTAGCCCTCGCCTAACAGGTTTAGCTGATTTCTAAAACAGACATTCAAATTCAGCCTGGCGAAAACCAATTTGTACCAGTTTGGACTTAAAAGTAATAGCCACGGGCTAGCTAACCAGCCAGAACTCCCATCCCTGATCCAGATCCTCAGTCTGTGGTTCCCTCCCATCCATGTTGTCTGGCCCGGGCTGCCTCAATTGACAGCAGAACTGCAATGGATGTTCATTCAGAGCCCAAGTCTCTGCTGGCGTGTCCCACAGCATACAAATGAACCGCGCTGAATAGAAACAAACACTCAGAATAAATACTTTAGCTGCATCTCTCTGTGAATGTAGGCTGCCGTCGCAGCCAAGGGCCTCGTGTTTGCAAATGTTTATGTGGGCTGACGTATGGATGTGCGAGTCCATGCTGAATGTGTTATATGTGTGACTGTGCGTATGAGTGTGTGTGTGTGTGTGTGTGTGTGTGTGAATGATTTGTGCTGAATCAGTGTGCCTCTAACAGAGCAGTGACCATGCAGGTGAAACAAGCAGGGACAGGAAATGCCATTGTGTCAGAGCATTGTGTGCCGCATGGCAGCTAAACACTTTGCTCCCCATTGAAGTGGTGGTGACTGGCAGGGCCGGGGCTCAGGCCTGCACAGCATATGGGTTCAGGCAGGCGGCACACACACACATACACACACACACACACACACACACCATGAACTGTGTGTGTGTGTGTGTATAAGGAATGTAAAGATGAAAGCAAGTCGTTATCACGGTGGTGGGACTTGAGGATGATTAATAAATAGGTGGATATGAGAAGCGGGCAGTATGAGGAGGATTCTCACATCCAGAGTGTGTTTGCAGCTTTGCAGCCAGCTTTCTGTGTGTGTGTGTTTGATGATCATAAAGACAGTGTCAACTGATCAATAAATGACTGTTGTGTTACATTTCAGGCAACCGAAACCTTTCTGTTGAATGAAGAACCCTCCAGAGGTCCTGGGATGCCTGAATGCTTTGTAGTATCAGATTCATACAGGGTATGCATCTATTATTATTATTATTATTTTTATTATTTCATGTGTTAAATGTGTTATTTGAGTCATTACTCATTACTCTGACTGACAGTCTGTTTTCATGCTCTTGGTAATTGCACCGCAATCATAATGTCATTCACAGCTCCCTCTACTCAGCTGCAAACCATTACAATCATTATTTCCACACGCACATTTAAGAAAAAAAGGAGGGGGCGAGGGGGGGGGGGCTTCGCAATTCCACCGAAGCACCCTCTCCTCATGGGAGTGAAAATGATGACGATAATGTGCAGCATGCCTAGTTGTATAAAAACCAAGACGGGATAGAGAGTTTAAAGAAAGTGAGCAGCTTTTCTAAAAAAGAAAGAAAAAAAAAATCCACCCAGAGAACGAAGGCGGTGGATTTACAACGATCGACGTGATATAAAATGGTAATAAAAACAGAAGAGTGGGGATGGAGGGGGGAGGGTGAATGGGTGGGGGCTCATGTGGATGACTGAAAATGTGATTGTTAATGAGGTGGGAGCCAGTTTTCTAGGCTACAGTCTTTTGTTTCCCAGAGTTAAGACTTTAACGCCAAGTCTCCCAGAGAATCTGGGTTGCTACAGTGTATCGTGTGTCTCGGGGTACAGAAATGAACCATTATGGCTGTAATTGAGTAGCTCGCGCTGCTAAGAGGAGAGAGGATGGAGAAGAAGGGGAGGGGGAGGAGCGACGGTGGTGGAGGAGCTGTATTGGATTCCAGGGGCCAGCGAGTTCAAGAACATCCACACCTAACTTCTCACCAGGAGGTCTGCTGCTGGGGTGCTCGAGTCTTGTAGAAAGTGCATCATGGTCCCCGTTCTTCCTTTCTTTCTTTCTTTCTTTCTTTCTTTCTTTCTTTCTTTCTTTCTTTCTTTCTTTCTTTCTTTCTTTGTGAACGTGTGTGTGTGAGGGGTTCTTGTTTTAGTAAAATTAAACTGAATGGAGATCTGAATTTCAGAAGTGAAGATAAAGATGTTGACAAGTAGTGTCGATTTGAGGACCTGAGCTGTGAACAGGATTTAAAGAGTGTGTCACAAAAAAGAAGTCCCCATCTCACCTTTTAACTTATTTTGAATCCTAAAACAAGAAACAAAAGTGAGACTTTCAATCTGTCTGCAGAAATCGACTTGTTTCCAGGGCTTCATAGAAACGTGTGTGTGTGTGTGTTTGTGTGTGTGTGTGTGTGTTGAAACAAGACAGAACAAAACATGTTACTGCTCCAAAACCAAAAGAAAAAAATGAAGCGTGATTTTGGAAAATACTCGAAATAGAGAGAAGAAGGAATCACACACTCTGTCCATCACGTCTTCTCACTTTATTGGCGACGTTTTTGGTCCTCAGAGCCTCATCTGCCAAAGTTATATATAGACAGACAGTGTGTGTGTTATGTGTGTGTATGTATACATATACATATATATATATATATATATATATATATATAGAGAGAGAGAGAGAGAGAGAGAGAGAGAGAGAGAGAGAGAGAGAGAGAGAGAGAGAACCCACCAATCAGAGGAGGCCAGAAACACTTTAAAACATACATACAAATGAAGGTCAGTGAGCTCTTCAGATGTAAAAACAAACATGATGTGGACCTTCTCCAATCCCAAAAATTTTATTGGTCAGCTATGTGAACATGCATGAGGCATTTGACTTCAGTTCCTTCAATGTACATACACAGATATGTTAGCTACAACTACTGTGTACACACGTATATATCTATGTATTTAAACAACAATAACATATGCAGACATAATAAGAATTAAGCTATAGACAGACAGATAGAGACTTTATTTAATCTTGAAGGGAAATTCAAGCAAAGGATGCTGAAATAAAAATGATTTATCACATATATATATCGCTGTGCATATATTAACACGTAAGGTATAGGTTTCAAAAGTAGAAAGGGACACTAAAGTTAATATAAAATGAAAGCAGGGAGTCTAATACCTTGCATCCAAAATAATTTAAAAAAACAGATGAAATTGTGTACTAGAAAACATTTGAAAATACTAATTTATTCTGAAAAAAACTTCTTATAAGACCGAGACTTTCAGACAGAGGTCACGCGTGGAGATGACTCTGCACTGATCCTGCGGACCCAGTGTGTGATTTATTCACTGCATGTAAACTGTGCACTGCATCTGGACATCTGCTCAGTCAAACAGACGGGACCACACTTTGCTTATCGGCCATGCGCTCAGCCCTTTACACACGCACACACACGCACAAACGACGCGCACAAGGCCAGGTGCTATCATCGCTTGTTGTGATCGTTTGCGCAAATTCTGCGGTTCATATCAACCTCCAACAACCTGTTTTTTTTTTTTTTTTTCCACAGCCTGAAGTAGTCCACGCGGGAATAAATTCCACATCATTTTTTTTTCCTGATCGTTTATTATTTAGTTTTAATGAAACTTGTACAGCAGCTCGGAGCTGATGGCTGGAGTCATTCCACTCTGGAGCAGTGGTAAATATGTATATTCGAAGCGTGTGAAAAAAAGCAGAGCCGCAGCGGAGCCACCAACCATAGCATATGGCTCTACCATGTGTTACTTAATGAGAGATTTACTCACACAGACCACTAAATGTGTGGCTCATTTAAGGAGCCACGGCAGAGGAGTGTTTTGCGTGTGTTGCATGCAAGTCGACTCAATAAAGGAGGGATGGAGGGAGGGAGTGGGGAGGGGTTGGGGTTGGTGGGGGGGGGGGGGGGGGGGTTGTCCCTGACTAACCGCTCCTGTAACCTTTTGCACTTGTGGTGCTTTTAATGACTCCTCTGCAGAGAATATCCATCAGAAGTAGATTTAATACACCTGCCTGAAGGCGCATCACAAGGTGTGCGTGTGCATGTGTGTGTGTGTTATAGGGTGTGTCTGAGTGTGTGTATCATATTCACACACAAAGGAATGCTGGTGTTCTAACCCCGCGCGACGCTGAGGACAGGAGGTTGCACTTTCGTGGCGCACATACACTCCTGACCGCACACTTTCTCCCCCCCCCCCCCCCTCCCTTCCTCCCCCCCCTCCCTCGCGTCTCTGGCTCGCGTATTCTGGCCGTGCGCACTTAATTGGCCACACAGAACCCCGGATCTCTTTGTTTCGCCCTGCAGAGGCTTGCGGCAGACATGCACAAGCAGTAGGCCTCGTAAATCTGTGGGACTCCAGTGTCAGGACCCGAACTTTCAGCTTCTTTACAATGACTTCACTCCCACCCAAATTCCCGCTGCACCGCACCCGAGGACACGCTCCAAGAGGCTTTTATTTTATGTGATATGTGTATCACTCACTACCGTTTGCGTGTGTGACAGAGTTTCTGCCCCAATTCAGCACAATTGAGTATTTAGATGGCGCTCAGAGGCTGTGATTATACGTCTGTCCTCAGTGTTTGCTGGTTTTCTGCTCGGTCGTGAACGCTGCAGTTGACTGTTTGGCTTGGCTTCACTTCACTGGGTTTTTTAAACTACAGTTGTGGGTTCCAGACTGGGTCAAATATGGTTCACTAAATAAATAGTCTTAACCTTAACAGCCCTGATGAGATAAGGCGTCGATTCAAACGCCTGCAGATGAACTGAGGTCTGTAATCCTGTGCAAACTTTAGAGTTGAATGCACGAGACTCAGGAGCTGGATTCCTCACACCAGGAAGGAGCCGAGCTGATAAAATACAAACATTAGTATATACATGATTATGCACCATCTATACATGAAGCAGCGTTCGTTTTTTTGTCAAATCACGTTGCTGCGTGTTGCAACATCACCTAGAAAACGTTGCAGCTCTCACTAAATATACAAACTTCTTCTTTTTCTTTTTTCCTCGCAGCTGTTACACCATCATCTCATCTGGTGATGCGTTTACGTGTCTCCTTCAAGTCAATACGTCGTCTACATTGAACGCAACTGGCGCCGGGCGACTCCTCCGCTTCTGATTATTGTTTAAATAACTATTGGAAATGGACGGGTCAGTGAACGCAACTAAAGCGTGACATTACCGTGTACGGACGTAAAGGCGCGCGCGCATGCCGCCTATAGCGCGTCAGAGAGTCGCGCGGGAGCTTCATGTAAAGAAAGATTTATGTCATTTTGGGAAAAAGTCAAAAAGTTGTGCAGGCGACACCTCGATGAATGTGCGCAGAAATTAGTGATTAAAAAAGAGGGAAATTAACCGCCTTTTTAAGGGGACTCGGTTGCAGAGAGGAGAGCGATAAAGCGGTGCAGGAGGAGAGGGGAGGGAGGCAAAGTTTTTTCCCTGAAAGTTCGTGCAAGCTTTCACTTTCAAGGCGGGGTTACTGTAAGCTGCAGCAGCATGGAGTGAGAGAAACAGGACGGCGAGCGATTGCAATGCAGCACTATACCGAGCTTCCATCCAACTTAAATAAGCTCTCCAATCCTCCTTTCTAAAAATAACCATGTACTCCCCGTACTGCTTGACACAGGTAAACTGTCTTTTCTCTTACATTGTGTGGGTCGCTGTAGTGTGGGCACGCCGGGTGTGTTTTTGTGTGTTTTTTTCTCTTTTTTTTTTATTGCGCCGCTTGTGTCTGTGCTGTCTGTTAATTTGACATGTTTGTTTGTTGCGTTTGAGCGTTTTTCTGCTCTCTGACTCACTCTCAAACTTCATCCTCAACTCTCCGACGCTCGTCCCGCCTCGGAGCGCGTTTGTGCCGCTGGAAACTTTCTTGCGCGCTTCCATCGCACATGGTTTTGGAGAGAAAATGGCGCTTCTCCCGAAATGTATTTCATATTTTAAAAAAAAAAAGGGAAAAAAAAGAAGAAGAAGTAGAAGAAGAAGGAGGGGAAGTCGTGCAGGAGGAGGGGAAAGCACAGCGCAGGGACAGACAGGCTGTGTGGACCGGAGTTTTAAGACCAGTGCTGGAAGATTTTTTCCCCTCCGACTGTCGAGGCTCGTAAGAGTTTTTGGCCGGTGAGAGGAGTTGCACCGCCGCCTTTAGGGGCTGCTGTAAATGTGGAGCTGAGACCGGGAGAACTGGGAAAGAGCTGGTGTGTGTGCGCGCGTGTGTACGCGCGCGTGTGTGCTATATACTGTGAGGGATAGCACAGAGGTTCTGCATCTTTTCTGTATTTTTTTTGCACTTGAATGCAACACGTGTGTAGCTCCAGGTTCCCATTGATTTTCTCTCTTTGTCATGTTTAATCCTCTGTCTCTTCATGCTCCTGTTTTATGTTAGTTCATGGCCTGAGTGTAGACAGCTGTGAGAGAAACTTCTGAAACATAAATGTCATAAACATTTTAATATGATATTTCATCCTCAGACATCTTGGTGCAGGTTGAGCTACACCTCATTCAAACTTTATCATAAAAAAAGACAAAGTGCTGATAGTTTTTATTCTTATATTGTTGCTGCTGTTGTCGAGGAAACAGTGAAGTGTCAGTAAATTTCCCAAAGTGATCACTGAGCAGCTCTGTTAACTTTTTACATCATTTATTTTTTAGTGTGGTCTCTTCAGGTGTGAGGCGTCTGTAATAAAAGTTGCCTCATGAGCAGTTCTGATTTGCTCTCCAGTCAAATTTAAACTGTTTCATAGTCACTGTTCAACACGTGAAAATCCTCCATTGTTTTAAATATTAATCTCAGATTAAAAACATCTTTTGCAACATAAATAGAGGGAGAACAGAAATAATCTGAAGCTGCTTGCAGAAGTTTTTCACTCAGCTTTTTTTGCGCCTCAGCCGTGCAAAAGATTTTTTTTACATACAGACAATTTATATGAAATATATAAAGCATGGCAAACTGTCCTTACTCCAGCAAATCATATAGTAATGTGTTGCTAATATTGCCAAAAGGTCTCTTGTTTCCAGCTCTTTAGGGTTTTTGAAGGTATTTCCTTCATTTTGAGGCCAACCGGTGGCAGCGAGCGTGCCCATGTTACAGCCACAGCTGCTGGAAGTCTTCAGGGTTGTCCTCTTAGAGAGCAGACTTGTTTATCCCTCATTGGCTTTGTCTGACAGTGGACTGCCAGGGCGCGTTTGATGTGTAATTCATTCCTGATTTTTACAGTGGTTTTATTAAAAGACTTTTCCTCCTCATCATCTGAGGACTGCTACCAGAGGCTGAGAGGACGAAGAAGGGAGGGAGGAGGAGGGGGGTCTGGTTTTTATTTCATAACACGAGCAGCTCGGACCATGATGTTGTCCTGTCGCTGACACCGGGAGAGCGAAAGCCGTTTTATTTTGAATTATTATTTGACTTTAATTCTTCTCTTTATTGAAGAGGCTGTTAGAGGCCACAGTGCGCTGACTTTAGACTGAAAATAGACACAGATTATTCAGTTCTGACTACAAGCATCACACATATCACCTATAGATTACAGTTAGATATTTCCTGTAGATATATTTATATTTTTAAAAATTAGCTCTTGGCCCTGACTTCATCTGCCTGTATTTACCCAGCAGGCCTTTCTGCAGCTGATGACTTTATCTGCAATTGATCAAAATTCTTTCTCAGCTGATAATCTTTGCACAAAAAGAAGCTTTTATTTAGCTACATAAATTTCCCTTAATCAACACTAATTGGCAACAGAAGCTCATACAGTGTAATGTAGTGCACATGTTGCACATAATGCTAACTTGCAGTGTGTCATTGGCTGGGCAGGAGAACGATAGAGGCACGCGTGCAGCACAGGGAAAAGCCCCCCAACACACACACACACACACTGTGCTGTGTTATTTGTCATAAAAATTAAAAATTCATGTGTGTGTGTGTGTGTGTGTGTGTGTGCGTGTGTGTGTGTGTGTTGAGGACGAAACAACTTCCCTCTCGGTGCAAACAGCACCAGCAGCCCTCTCTCTTCCACACACACACTCACACACACACTTTCTCTCTCTCTCTCTCTCTCTCTCTCTCTCTCTCTCTCTCTCTCTCTGACTGACTGTCTGTCTCTCTCTCTCTCTCTCTCTCTCTCACACACACACACACACACACACACACTCAGCATTCCCTTGTAGCTCCGTCTGCAGACGGAAAGGCACATTTTGTTTATTTAATTGCTGTTAATAATTAAAAATTCGAGCTTGGACCTCGGATATGGCAACAATTGTAAACAATCGAATGAATTATTAACTGTGATAAAAACCTTGCTGAAGAGAGAGAGAGAGTAGCGTGCTGGGATGAGACGCACGGTGCGTAATGGAAGTAAATTACGGGCAGAGCCTTGAGAGGAGCGTGTGTGTATGAGTGTGTTGTGTTTGTGTTGTTCATGTTGATCTAACTTTATAACTCGCATCTATATTCCGACATTTTGAGAGTCAGACGCAGATCTCAGGTCTGAAGCTGGAACTCTGCAGCGTCTCATACTTTTTAATTTCTCATGCATCCATTTCAAAAACACGACGCCGATCATTCACACTGACGTTGTTGGCTTCATTTCTCTTTGATTTGATCTCCTCTCATGATTTCCACTCGGTGATATCATCATTTTCTCTGCGTTCGCTGCAGGCCGCAGTGACGCAGCACCTCCTCATTGCATTTTTCAATGTGTTCTCTTGGTAGCATTCTGCAGCTCGTAATGTTGTCATCTCACACTGTTTTCACTGGTGCGACATTTTAACTTATTCCTTCCCTCCCTCCCCACTCCCTCCCTCCCCTCTGCCCGCCTGGACGCTGACCCCTGCTCTCCTCGCCTCTTAACACCCTCTCAACACTAAAGTATTACCCTACTCACCTTCTAAACAATGCCTTAGTGGTAAGTCCTATTTAGTCCCTATTTATTCCGCATTAGGTGTGTGTCTGTTTTCATATATTCCACCATGACGTAATGTTTATTTATTTATTTATTTTTTATATTTTGTGGTGCTCGTGCGGGGCCGCTGCACGATGACCTGCAGCTGGAAATATTCTATTCTGGAAAGGCCCGTGCACGACAGAGAAAAGAACAAATTATTCTTATTATTATTTTGCACACACACGTACACACACAGACACCATGAAAAGTTGCATTTTTCTCTTTGTGTGTGTTTTTGCAGTCTGGTCTGACCGGACACACTTGTTCTTCTTTCTTTCTTTCTTTCTTTCTTTCTTTCTTTCTTTCTTTCTTTCTTTCTTCTCTTTTTTCCGTTGCAGTCACGCTGCAAAAACTTTTTTAAAAAAAAAGAAAAGAAAAAAAAAAATCAAATGTTTGCATAACAAATATCAGATCGTAGTTTTTGGTGCAGCGGTGGATGACGTCACAAATATTACCGTCCTGAGGAAAAAAAATGTATGCATTAAAAAAAAAAAATACGGAAGCCCTAGGCAGTCATGCACTGGTACATTTTATTTCCTCTTTTTTTCCATGATAATGAGTTCATTTCATTTCATCAAAGTATTTAGCTCATTATCTCCAAATAACAAATGTTGTTATCCTGAAATAATGGAATCATTGTCTCCAATTTTGGAGATAACAAAACTTTTTTTTTTCTCGAGATATCAATATAACTAATACGAGATATCGAGAAAACAAAAGGATAGTCTGTTTTATCAATGCCAGAAACATCATTCAGTGTTACAATGTCAAAAGGACAAAAAGTATATGAATCATCACGGCAGGCAATCCTGTTTGATTCATTATCTTTAGCTCTCGTATTAATTTTGTCGTTATCTCAGCGAAAACACAGTCTTGTTATCTCGAGATCTTCCAAAAAAATGTATCCCGTCATCTCAGGATAATAACATTTGTTATTTCGAGATAATGACATAAATAACTCAAGATCTCGAGAAAACAGATGAAATTAATGAGAAAACAGAGGAAATAAAATATATGAATGTTTGACCGCTGAGGGCTTCCATATAAAACACCAGCTTACATTTGAAAAAGTCAGTTAAATTCTAATTTAAATCAATTCAAGACCAGAACTGGCGCTCAACCTTTCCCCTTCAGGCCTCAACTTCCCATCAGCCTCGGTGCAGGCTAATTATCGGGCAGGTCATTTTCCTGACCTCCTTGACGAACTTAGAGAGTGTGTGGACCGATCCTGTTCTGGGGTTCTGTTTTGCTTTTTTTAAGTTTAAAGTCACCTCAGTGTTTTGGGTCACATGACGCATGGCTCTGTCCTCCTCCCAGACTTTGTTTCTCGGATCTATATGAGGATGGATTATGTTTTTCTTACGTCACCAGCAGAGTCCTCGTCCTCCTTATCAGAGAGCTGTTTTCACTGAAAATATCAAAGCGGTATATAAAGAGAGAGGAGGGGAGGGGAAGCATGTGATTAAATGAGTGTAATCAGTGTCAGGACTTTCAAGCATTTAATTTTAAATTCACACATATTTGGTGAGGTGGCCCTTACCCCTTCCTCTCCCTCCCCCTCCCTGTCTCGTCCCAAGGCCTGCAAAATGAGTTGGAACAGCTGTTCGGACGATTAAAATCTGATGGAACCGCAGTCTGAATAAACAGAAGAACGTTGGATTTTTTTCAGAATTAAAGACACGCCGACGTGCGTGCGCATGCACCGTACATGCAGAACACACACCTCAAACCTCTGGCTGAGGTGTTCTTTATGCCAGTTGGGCCTATGAAGTGGTTTTCGCTGGATTAGCCTGGATGCCAGCTTCCAGGCGACTGCGTCTCACCTTTATCCTTTTTCTAAGCCAATCGCTGCAGTTTGATTTTAAAAGTAAGCACCAAGGTCACATAGTGAGGAGTTAAAAGCTGCTCTCAGATAGGCCTAAATTTAAGTATCACCGCTGGTTCTGCTTCAGTTGCATACAAACTTAAACATTTGTCTTAATTCTATATATTCAGCTGCAACGATGCCAGCAAGGAGAACTTTAGTTTGGGTTCTCGTGACCCCGGCAGCCAGTAAAGCACTCTGCTTTTTGGCCGGCAGACAGAAGAATGAACTCATAGTGCTTTTGATTGACAGGTAGGGCTGATCTATTGTGCTCGCTTGTAACTGAGTTGTGTGTGCACACGTGTAAGAGGGGAAGACAGGCTGGGAGTAGAAGGGTTTGAAATCGGAGTCCCCTGATTGGCTGCGCTGCTGTTTTGTGCTGCGCAGGCAGCGCCGGATCCTTTCCCCCCTTGATCACGGGACACCAGGAGGTCATAATGCCAGACGCTTTGCCTGGGACACCGTGTTCCTTTTTACTTATTCATTCACGCCACGCAGCCGGTTACAGGCCAATCCACTGGAACAACCAGCATCATTAAAAGATCTTAAATGTTTTACACATTGCACTCTTGGCTCATCTGAGGTGGCATTTTTTGTGTGTTTGTGTCCTCCTTCCTTCGGTGCCAGCAAAGGTCACCGGCCTAAAACACGAGGAGCCTCAGATGTTCGCTTTTTGTTATCATTGTAGCTCCAGCACTGTAGATGATTCATTCTAAGCATATAACAGAGAGGGTTGTGAAGGATTCTATGACGATTGATATACATTTTCTGCATTTATTATCAGCTGGTGGCCGGGGGGGTCCACCATGCGTCAGCAGGAGCGATTTTACGTTTTTTGGTCTCGCAAAGAAATTCAGAGCTCTCTTTGGTGGCGAAGACAAAGACGAGATGAGCCGGGCTCATTTTTGGCAGCGGTGGATATAGATTTGAATTAAGTAGCATGTAGTTTTTATCTCGCACTGCATGCAGAGAGAGGCACAAACCAACTGTGTCTCATTCAGTATCAGCACAGCTGTCCCAGCATCCGTGGAGAATGGATTCCTACTGCTACTGCCATGGGAGGCTCCAGCCAAGAAGAATGGGAGGATATCCAGTGTGTGCGCTTGTGTTTTAAAAGGAAGGCGAGGAGTGAGAGGAGAGAGTAATACGCTGGTGTGTCTGTGTCTGTCTGTGTGTGTGTGTGTGTGTGTGTGTGTGTGTGTGTGTGTGTGATTTAGCATGTGTGTGTCATGTTGTCTCCACCCGCCTCACTTTTCCTTCACTCATGTCACCTCTGGCATGGATTAGTCTTTGGCACAACGCTGGCAGTGCCAGCGGCCCCAGCGCGGTTCTGTGGTCGCCGATATGTTGTGCCGTTGCCATGGCTACTGAACACGCACACACAAACACACACACACACACGGGTGCTAAATTACATAATTGAGCTAGAATATACAGAGGAACACAAAATACTTAGTGTACAATATGAGAGCAGAGAAAGGGAAGAGGGTTGGGGGTGGTGGTGGTGGGGGTAGAGTGTAGTGTGTATGAAGGAGGGGGGCTGTCTCAATTTAGAAACCACCAAGACAAAGTGTGCCTTTACCCGAACGAACCATGAGCGCAAAACAGAACTACATGGTGAATATTTGAGAGCTTTGTCAGAGTCAGTACAGCGTGTTCTTTCCTCTGAATTTTGAGTCATAAATCTAAATAACAGTGCTGCCATTATGTGGATATTTGGAACATTGTGACAACCAATCTGACAGCGCAATTGAGGATAAGGTGTTTGTGGTGACACACAAGTGGTGTTTGTGTGTGTGTGTGTGCGTGTGTGAAAGAATGAGGCAGAGTGGGAGAGATCTACAGTGTTTGTATATGAGAAAGAGGGCGTGGCGCCTTAGGTTTACACTGATACACCATGAAGCATACGCACATATTTCTTCCTCCTCCTTCTGGGCTTCAGTTTGTTTTGAATAGATCTTATATCTGCGAGAGTGTCTGTGATTTGTTAAGGCACCATTTCCGTCACGCTTGGATTACACTGGAGCAGGCTTTGAGGGCGAAAAACCTTTGAAATGTAAAGTGGCATATCATTTTGGATTGATGAGTCTGTCTGTGAAGAGCCACAGTTGTCTGAAGACAATGCTTTGGATGAAAAGAGTCACGCCAGATATGTCTTTTTTGCTAAAAGTTCAGTAACCATGTAAAAAAAAAAACATAAAACAGCATCAACTCCCTCCTCCGACACCGAGCAATGATTGGCTTCCAGGTTCGTTGTGATGTGATGATGACAAAATGCTGCTCGTATGTGTCTCTGAAGCCAACATGAAAGTGCCAAAAACTGCAGTTCATCAAACGTCCTCTTGAGGCTGGTTCCAGAAGTGAGTCAGTCTCCATAAGTCCCCATGTTAAAATGTCCAACTTCACAGCAGAAATAAACATGTTTACAGCCTGGTACAAAAAACAGTTTTGGTCTCTATAGCTAATTTCCCCGTTCATGACAACTGTACTGAGTTTGAATTTATATACAACTCACCTGTTCAAATGATATTAAGGCTTAAAGTTAACGCAGAATTAAGAGCGTGGACACTTTGATTGACAGGTGGATGTCATCAGAGGTGGCTTGTTTGAGCAACCAGGCCCACCCACACTCCACCTCTTTGCCTTTGCAAGATAGTGGCAGCCAGAGCCACCACACGAGCTTTAGAAACCTGTGGGTGACATCACAGAAACTACGTCCATGTTTCATACAGTCTATGCTCAAACCGAGCAATGAGAGACACTAAAGAAAAAAAAAGCAACAAAAAAAAAAACATGGGACAATAGACTCATACAACCAGCTCAGCTGTGTTAATCTGATATTATCTGTCATGTGTTTGCAAAATTAATAGCAGTTATTTATTTACACCAAAGCTGCGAGGGGTGAGGCCAGTAGCACAAAACTGTCATTGCTATAAAGAATTGCAGTCAATAAAGTCACATTACAGATTGTAAAGTGAACAATTGCGGTGCATTTTGCAGTGTTTAGTTAATTTTGTTGGGCGTCTAGTGCTGCAGAAGACAGACTGAGAAATGTGTCTGAGTGTGCTTTGTTCTTGCATTGAATAAATTTGAACTAATGCCAGTATCAACACACGGAGTGAACGTTGACAATAATTCATTCTCTGTTCTTTCTTTTTTAATCAACAAGTAATGTTTCCATAAAGACAAGCTGTATGATGTCGACTTTCCAAGATCCACAAAGAGGGACGTATGGTCTCGAACTTGTGATGGAGCAAAACAAGTAACGTGTAATATCGATCTGTCACAGGTCAACAGGAATAGATAGAGAGTTGTTGTTGCGGATCATTGACAGCCCACTCAAGGTCACTTCAGTGTGGGCAATCTGGGCATGTTGTTTGGCCTGTCCTGCCTGTCTGTCTGACCTACATCTCACTGCACTGGCTAAATATATACAGTAGACCCCTCATTACAAAGCTTCCAGATTAATCTGGATGAAATCTGAGCACCGTTTCACTCTGCAGCCTTCTCTTCGCAAGCTTCCCCAGGCTGTCTTTCCATCTCAGTCAGTCTCTCACACATGCACTCTCTATGCCAGAAACAAACAAACAAAAAAAAAAATATGGTGCACGCATACATGTGAATAAGACAAGGAGCTGCAGCCACAATAGATCTACCAATTCAGAAACAAACCCTCTGTGCATTCGCAGTTTACAATGCGTCTGTTGGAATTTAAGCCAAGCTATCTGTGCACAAGCTATATTTTGCGCTGCCTCATGCATAACACACCTGCACATCCTTAATCACATGAGGCACAGGTGTGCATTCTTTAAAAAAAAACACCCAGTATAACTGTTACAGGAGTACCGTGTGTGTGTGTGTGTGTGTGTGTGTGTGTGTGTGTGTGTGTGTGTGTGTGTGTGTGCGCGTGCTAAAAAACAACCCCAGCCATGTCAGATGAACTCAGCGTTCAATGATCTCACCTAACGTGTTCCAACTGTTTATTTGAATAGATTTTTAATAAGATTTAAATTGTTACTCAAGACTCGTGTTAAATCTAGCTATTCTAATAGCTAGCTATTATTTTTTTTTTAGCTGTTTATACGACTTAACCCTTCAACTGTTTGACATGTACTTCAGCTAACTATTTGAGCTCTTTAGCTAATAATTTTAGTTAACTATTTAACCATTTAACCATTCTTTTAGCTAACTGTTTCAACCATTAGCCATTCTTTTAGTTAACTATTTTGATGCAGTTGTTACTAATAACTGTTGAGTTAACTGGTACTGTCATTACTTTTAAACATTTCAGTCATTCTGTTCATTTTTTCTAACTGTTTACAACCTGCTTGCTTGCTAACTAGTGTTCACTCCCTTTAAATGATGACACTTTGTGTCCAGGTGGTACTGCTTGGATTTTTTTCTCTTCAAATTATATTGTGGGGTTTTTTTTCTAATTAGTTGAGCTACTCTCCAATCTTTTTCACGTTGCCGCTGGCAACTGCAGAAGTACCTCCTGGGGCATGAATACCCCTGGTTGGGAATAACTGATATAGGAAGCCAGCAAAACACACTCAACAATTCATCTATGCCCCCTCCCATGTTCCATCCATCCAACCATCCATCCATCCTTTTATTACCAGACGACACAAACATCTCTGCACACCTGGTGAAGCCTGGAGAGGCGCAATCATTTGGACACAAAGGACAAAGACTTAATTGGGCCGCAGTTAATTGGGAAGTGACAGTGATGTTGGGGATTGTTCATTTGTCAGGGGATGACATCACGCGGTGACGCCACTCGATGATGTTATAGCATTCATTAGCTTTTCACCGCTTCTTTGGCTTTCCCTTAAGCGGAGGAGGGATAAAGAGGCATTGATTGGCTCGTTGATTGTACCTCAAATTTCCCGAGGCTTTCTTTCATCATCACGCTACATTACCTCATGCTGCTGTAGCACGGGCAAAACAGTTCCAAATAGAGAGTCCTGGATGTGCTGATCCAGCACAGGAGATGAAAACAGTGACCACGCATGGAGTATAATCCACATTGGCTAGTTAGCAGATAAGATTATGAGCCCAGCTATGATTGTATCCATGACTTCAACTAAGCATGGACTCTGGAGATCTGCTTTTATTCTTTCTCTCACACACACATGGCTTAAAGCTTGTGATTGGCCCTAATAGGCATTTATGGGGTTAATGTTGGAGGGAAAATCTTTTCCTGTCTTGGGGGTGGGTGGAGGAACGTTGACGCTTGGAGGCTTATGAACCCGCAAGTCAAACAGTAATGAAAACAGTTGTGACCTGATTTCAAGAGCCGGGGAAAAAGACAGAGTTTAGATGGGGAAGGAGGATTTGAAGTTAGAGACAAAGAAAGACACACAGCAGAGTGTTAGGACGTCAAAGCTGCGTGCTTTGCTCCCTTTCTTCTTTCCTTTCCTCGTCTTTTCTCGCCCGCCTGCTTACTTGCACGCTCGCTCGTGTTCCCTTTCATTTCTTCCTGTTACCTTTCCTCTCTGTTTCTGTCTGTGTATCTAATTCAGCCACCCTGTCCAGCAAGGAATAGCTGTCACCCCAGGGAACAAAGCGCTAGATCTTGCTCTTTGGAGCAGGAAGTTGGCACGGGGCCAAGGGTGGAAAATCTATACTCGGTTGCATAATATAACATATCTTTACCTCAGATGAACTCTGAGGAGGCCTGGCAGCTGTGAGCAAACAGGGCTGGAGGGCGGGAGTTTGTGTGTTATTAACTGACTGTGTTTGTGTGGAAGTGTCTGTGTATGTGTTGGGTATGAGTGCGCGCTCTATGCTTCTTGTGACTTGTGTTTGCTGGCTGGTGCAGCAGGCCCGAGGCTGTTTGAGACCCCCTTGACAGTGAAGCAGAGTACAGTAGAGTCAAATAGACCCTTGTTGAACTAAAAAGCCATGATCAGAGTAGAGTAGAGTTGAGTGGAAGAGACAGAGGCCAAGCTGGGCTCAGGGTTAGACTCAAACACAACTCTGTGGCTTCTCCTTTTGGCCCCCGCCAGCCAGTAACTACTATCCTGACTACAGCTGCGCCGTACTCTGCGAGGGAATTCAGATATAAACTTTCTGCTCTGTTTAGGCTCAGAGAAATAGCTGCAGGATTAGTATGCGTTACATGGAAAGTTGTATATTTGAGTGGAAAATTCAGTGCAGGATGAGGATTTCATGTCACTGCTAAAATCTAAAACGCAGATGGGCCAGATTTAATTTTACAAGGTGAGTTCATGCAGTGGGACAGTGTCTGCTCCTCAAACACTCTTTGTGACAGTTTAGAAATTAACTTCCACGCCGCTCTCCTGTTATGAAGACGTCTCTGAGTTCAAGTCTTACAGGAGCTCTTGTTGTGATGTGATCGCCTGCAACCACCGTGATGGAGAAAAAAGCGCTTGGCGCTCCTCTTTTGTGCAGCTCCCGTTCAAACGGGGACACCGAGAGCGGTCGCCTGTCTGAGCCGCTGTCAGTCTCTTTGCCGTGCACGTCGACGTCTCGAGAAAAAGCCCCACGTGAAACTCAAACCGGGCTCATTATGGTCATCATCTGGAATAAGGCGCAATCATCTCAGCCACCTGTGTCAAGCTGCAGTGCAGAAAGACTCCTGTAGGCCTTATGGACCTGTCTGCTGGAGTCACATATCAATTCACACACATTTACTCTATTCATCATGTTATTTTTTTATTTTTTTGAAATCCCCCTGCCTTGTTTTTCCTCTCCATCTGCACACCTGAATAGAAATATTTCCAAACTAGAGTTAGCACTCATAAGGGGACCACAAATTGACTGTATATTGCAGCCAGGCTGTGGAGATTTATGATGAAAGTGAATAGGGATGGTGTGGGCGGGTATGCAGAGGTGCATATTATGGTGCTTTTTTTTTTTTTTTTTTTTTGTTTTTTTAATACGTGAAGCAGCTGAAGGCCTTGAGAAAGATGTAGAGGAGTGAGACCACGGCACAGTTCTTTTTCTCTTTTCGCTTCAGAGAGATTGTAGAAAGAAATTCAGCACAAAGAGAAAAAGAAGAAGAGGGAAAGAAGAGAGGGAAATGGGCGGGAATGAAAGAGGCCATAGTCTGTGTATTGTAAATACAGTAGACTGGGGAGCACTCCACGTCCTTTTATTTTTTCGAGCAGCATGATTTGTTTGATTTACTCTCTATCAATCAGCAGAGGATGTATTTAAACGAACTTGAAGTATATTTGAGAAAGCCTCTTTATAGCTGTGGCTGTTTGTATTCTCCTCTTACTTTCCTTGGAAGCAGACCGTGATTAAAACAGACGATATAGGCGTATTGTATTTCCTAGGGGATTGGAAGGAATGCAAATGCATCATAACCATATTATACTAGTTAGGAGCGGTGCATGGTGCCAAGCCTCTGGATACAGGAGAGAGTAGACGCAGTTACACTAAAGGGAACCGAGTCCCACAAAGAGCCAGAATCCCACAACTGCAACAACACGAGAGGATATCTGACACTGTTGGACTATATTTGACATTTCATAGGATACACACAGTACCAAAAAGCCTTTGCTGCATAAAAAGCTCGTTTTTTTATTCTCTGTGCGAAACTTTAACAGAGGAAACCCCAAAAAAAGTTTCTCTCTCTCTGTGCGTGCAATGCGTGTGTGTGTGCATGTGTGCGTGGATGTGTGTCCGAGCGTCGCAGAATCCGTTTGGCATTTTTGTTGTGAGAGAAGCATGTTGCTGGTGGGACTTTGGCCTGCACAATCCCTCCTCTGTTAAAACAATGCGGCAGTTGTCCTCCCTAACCTAATTACTCCCTCCCGGGGGAGAAAGGCAACAGCACCAAATCCCATAGTTAGGAGCTCTGATCTGGGCTCTGCTGTAAGAAAAGGCCTCATTCATTTCCCTCCCTCCCTCCAGCACACACACACACACACACAGACGCACACACACTTTTATTTTTCACTGCGATCGGGTTTGGTCTGATAGACGCTAATTATGCTCTAATATATCCTGATATTTCTCTTGTTATCTGTTTTCCTTGTCATCCTAACAGTTTAATTGTTGTTGTAAACGTATTAATGCTGAGGACACGATTACATCTGATGGTTGTGTAATACCATTATGCAACAACTTAGTCCTAAACTGTCCTCTGATGCATTAATACATGTAATGACCCAGTTTGGGTGAAAATACCTGCAGCACTGACACAATACTAGGTTAACGGTGTCAGTGTTATTCACCCAAAGTAAAATGTAGTTATTCTGCCTCACTGTCAGGCACAAGAAGCTGAAGTTTCACCGTGAAGTGTCACAAATTTGTTGTTTTCTTGACATTTAAAACTGTAATCACCAACAAATGGTGACATGTAAGTTTAAAATGAGCTACAACACTCAACAAGCATAAATAATAAGAAATGTAAGAAACACTGAACAGCCCATTTTTAAAATATTTTTTATAACCTTTGTATAGAAAAGACATCAACAGATGCCACCTCACTGAAAAAGCCCCTCACATGTAAGGGGGGAAAGAAAAAAAAAACAACTCTTTCCATAGGTCTCTATGCTTGTCCATTTATTCAGCTACATGTATGCTAAATCTATAACTGTATAATAAACAAATGCTTATTGGAAAAGTTGTTAAGGTGTCATGAGCGTCACCTCTGCTCTGAGATGTAGTCAAAAAAATATGATATGTTGCCATATCTGAACAATTGACAGTCTTAAGTGTACTCATGGTTGCTGGGTAAAAGTACTCAGGCCCAGTCGGGATCAATTTTTACTCAGTGTTAGTTTCAGTGGCTGAAATGTGACTCAGTCATTTTGACTCTGTTAGACACAACCAGCTGAAGTTTTACATTAAAAGTGATATTCAAATCTAAAAAAGTGGAAACTTATTATTACCAATCAGTAACAAACAGTGACGTGAGTTTAAAAAGAGCTGCAACAGTCAACCATCATAAATAACCCAAAATGAATATAAGAAACTATTCGTTTTTCATAGAAAAGACAAAACACCAAACGATTTAACCCGCTGAAAGAAACCAAACCAAACCAAACACTTCTCCATAGGTTTCTATGGTCATACAAAATGTGTAATTATACAATAAATAATTGTTTAACAAAAAATTAAAAAATGGAGGTGTCATGAGGATCTCTGCTCTGACATGTAGTCAAGAAAGGGTTACCATATCTGAACAGCCCATTGTCTTTATTGTTTTTACTCGTGGTGCTGGGTAAACATACACAGGGTACACTTGGGTACATTTTTACCAAGTGTTCATGTTTTTTTTTTTTTGTTGTTGTTGTTTTTTACATGACTGAAATGAAGTGTTCATTTTGACAAGAAGCTGAAGTTTTAAAAGTTGACAATGTTGACAATCAAGACTGTAAATGACAAATGTATTAAAAAATCAGTAACAAATAGTTACATGTAAGTTTAAACAGAGCTACAACAGACAATAACCCAACGTTATTATGAGATAATATTTATGACCTTTGTCATAGAAAACACAGGACACCTGCCTCATCTAACCCCGCCCCTCACATGTAAGGGGGAGAAAGAAAGAAAACAAACCAAACTCTTCTCCATAGGTTTCTATAGTCATCCATTTATACAATTACTAAATGTGTAACTATACAATAAACAAACTGTAAAATGAAAAAGTTATTGAAGCCATGAGGATCCTTGTGAAGAAAGGGCAGTCGTATCGTGCAGGGTAAACGTACCCAGGTGCCTACCAGTGCTGATGTTATTTATTCCATGACTCAAACGTGTTCATTTTCACTCAATATTAGGCAAAAGAAGTGTAATACATGCTGCCGAGCTGTCACAAATGTAAGCTGTGGGTTGATTTTCATTCAGAACAGAGCACTGAATGACTTTAGTTTCTCTCTGGGTTCAAATGTTGTTGTGTTGAGTTGTTGACCCAAACTGGAAAAGACAACTTGTGCTTTGCTCTTCATCTCATTATCTAATTATGTGTAAAAATAGAGAGTTTGAAACAAACCCTCTTGTTTCTTGCATTCATCAGTGTAATCAGAGTCATTTGTAGGAAGTGACTGGAAACATTTGGACTAAAAATACTCAATGTGGACGCTTCTTTTGTGGCTTCATGTCTCTTTCTTTGTTTTGCCTTTTTCGCCCTCCGTAACCTCCCGTCTCTCATCGCTGCCCGCCATCGCTCACTGGCACCGTTGTAGGGTTTAGAAAACTTTATTACTGTAACTTCAGACGAGGAAGTAAGCATAGGAAGAGGGATGTGTGTGTGTGTGTGTGTGTGTAGTGGCATTCACTGAAAAAGAGCAGAGGGTGTTGAAGTCTTAATTCTCCCTCAACTAACCTGTTTGGTTTTGTTTATTTGTCTATCCTCTCTCAGGAAGATTAGGGCAGCCATTGTGTGCAGGCTTGGGAAATAAAGCTTGAAGTTTATATTTGGAGATTGTTGCGGTGCTGCGTTGTTGGTGTAGACTGTTAGGGTTTAGACGTCTCTGTTTGTTTTCTCTGGAAAAAGAAAATTCCATTTGTTGCAGCCGAGATGGAGACCTGTTCACACAGCGTCAGTGAGCCCGCTGCTTTCGCTTGCATCTTCTGTATTATGATGTTTCAGACACTTCCAGTGACTTTGTGGCTATTTTCGTTCATTGTGTTCCATGCTCGGAGGTGGAAGTGTAACACAGCGCATGTCCTGGTGTACTCGGGGCATATAAGGAGACGGCAGTGTTTGCCTATGTGTGTGTGTGTGTGTGTGTGTGTGTGTCTGGTCGTGCAGTGTTTGTCTTAGGCCGAGCTCCTTTCCTGTGGTGTGTGTGTGGGCTTCAATGTGTCCAGCTTGTGTGGATCCTGCGCCCTGTTTGCGCGGCTCCACGCTCACCCTACGGCACAAGCGGAAGCTGTGCTTTAACAGCATTAGCAAGGCTCTTCCTTCACACACACACACACACACACACACACACCCCTCCATGTTAACCCTGTCACTGTCCTCACGTCCCCCCTTTTTTTTTCTATCCATTCATTGGCCTCCGTATCTTTTGTTCACAGCTCATCAATTGAAATGTTTTCTGTCCTAAATTCGATTCTCTGTCTTTGTTAACTCTTCAGCTCCCTGCAGTCGTCTGCTCTGATCTCTGTTTGCTGCTAATTTATGAACCTCTGCTGTTTATTCAGCCCTCGTGCCAACTCGTGAAACCTGCCTGTCACTGGCAGCCATGATTGACTTTCTCTCACATTATTAACCCCTTCACTCTCATTCAAGCTCGCAGTAAATTTATTAACCCCTCATTGTGCTGCAGCCCAGCACTTCCACAGATCCTAAAAATATTTATTTGGTGTGTTTTTCTTACATGAATTTGTAGTTTTCTCTGCACATGCCAGTGACCATTTCTTTGCAAGCAGCCAAAGTTTGCAGCCATCATTAAATATGGATGCATGTAAACATTTTAAAGAATGTAAATTCAATGCAAATTCTTCCCATATTCTTTAATTCATACTTTCTTTTCTCTCCCTGTCCCTGCTCTTTCTCGCGTTCTCTTTGTCTTCATTCTCTTCTTTTTGCCAGGAGATGTCCTTTATCAGGGCCCGTACAGACACATACAACCACACCTCTGTCAAATATTCGCCCCTGGTCGGTGCTTTTTGCCCACGGAGGGCACCAAACAAAGTAGAGGCCTACGGGCTACGTGCTGAGCTTCTCGCTTCATTCATGGATCCATACAGAGGAGGACGTCAGATCGTCGGGGTTTAATTAATAACTTATGGCTTATGGCCTAAGCTCAGTTACTTGGCTAATTTTAAATGGAAACGTATAAAGATAAAAAAGAATATATAGACAGGAGGCCATAAGGGGGGGGGGGGGGGGGGGGAGGGTGAGACAGTGGGGGTTGTGAGTTGGGGATTGCAGCAACATTTGCATAAAGGCAGACAGCATGCCCAATGGTGAAAAAGGCTGGCATTACGCCTTTCCAGACTGAGCAGAGGAGAGAGAGAGAGAGAGAGAGAGGGGGGGGGGGGGGGGGGGGGGGGGGGGTATAGTCAATAGTGCATCCCTTGTTCAGAAAGAGGAGGTCCCTAGCTGTTGGCAGGAGAGCAAGCTAAATCTCTCGTTTGATTGTGTGCTAGATTGCCCCTTTATTTGTCTGATTGCAGAGCGTTCAGCACTGCATTAGTAGTGGGCTTTACTTTCCTGGAGCCTTATGCAGGAGGAGTTTTTCTGTCTTGGCCTGCTCCGTGATTGTCGCTGCACATATGCCTCAGAGTTTAGATTGTGTGCAATCAGCACATCAGGCAGCTCGAGGAAACTTTCTGACCTGCGTGTTTTATCCAGCCTGCGTTGCTTCTCCACCCTTTCATCCCCGAGCGTCCAGCTAAAGTTCTGATGCCGTGCTCACATCTCAGATATTTACAACTTGCACAGCCTGAACAAAGCTGCAGAGAAACAGCCAGTGGCTTTTTTCCTGTCTACCTATCTATCTGTGTGTGTGTGTGTGTGTGTGTCTTACCCTCTGTCTCTCAGAGCCACAACACTGCTGTTCCCCTCATGCCGGCTGTGGTTGTGGTGATGTCATGGTAGTGGAGAGTGAAAGGGACGATTATTTAGCGCGGGCCTGTTATTTCTGGCCCTTCGTCTATAAGCACTGCATATAGAGTCTCGGCGCTCTCCACATCGCCGGCCACCCGCGGTCGCTACGACCGCTAAGAGTGTGATGTCTGCAAACTCAATGTGACCACAAACCTTGATAACCCTCTTAATTCAGGCCTCTGTGGATGATCAGTAACAGTGATGTGATGTTTCTGTGTACTCGAGTATGTTAACACGAATAAAGGGATTTTTTTCAGTTTTTAATTTTTACTTGAATCCTAATTTCGTCGGAAAAAAATCAGTTCATAATGACATGAAATGCAGAGGGATATTATCACATTCCAGGAGCATGTGCTTTGTATTTTTACTTCATAAATGAAATGATAAATACATTTTTTAATGATGTTCAAGGAGCCAGACATTGTTGCAGTAACATTTGTAAACATACCAAATATGACATTTGTTCAAAATAATACACAAAACATTTAGAATATTTCTTTGTTGGAAGATAACATCTATAAAAATCCAAAAAAGTACCAAAACAACAAAGTAAAAATACTTCATTCCCTGTTTTCAAATAATAAATGAAAGTATTCATCAGTAAAATGTGCATATATGAAAGTAAAACACATTATTAAATTGTTAATACTGATGCATGGATCGATTGTAACGTTTAAATGTGTAGCTGTTTCAAAGTGAAGTGTAAATTTAAGGAGAGTGTTTCTCAACATGGGGGACGAGCCACCTCCGAAGGGTCACAAGATGATTAATGAGGTCAGAAAGAAGAAACAGTGAAAGAATCTGATAAAGAAATTTGTCTTCATTTTTTGGACATATTTTTAATCTTTGCTCTTTGGGGGGGAAATCTAATAATCTGAGCTCATTTGGGAGTCGTAGAGTCTTTTAAATGAAACCATGTGAGGAGTTTAGATTTAAAAAAAAAAAAAAAAACTAGACTCTGCTATTTTGTAAAGGGATCTCGAGCTCCCTCCTGATCTTTAATAATGCATCATATTTTATAAGCTTTCATATTCCTAATGCAAAAAATGAGAATCTGCAACCAGCAGCTACAACTGTCTGATAAATAATATGTCTCCTGAAATGCAGCAATTAAAAGTATGAAGAAACAGGAAATGGAATTAGTCAAGTAAAGTACTTCCAAATTGTACTTAATTACAGTACTTGAGTAAATGCACTCTGTTGGGTTGCTGGAGGAGAATAATGCAATTTGTGTGACATTTATTTTTCCAACTTTAGCACTAATTAACAGGAAATTTGAGAAACAATTTTAATTATTATGAGGGTAATTAATCAAGCAGCATTGATCAGAAAACAGGTTGAGGTCGTTTGGCATGAAGTTTAAGTATTTTAATGTATTCTAACTCCACTGAAGACTTTAAGGAGTGCTCATGAAGTCAGTGTGAACCCAAACGTCAGGCACCTGGTGAAGGGAGGGTGGGGAGAAAGCAGTATTACTCACCAGCTACACAAAAAGCTCCAACCTTACAGGAGCACAAGTGCACTTTCCAAACTTGACTGAAACTCAGAGAGCACTGCTGGAGGTTTCAGAGAGGCGGGAGGACGTTTCAGATCTCCTCTGTGCCGTGTTTGCAGTCGGGTTTACCTTTCAAAACGGGCAACAAACAGCAGCGTTCTGCTCGAGTGCGCCGCTCGTCTCGGGTTTGAAAACACAATCGTGTTGTTTCAGCTCACTTTCTTCTCCCAGCAGTGTGTGTGAAAGGCTGTCGTTGGCATTTCACACTCATCTCTTTGAAAAGACGAGTAAAGCCCTACAGCTTTGTCGAGCGGCAAGTTAACACATGAACCTGGAGATCCTTTTCATTTCAGGCCGTGTTGAAATTTCTAATTCCAAGGGATCTTTTCATAAGAGGGGTTATGGTGTAACATCCCTCCGCTTTGAGCCTATTGATAAATCAGTGTGCTTGTAATTCTCTGTGATGTACGTCAACCAGACTGTGCAGATCAAAGATAATGTGGTACAGAGTTGAAGGCCACCGGGCCCCCCTGCTGCTCCTATACTCTCACAGTGATATGATATCTCACTTCAGCGAGGATAAAATAGTTTCTGACACGCTCATCAAAAATGCATCGCCTTCCATCAAACCAAAATAGCAGCGCAGGAATCAAAGAGAATGAATTTGCTAAATGCATTTCTTTGTTGCAGGCCAGGCGCACCGTGTTTACCGATTACAGAGCTGGTTTTTACCAGGGTAGAAAATTAACACCCTCCACCAGCCAAATGCTGCTAAAAAGCTGGCTGCGGTTTGTAAGTTTGTCTCCTCCACCAGCCACTTTGGCAGGATTATTATTTGGATCTTGGTTGATGAAATTGTGGAAATGGGCTGTTGTATTTTTTTTTTTTAAGTTTGAATTGTTCTATTTAAATCTAAAGAGGTGAAGCAACAAAAAAACGTCTTGGTCCAGTCTGTGTAGTATCACCGTTACTCGGCCTGCACTGGCAGCAGTGTGAGCAGCAGTAGTCTGTTGGCTGGCACAGTGAGAAAACACTCAGTCATGGCTGTTGTGGTGCTGAGTCGGCCTGCCCAGGCATGGCCAATCACCCACGTGCACGCACACACACACACACACACACACACACACACACACACACTTACACGTTAGTGAAGGCGTAGGGCGGTTCCTTCATCCAACAGCACATTCTTTCTAGACAGCGGCAGGCGGCTCAGGGGGTTGAGAGGGAAGTGGTTGTGTGTACATGCATGCATCCATGCGTGCAAAAAAAGAAAAAAAAAAGGGTCATGAGGCGGTACGCGGGCAGGCAGGTGAGTCCAGAGATACATGAGTGTGACATCAGCAGATCCGTGTCGATGAACAGCATGATGTCCACACGCCGAGTTCAGTTTGGGTGGAATACGTGTCAGCGTGTTCCTCCAGCTCCTCCCTCAGAAGCTCATCAATACTGTCATCTTCGTCCAAGAAGATCTGCACGTCCCGACGTGTATTATGCCTCCTCAAGCAGGAACAAATGTTATTTTATAAAATCTCTAAAGAGAATTGCAAAAACAAAATAGCCCGGAGTCATCTGGTTAACCTTGATCTCATTGCTTTTAGAGCATAATGTGTTTCTTTTCTTTTGCAGCACACAAAACCCTCAGTGTTCCTCATGTGAATTCATGTCTCTGTGTGTGTGTGCGTAGTTTGATTTGCAGTGCAAGATGGATCTGTATCTGCTGGAGCCAGGCCTCCATGTTAGAAATAAAAAAAGTATAGTACCGTGGCTGATATTGGTGCTAGTTGCAGTGAGGATAAAACCAGGGGCTCCAGAGCCAGAGAGCCCAGTTGGTTTTGCAGTGCAGCCAGGCAGCGGAGCCCCTTTGTGGGACTGGAATGTGCCATGCGTGCCTCTTCCTCGGCTGACCCTCCCTCCCCTCTCACACACACACACACACACACACACACACACACGGCCCACCCTGGGCACGTTAGCACGCAGCCACCGCAAATTGCTTGCAGATTTTTCACACATAGTAACGTGCTGGTTTGTAAACTTGGAGAAGTGCAACCGTCACAAGGCGCCGAGCTCCGTGGATCTTTACGCATCACACACTCAGGACGTGGACTTTCCCTTGTCTTTAACATGTAACCCTGTGCCCCCCCACCACCACCCCCACCTCTAATGATTAACAGCAGTGATTACTGTGTGTGATAATAACAGAGGGCCGTACAGCAGCCACTGTAGCTTGTTCTGATTACAGTACAAAACCACAGAAAAGATGAGCTGCTTTCTGCACCAGGAAAGAGTTCTGGATGAAAACCAGGAGACATACCTGTAATCTTCTGATTTATAAATCCCTAAAAGGCAAATTCAGAAGGTTTCATAATTCTGAAACTTATAGTGAGTTCTAAGATTAAATAAGACAAGTTTTGAATAAAATATCCACATCTGGATGGATCTGGATGTTCACTCCAGCAGCCTCGCTCACACAGGCCTTAAGCGAATGATTGAACCTCTTTTCACCTCCTCACTCTGTCTCCTCTGCCGCCTCCCAACCTCACTCTGGCTCTCTGTCAGCGGTCCGAGCTTGGGGTTCAGAGGAAGCCAGCATCGGGCTCTGTCCAGGGTCAGGGACACTCAGCTGGGCAGGAGAGGACACGAGCAGAGCCAGCACAGGGCCGCACTAATGAAGGGCCAGGCGGGCCGCGGAGGCCCCCGGGTTATGTGGACCTCGGTTTAATTGGTCTAATGAGATGCAGCTCATCCTCAGCGAGGTCAGGTACCGCAGGACGGAGCAGGACAAAGGCGCAGAGGCCTGCTGCTGGGCATTATGGGTCAGAAAGAGGGAGGAGAGAGTTTGTTGGAAGTTTTGGAAATTTACAAGCGATGCAGAAATCTCATATTCAGGGCGTTGAAATTATTTAGATGAAAGATTTAAATGTTTGGAAAAGGAAACATTCAAATCAAGGATTTATCATAACAAAAAAAATAATGCATCTCACTGTGCCAGACTTTTGATTATTTGGCTGGAGGATTTGGACTTTAAGCTCACTTGTACCTCCATCATTTCTTGGAAAGTCAGACGAGGATGAAAAAAAAAAGAAAAAACAGATTCTTCTAATTGCTCTGTAATTTTAATAATATCATATTTAGCTTCATTGTTCACTCATATATGTGGAGAGTTTGACTTTTAAAGTGAGCAGGGCGGTCTCCCGTTAGCTGGTTTATTAATAATAATATTAAATCTATAATATTGATGATTTATTTGCATTTTATTTCTGCATTTTAAAGCAACATGCAAACATGTAAGAAAACAAAATGACTGTGTGACATTTATTTTCAGATGTGGAGCTGCTGCAGAGCTGCACACTGAATAAAAAAAAAAAAATCTAATTTTCGACTTTAGATTATGATAAAACAATAATGTGTAAATTATTGAGCTGTTGAATATTAAGCAAGTAAAAAATCTGTTTAATGCTCTTCATGCAAATGAACAATAATCATGATATATATATATGAGCTCTGTTAAGAGCTGGAGCTGAACGTGCAGGGTGTGAGAGGCGCTCAGACTCGCAGTAAAGAGTCTTTTCACTCCTCGCTGAAAGAGTTAATCTGAAGTTGGCAGCAGACTCCTCAGTCTCGGTCAGACGTGCAGAGAATCGAAAAATCAACGAGTTGAAAATCATTTCTTTTGTCTGTTCGATCCAGCTGCATGCTCGACGTCCAGATCGAAGCGGAGCATTTTTTAACACCGAGACATATGTTTAGTGTTCCCTTTTATGAATCTAAAAAAAATATAAAATACAACAGAAACTCACGTTTAGATATTTAAATCTTTTTTTTTTGTTTTCAAATCAGCACTAATCTGATTTCAAGAAGACGCGCGCGCGCGCGCGCACACACACACACACACACACACACACTCAGAACTCTTTCCATTCACTGATCGTCACATGTGCAGCAGTCCCGGGTCATTCAGGGCCTTACAGGAAGGTGCACCTCCACACACACACACACACACACACACACACACACACACACATACACACACACACGTACAGAGCATATTTACATGTGTTTCTGCTCTCTCCTTGACGTCGGATTTTAGTAACGGTGCAGCACAAATGTGTCGCTCGCGGGGAATGCCAGCCTTTTTTTTCTCCATCTTTTTTCATTTCCATGTTGTTGCTGGCAGACTCCATCATCATGTCTTTACTCTTTTTGAAGTATTTATATGTGCAGTGGCCTGTGAGGAGAGAGGAGAAGAAGCAGTGATGGTGCAGTTTAACCGTGTTGGCTGAATCATGACGTAACAATAATCTGGACTTTAATTGGGCGGGTTGTGTTCTGTTAAGAGGAGCTCGCGCGAAGATTGTCATTTATTTTTTATTTTAGTTTCAGGCCTGACTTGTGACCCTGAATGCATCATGCGCAGACTGCATGCAGTTTGGAAAGGTGTGTGTTTTTTTTCTGAAGGTGTTTGCTCGTAAAAAAAAAAAAAAAAAAAAAAAAAAAAAAAAACAGTCCGACACTTAATTGACAATAAAAACTCCGAATCAAAGTCCAGAGCGCATTTAGGCTCTCATTAAAAATATCCAGGGTGAGCAGATAAACCGAGAGCCGTCCGTGGTGCGTTCAGGTCACTTCCATCGCGTAAATCAGCGTTCTCCGTTCTGCAGCCTGAGCATCTCATAGGCCCTGTGCGCCGTTGACCTGAGTGCAGCTGAGTGCACAGAGTTTGAGTGATGATGTCTCTTCTTCCAGATTTGGACTTTGAAGGAATCTGCATAACAGTTATTACTGGAAAATAAATATGTGATTTTTTTTTCAGCTCATGGAAGAAAAAATAAAGCAGACAGAGAGCATAGCTGAGTGAAATGACTTAAACCCCCTGGTCGTCAAATTAAAGTGACATCTGAATGCTGCTTTATTTGCATTTTGGCGGGGTCAGCCAGAAACGTTTCGTTTGCGACTGAAAAGCAGACGCACGCGGGAGATGCATTCAAGCACCGGTTAAGTTTCCTGATTTTTGTAGTGCAGGTGGGAGACACAAATATATAGAACTGTGATCTCACACACTCACGGTGGGATGTGTGGATTCCTTTGTGTTGATCTAACCGTGGATCGAACCTTCACACTGATCAGTGACACAAAGCGAGCAGGATGAATGTGAAGGTGTGTCGTCCGTCGCTGTGTTCATTTAGCTCCAGGATGAAGCTGAAATGAATTGTGGGGACTGAGAGTGGAGGCTGTGATGTTTATGGTGGTGTGTGTGTGTGTGTGTGTGTGTTTTGTGCATTGGTTGGTTTTAATAACCTCTGTCATTATTTTAACATTTCAGTTTTTCTTTCTTTAAGAGCTGGCACAGTCTGATGAGGCGGCTGCACTCAGCGGTTTTCTTTGAACCGGGAGAGAAATTTATGGATTAAGATGATTTGTGGGAGCAGCTCGATTAAAGCTGCAACTAACAATTATTTCTATCAACGGTGCATCATGTTTGTTACTTTCTCCATCAGTCATTTCACCTGAAAATGTCTCGTTTCTTCTCTGACCACATCAAAACTGTCACCATGTGTCAAACTCTCATTTCTGAGAGTCTGGAATCAGAATGATGAATTGATTTGCTGATCGACCAATCGTGTCTTTGCATCTGTTCGCTGCCTGTGATCCGGGTCTCTGGGTGATACCGGATGGGTTCTGTTGCCTTGGATCCCGGCGTTGGCAGAGTTTTGAAAGATGTGTATGATTTGTGTAACACGGCGGGTTCTCCCCTCGCCCGTGGTTTTGTGCCTCTCGTCCTGCTGGTCTGTGATTCAGCAGCTCTTGTGCCTTCAGACTGGCTGTCTGCGGAGCAGGTGCAACCCTGAATGACATGCCTCACGATGAGGCAACATGGCAGCCGCCGGCGCTCACACACATACACACCCGAACGCCAAATCCTCCTCCCGGGAGTTCAGGAAGGAAGGCAAATTTAGGACCGAGTAAGGGGGGGCGGTGGTTGTTTCGTGGGACACGTTAACACTCTTCGCTGACCATTTATCTGCTTCTTGCAGCGGCGTTCAACACAGCCGAGGCAGATTCTGTTTCCTCTGCCTGCTGCCCCCACCCCTCCACCCGTTCTTAAATTCTGTAACCGTTTCTGTATTTTGCCTCTAAATCATCTCGTCATTGATTTCTGTGTGTGCAGTGAGAGGAGTGTGTGGCCGCCTGGGTTTGTTTCTCCCTCTTTGTTTGCTGTGGTAAACCCATGAGCAGCTGCCGGTGGTGGGGTCTGGAGGGATTCTGAAGCTGTGTGTCCTCTCTTTGCCATCCTCTGCCAAGGTGGCATTATGCAAGCAGAGAGAAGGATAGAGAGAGAGACAGAGGAGCGCAGAGGAGGGCGGGGGTTTATGTGTGTGCGTGGTGGTGGGGGGTGGAGGGTGGGAGGGTGGAGGGCGAGGGAGACGAGGCGATGGCGGCCATCGTAAAGATGGAGGCAGGCTGAGGGCTGCGGGGATTGGTGCAGGAGAGGACTTGCTCCCCTGAACTTTGCCTCCGTGTCAGAGTGGAACTTGTCGATTTGGCAAATTGTGCAGCGTCGGACGAGGCTGCTCGCTCTCTTCCACTCCCACCTGCTCCCGCCTGCTCTCTCTCTCTCTCTCTCTCTCTCTCATTGCCACTACACCAATTCCCCCCCCTCCTCCCCTCCACCTCTCTCCCCTCCCCACCCTCTCCTCTTTCTCTTTTCCCTCCCTTTTCAGCTCTTGAAGCTAACGCATTGGCTGGGCTACAGCCCATCTCGTTGCCAAATAGGTGGGCCCTACACTCGTGTTGGCAAAGGCTCAAGCAATGGTTAGAGGAAAGAACGCGGAGAGGACGAGAGACGGAGAGCGAGAAACAGAAAGAGAAAGAGAGAGAGTTGGAGAGAAAAGGGGGAAAAAAGAAGCAGCACTCGGCTTTGCCAGCGGTCGTATGCGCTCGTCCAACATTGATTCGGCTCTCTATTTTTTTTTTCTCCCTATTCTGTGCTCTGCTCTCCCTGGCCCCCCCATCTGTGTGTGTGTGAGTGAGTGAGTGAGTGTGTGTGTGTGTGTGTGTGTGTGTGTGTGTGTGTGCGTGTGTGTGCGCCGGGCCGAGGGATCAGAACAGACACCACTACCACTCACACTTTGCCAAGGATTTTTTTTTTTTTTTGTTTTCAAGGTTCATTTTTTTATTTTGTGGAATGCACAAAGGACTGTTTATTTGAAGTGCATCTCAGCCCGCTGTTGAAGTTTTTTTTGTTAACTGTTAACGTTTCTATTTTTACTCAGTAATTTGCTACAAGTTTTTTAATCCGTCTTTTTTGTCATTTTTTGTCTAAAGAGCTGCTGGCTGTGATCCTGCTGCAGTGAATTCTCTCCTTCCTCAAATCTTTGGGCTTTTTTGTGTTTTGGTTGTAAACTTTGGCCCACTGTCTTTAGTGAGCAGCATATTCTGCTAATTATTTTTTTACAACCCCCCAAGTTTTTTTTTTTTTTCATCTGCTAATTCTCCACACTCTGCCAAACCAGCACTTGCTTTACATTGGGGAGCGCGGGAGGAAAAAAAAAAAAAAACTGGTGCAGGAGATTTTTTTTTTCACTTTAAACCCTGTGCCAAATTTATGATGAGAGTGCAAAATGGTAACTACCAGGCCGTCTGTCTTCCTCTAGCAGTGTGGTTTTCTGTGGTGATTTCTGTCTGCTTTCAGTTTGTTGTGGAAATGTGAGTCTGGTTGGAGCTCCCTTTTTGCATGGTAGCGCAGATAGGAAATGGTATGGCTGATCTTTTAGCGGCACATTTCAACAGTGGTCTTGTGGCGGCAAAGCTTGGCGGTGGTGAGCGACCGGTGTGTGGAAACCCTGGCACAGGAGCGCTGTGGCGAGATCTGGGCTTTGTTGCCCAGAGATATGTAGTGAAGGTATTATGGTACTGCAGAATAACTTTTTCTTTTTCCAGCAGGACGCCGGGAGCGCAACTTGGCTCAGCTTTTCAGCTGCTTCTGGATTTGAATTCATTCATTTTTTGCATTTGTTGTCTTGAATGTTTTGATGTTTATTTATGAAAAAGGAGGCGTCAGACTGTTAAGATTTATTTTTTAATTGCTGCATATTTATTTGTATTTTAACTAAAATGTAATGATGTTAAAACAGTTTGCCATTTCAGATTAAAATATAGATTTGAAGCTTTTTTTGGAATTATAAATATTTTAGTAATTCTATTTTAAATTGACATGTAATATAATAATTTCAATTTTTCTAATAATATCAATATAATCATTGTATCATCATACATTTTATTATTTTCTTATCTATTTTCACTATTGCCTCTTTTTCATTGAAAAAAATCAAAACAGCTTTATTTTGAAGATTTGCATGCTCTCTTTCAAATTAAAATCCCTTTCATCCTCCTGACAGCACCTCTCGTCCTCTCTCCCTCTCCCCACTAGGATGAATTTCATCCCTTCATTGAGGCCCTCCTCCCCCATGTCCGTGCCTTCTCCTACACCTGGTTCAACCTGCAGGCCCGTAAGCGCAAGTACTTCAAGAAGCACGAAAAGAGGATGACCAAGGACGAAGAACGCGCGGTGAAGGACGAGCTCCTGGGTGAGAAGCCAGAGATCAAGCAGAAGTGGGCCTCGCGCCTGCTGGCCAAGCTCCGCAAGGACATCCGGCCCGAGTTCCGTGAGGACTTTGTGCTCACCATCACGGGGAAGAAGGCCCCCTGCTGCGTGCTGTCCAACCCCGACCAGAAGGGCAAGATCCGCCGCATCGACTGCCTCCGCCAGGCCGACAAGGTGTGGCGGCTGGACCTGGTGATGGTCATCCTGTTCAAGGGCAGCCCCCTGGAGAGCACAGACGGGGAGCGGCTGGTCAAGTCACCCCAGTGCTCCAACCACGGCCTGTGCGTCCAGCCGCACCACATTGGAGTGACGGTCAAGGAGCTGGACCTCTACCTGGCCTACTTCGTCCACTCACCAGGTATGTGGGCACATTTATTGTAATCAACACACACACACACACACACACACACACAGGTTGGCACGCTAGTAGAAGATTAGACCGTTCCCTTCACTATGTACCCAGCTGAGCCAACGGCGGCCTTCGATAAACACAGTCAGAATTAACATAACGACCACATCTTGACATTTAAAGGGCCAGTCTGCGCAGCTTAATCTGTAAAAAAGCTTGTTTCCGGTCGATGTTTCTATCTGATTTAAAGAGATTCTGAGAATTTGACAGCCCAGCTTAAAACCTGTGTTTACCTAGAGATATGTTTGCGTTGGTACATTTGTTCAAGTATTTGTGTGCAAATTTGTCTAAATCCAAATGTGCATGTTTTCTGGTGCCATCGGTAAACAAAAGCATCTGCAGACCTGTTTATCTGTGTGTGTGTGTGTGTGTGTGTGTGTGTGTGTGTGTGTGTGAGGCACTTTGTCATGTGTCTGTAATCCATGTGTATGTTGTTGTGAGATTGGTGTGTATCAGTAGCATTGTGTATGTGTATGTGTGTGCTTGTGTGTTCTTTTGTGTGTGTGTGATGGTCTGGAGAGTGCAGTGACAGCTGGCCCGGTCCCAGGTAGTTTAGGAGGCAGGAAGAGTCAGCCTGTCTGCAGCCTCAACCGCCTTACGCCACTCTACACACACACACACACACACACACACACTGTCACACTCATAAGTGGACACACACACTCACACACAGGAGCTCTCAACACAACTAACCCGAGCTGCCCTCGTTGTCGGTGTTTGTCTGATCACACACGCACACACACACACAGGAGTTGAGACTTTTCTGTTTATGGCAGCATGGCTCTGCTTCTGTTTGTTTATGGGATGTTTTATTTTTCCATATTCGGCACACGTGTTTCCTGCTGTGGCCATAAAGCTAAAATAGAGGTGGTGAAAATATTTGAGTGTTGTGTGAAAACAAGCCTGCATGCATTCTTTCTGTGAGGACACGCTCCGTGTAAAAGTCCGAATATTCTGTCACACTGAACACTTTTCTAACATAGTCACACTCTCTTTCTTCATTTCATTTTATACTTGAGCGTGGATCATTCTCTCTTGTTGTTAAACAGCAATATTAAAATGTTAAAGCTAAATGAACACAATAATATTAAATTATTAAATCTGTTTTTGTTGCTTTTTTTTAAAATAAAAACACATTTTTCTCACCTAAAAACCAAAAAAAAAAAAAACATTCATTAATCATTAATATCATTTAAGATATTATAATTCTGTTTTAATTACTGGTTAATTACTGTGTTGAACACTAATGTTATTCTTTGCAAAAAAAAAATCCACTTTTATTGCATATCTAAACCATTAACAGCACTGTGTTTTTGGAGGTGTGCAGATGTTATTACATTTAAAATATGAAATCTGATGAAGGTGCAGGAGTGCAGGTGGTGCTGCGTGTCAGACAAACAGCAGCTCTCATATTTTTAGATGTTTGAAATGTCATTTCCACAGTCGAAGCCCAGCAAATACTTCTATATTATATTATATTTATGATGCAATGTCATATTTAAATGTATATTTTGCCTCCTTGTCGTGAAGCTGCTTCACAGTAACAGCTCCGCGTTACCACAACTCACATGTGTGCAGGTAGATCAGGTGTAAACGCAGACCGTCTCATTAGTTACAGACCCTTTCTCTGCCCTTTTACTATTATCCCGGGTCTCTCACCACACACTGGCATACAGTTACAGGACCTTAATTCTTCTCCTTGGCAGGGAGGAGCAGCGTTCCTCTGTGACAGAGTACCCCTTGCCAGGCTCCTTTCAGCCTCAGTGTGTAACTCTGCTTGAGTTTGCGGGGCCTCCGTGAGCGCCTCTTCCTGTTCCACAATGCGCCGTGGCGAACCGCGGCTCAGATTAGCTCCCAGCGCAGCCTGGTGCCCCTCGGAGTAAAGCCTCTTTTTTTTTCACTCTGTGCCAGCAGCCGCTCACCCCCCTCCCTCCAACCCTCTCCCGTACATACACTAGATCAGGCTCCATCCCACCGATTCATGCGTCTGTGCATCACATTTGTGTTTCTTTTTGTAAATATACGAGTGTTCTTCTAGAAATCTCTTTCAAATGTGGCTGTTTTTCACAGAGAGCCTTAATTGAATATAAGCGTTTTTTTTGTTTGTTTTTGTGAATTACAAAGGCCCCATCATGAATGAACTCTTAGCTATTTTTTCGTCATCTTGCTCGTGTCTAAAAAAGCAGAATGCATTTTAATTGCCACTGACGTGGGAGGGAGACTCTTCTCTTAATCTGGTCCTGCTCAGCTTTTCTTTTTTTTTTCCACGGCAACCTCAAAGGCAGCCTGCGCAGCACCTTGCACGGATGAGACGAAAAGGGGAAAAAAGAGAGAACAGAGATGGAACGTTAGGAAACATCTCAAATAAAAAACATCCACTTTGTATCACAGTTGTTCTTGTTTTCCAGGGAGGCTGGCTGGGGTTAACCAGAGTTTACAGAGGACAGACAGGCAGTGGCTCCATTCTAACCTTTGGGGTGGCAGCGTTACAGTTTTATTCTTAGCTCCTCATTCCAGGGTGTCTGTGTCTTGCGGAAGCTATCAGTTGCCAGGCCTGATGATTGGACCGCGGCCGTCTCACCCGCCTGTCCCCGCCGTCGGCGTTTCACTTCTCTTGTCCCACTGATGTCACTGTCGCCAGCTGCAGGGGGAGGTGGGGTTATATGGGAAGGGGGGCGGGGGGTTCTGCTTTCAAGTGGTGTGATTGACAGAACAGGAGATACACACTCACACACACTGACCCCCTCCTCTGTTTCTGCTTCCCTACAGTACAGTATGTGTCTCTGCTTTTGTCCAATTATAGACTTGGGTCCTTCCAGGCGGGGCAGCGTGAGCCGGGACAGATCACAGCCGCTGTGCTCTGATCTGAGCTTCTGCTCCGCAGCTGCAGAGAAAGGCTCCACTACCAAAAAAGAGCCCCATCCTATTCCCTTCTGACAAATACCTGGCCGAGCACAACACACACAGATCATGATATAATTGTCGCGGGCTGATGAGAGTCGACCCCGAAAGTGTTTCATGTTCTTTTCACTGATTCTGCTGCATCTGATGATGATAACAATAATGGTTCAGGGATGTGGAGGAAGTGAGGGAGAGTTAGAGTTAGAGAGAGAGAGGATCTGATCTCATCTTTGATCACATGTCTGTTGAAAAGAAAAAGTCTGGCTCGCCAGTTGGGCGCTGAGGGCCTTCCTCCACCTAGAGACCCCATCGGATCAGGTCATGTTTTTCGAGTGTTCCGTATTTGTCAGTCTGACGGAGCCTGCACGGTTCCAGCATTAGTCATGTTTGGAGCCCGAGTCGCCTCATACAGCTTTCATTACTCGAGCTGTTATGATAAAAAGATGTTTCTCCATATCTGCAAACCAGAGAGGTGTCTTGGGCCAGGTCCGAAACACAACTCTGTGTGTGTGTGTGCCAGACTGCACCGTATCTCCACGATGGTGCTCCTAAAGATGTTCATTTTCCCATCAATGTGTCTGCACGTAGCTACTGACGTTACAAACGGCCAAGAGAGTGTCTTTTAATAGAGGCGAACAAAGAGAGGAATGGACAGGCAGACAGACAGCCAGACTGAGAGACTTAACGCCTGCACGTCACGCTAATCCATCAAACACATCTTATCTGCTTCGCCCAATATCCTGAGCTTCAAAAGGAGCTAACGCTATCAGATGCAGTTACATAATGAAGGAGAGAGCAAACAGCACAGAGCCGGGTTTGTTGTTTTTTTTTTGTACATGTGTGTGGTTTCTAAAGGCTGCGCTGTGTTATAGCGTACAGTCAGGTCATGTTGTCCTGTTAGTCGCTGAGTGTTTGCAGAAGAAGAAAAGAGGGAATCATAATGATTAAAAGAAGAAGAAAAAAATCCCTCTCAGTCCCTTCTTTTCCTTGGCTGAGCGTGTTGTGCAGAGCAGAGATTTCTGGACTGAGAGCAGAATTGTGCTCCAGTGTTCTGGCACCGATCCGTAACCCGGGCCGACAGAGAAATAGAGAGTGTCGGCGCCGAGGGAGCCACATTCATCTGGTGTGAAAAACACTGCTGGTCCGACACTTTCAACGGAAACTTTCTTACGCTTTGTTGTCATTTGAAATAATGTGCCCAATAAAGTTTGAGCTTCGGCGAGCCCCTCTCATGACGGGACAGCATCAGTGACACTGTGGTGTTTTTAATACGCACTGAGGCATACCGGCCTCCGACAGCCCCGACTTTGGCCCATTTTCAGAGCCCCTGGTTTTTCCAGTTGCTTTTTGCAATGTGTGTGTGTGTGTGTGTGTGTGTGTTGGAGACAGAGGGAAAAGAGAAAAGAAAGAGTGGAGTGCGCGGAGTGTAAGGAATCGCTGGTAAACAGATTGTTCCAGTACGATCATCAAATAAATCGGTGAAAAGACGGCGAGATGCTGCGCCGACGCTCGGCCCCCGATCCTCTGACCTCCTTTAACCGATCTCACACAACTTTCCACGCCACTCTGTAGGTCCGACTGCTGAGCAGCTCTACGGGTTTGGTAGCAGGCCAACCTGCTTCATATTCACTGTAATTATCCAGTTTAGTGAATAATACTGGAAAAGATACACAAAAGACTGAGTATATGATTGAATTAAGGCTCATTTGGAAACAAAGGTCAGGTCTTAGCTCTGCAGATAGAAAAATTCCTTGTAGCAGAAAGTGCCTTTTGTGGGCAACATGGATTAGCTTTATTTCCTAATTTCACTGTACACTGATTTTTAATTATTTATGTAATTAGGGTTAATAAATAAATGTTATGGTGTCTCTTTTAGTAATTTAGCAGCTCAACTCAGTTCACTTTTTTAACACTGGCTGTAGCTGACATTTAAAAAAACAGAAATATTTATTTCTCAAGAATTAAATTACTTCATAATATGAATTAAAACGCATGCAATAAAATAAATTAAGGGGTTTTTTAATAGTTGAATAATTACCATTTTATTGGACTATTCCTGAATTAATTTCCCCCCTTTTTAAAAAAAACACAAAGTAGCCACATTTTCCCTTTTAGTGTCTTTGTGTATTATTTTAACACTGTCTCGTCTCAGTGTTTCAATTTGCATGACCGGTCCTCTCTCCCTCTGTACAGGCGCCAGGCCTGAAATCTGTCTGTCTCCTAAAAACATACGTATCCCCGCTCAGGAGGGGTGGCTTGGCTTCTTCAGCTGCTTGAGCCGAGGGGCAAAGAGCAGGAAGAGGAGAGGTGAAGACAGCACCGAGAGAGAGAGGAGAAAGGGAGAGGAGAAAGAGGAGCCGCTTTCTTTCCTTTATTTCTGGGCCCATTTCCCAGCAGCCAGATTCTGATCGGTCCGCCTCGCGCCTTGTTCCCTCGGTCCAGTGGAGCAGAGCACAGGGAGAGACTGCCCTGTAATTGGGACAGCTCTTTCCATACGGAAAACCGGACCGGAACACCGCGACACCGCCGAGTACAGCTCCCCGTCCCTCCCCGTCCCCGTTCCTGTCCCTGTGTGGATTTTTTTTAAAATTTAAAAGCGGCTCAAATTCAAAAAATGATCAATTATACGCAAACAAAATCCTCTTACATAAAAAAAACTAAATAAAATCCTTGAAATGAAGACTAATAATGAAAAGATGAATAAACATCTCCCCTGCCTTATTTATTCTCTCGTTTAATAATAATAAATGTCAGTCGGTGCTATTCGGATGATACTGATGCTGATATAAAGTAAAAAGAAAAGCGTAGAATAAAGATGATGCAAAATGCCACGCTGAAAACAAAGAGAGAGGGGAGGGCAGATATTCAGGCTAGTGGGGCTGGTTGGCAGCATTTGGCACCCAAAGCTGCAGCTCTGTTTAGAAGGTGCCAGCTTTTCAAACCGACACAGTCTCTGCCAACTTCTCTCCTTCTGATCCTTTTCTTTCTCTCTCTCATTTTAACATTTTTCCCCCCATATCCTTGTTTTTCGCTTAACACGTATTCCCCTCTGCACGTCCCCCTTGCGCCCCTTCCTTCCACCGCCACCACCACTCCTATGGTTGCTGTCTCACAGCGGGTTGCCAGAAAAGCCGAGCTGAGCGTGTAAACTTAGGTCTTATTTTTGTGGAGATGTCGCTTGCGTTGAATAAAATAGCTATCGTGTTACCAGACGTGTTCTCCTTTTCTCTCTTGCTCTCTCTCTTTTTTTTTTTTTTCCTTCCTCCAAAATATTTTCCACCGGCTTTTAGCAGAGAGCGAACATTGTTACTCGGTGTGATGGTGCTGCTGTGGATTCAGGTCCAAAACAAAATGGAGGATGGAGCGCTGCCCCTCTCCAATCAGAGGAGAGAATGATCCCACATGTAGAGGGGGAAGAAAAAACCTCAGCGGCACATTAACAGTCCTCAATGATTCCTCATTTTTACGTGGATATAATTGTTGCTATTGCATCTTTGACTAAATGTCTTCAGGTGTCTTCGTAGATGTCCTCACAGGCAGAGCAGGAAATGGTAGTCAGGATTAAGGGCTGATGTACATCATTCGAGGACGGGGGCCCTTTTTTCGGAGACGCGAGTGATTGGAGAAAGCGTTTAACGCTGGGTGTGGGGGTGGATGGAATTACTCAATAATGATCAGAAAATTAGAGCTATTATTGAGGGAGAGTAAACAGGCCTCTCTAAGTGTGAAAGGCCTCTATTCAGCCAGGACCAGGAGCAAGACTCCTTTCTTCCTTTCATGGATCCACCCATGGCCTCAAGAGCCCCACTTTTGTTCCCTGAAATAACAGAGTGAATATATGGGGTCGCAGTGGTGGGGGGGTTGGGGGTGGGGTGGGTGGATGGTGGGGGTTCCATTCCCAGTGAAATAAAGCAGCTAACAGTAAGGTGCACTCCATATTTACTCATCCTTTATTTTTGCATTATTTTCTCCTCATTTCAATGGCAAATTTAGCTTCTCTGGCTCCCCATGCTCAGTTTTTAATGAGACTAACTTGTCTAATTAACTTGTCTGTGTGCTGTATTTAAATATGTCCGTGTCACCCGAGTTCAGAAATTCTGGCAGACAGCGTGCAAAGTGTTTTTTTGTGCGTCTACAAGTGCACCTGGGTGTCTTTTCTTCATTATCATTGCTTCAAAAAGAAGAAAGGAAAAAAAAGAAACCTGAAGCACTTTCTCCGGCTCCGGCATCCCAAGAGCCGATAGTCAGGGGAAGGTGGGTGTAAACTAGGCGCTAATGCGACTACTTCCTCGTTTGTCGGCGCAAAATGTTCTAATTAATGGGAAATGGATAAATAAATAAACTCGCCACCGCGTCTCCGAGCAGCTGAACGGCAAATGTGCCACTCAGGCGGCGTACAAAGAAATGAAGAGAGGGATTTACACTTTGAACAAGCTGTTAGAGAGAATAAAGGAAGTCTGTGTCTGGTTTTTTTTTCATCACACCACTTTAAAGCAACTGTAGTTCACAGCTCTGCTCTCAGATTCGGAAGATTTGACAGAAATAACAACACTAACACTGTTTTCTATAGCTGCTTTAACGACGACTGCAGCCTCATTGACTTACATGATAAAAGCGACTTCTGCACTATATTTAACTGCACGTCTTTCACAGTTAATCCACATAATTAATAGTCCATCCTCCTTTATGCAGGTCTCCCTTCGTCACACACTTTTCAGGGCAACGGCTCCGTCCAGCTCCGGGCTCCTGCTCAAATTCAAATCAAATCAAATCACCTGACACGTTCGCTCACTTTCTCCGTCTGTTTTTGCTTTTTTCATACTTGTCGTCCAGCTCCATTTCACAGGCATAATTCAGGATGGTAACATTCTCATTCTGCCCGTCAACTGTCAGCACTCAACTCTCTCGTCTATAATTTCAGACTCATTTGAATTCTTATTGGCAGCTTTGACGCATAAATTTCATAAGAGATAGAAAAACAACTCTCTCTTTCTCGCTGGTGGTAATAGAAATATGGGAGAGGTTGGGGGGGGGCGGTATCTATCAGAAAAAGACATATGTCATATTATAGTTTAGCTTTGTACATCTTTATGTCCTGAAAAGAAGTCCAACCTCATAACAAAAGCAGTACACTATCCTGCTCCAGTGTGTGAATGGCCTCACTGTATCTCTGCGTTGGATGGCTGTCCAGACAGATGAATAGAGTTGCCATGGACACGTAGCTTTTTTTTTTTTTTTTTTTGTTTAGCTCAGTGTACCTTTCCTGGGCGATATCCAAGGAGTGTCAGCGACTGGCCTGGTTGGCACGGCGAGCGGCCATGCAGTGCTGGGCCGTTTCCGTGGCACTCCGGCCCACTGTGTGGGCAACCAGAGCACAGAGCTCTGCCAGAGGAATCCACTCAGATCACTTTCACTCTATAGAGGGCATCCCCGCACTTGGATATGGATAAGCCGATATCTATACATAACAGCTGAGCTGGACAGGTAGCTGCTCCGTCTTAACCCTAGGTCAACATTCAAGTTTTTACAGTGATTTTAGCTTCAAAGGAATAATTTATATTCCTCTGGGAAAAAGAAGGATATTAGATTTTCTTGGCATTATGATATACTATTTCTGGATATATAAAACACTTGTCATTGGACGCGGACCAAGTGAGACATATGAAAATGTCAAAACTGTAATTTTAGAGCAGATTTTTTTCCCTTAATGTTATTCGCACATTTCTTTTTGCTTTAGTTCAGTCCAGAGGGGGCTTACACGTGAGGTTTATCCTCTGAGAAGTGCTTAGTACCCTCTGAGGTGGCAGCTCAGATATCAATTATAATATTTTTTTAGAAAGCACAAGAGTCTGTGATGTTAAAGAATCCACAAACAGCTTTAACACGTGTGTTTTGTTAAGGTTGGCTTTGCTCCTTTGTTATTTAGAGGTCCGGTATTTAGACTTCTGCATGTCTTCAAAAAAAAAAAAAAAAAGTACAAATTTCTTCTTGTCAGACCTAATTAAAGACCAATATTCAGAAAGATAATAAAGTTGTAACATGTTCATTTGTCACAAAAGCAGACAAACTAGAGAAATGAGCATAAAGTTGTCACAGCATATTGCATATTCCTTTTGTTTGCTACAAAGAAGTGCACAGTCTGTTATCTTTACATAGTGACATACTTATGTTTGGGTTTAGTTACACCGCAGAGAGGTCAAGCTTCCTGTTAGACCTGTTATAATGAAACTCCAATAACAGAGATCCACAGATGCTCATTTGGGGTTTTGGCTGGGTGGAGCTGCATAAAAAAAATCCTGTCATCACCAATCACAGATAGAAAGCAGCGGTGCTTTGTGTTTAACAGCAGAGACCCCAAACAGGAGTGAAGTTTTCTGTTTCTTTAGATGCCGTTCTTACAGTTTCGAATGAGGACGAGTCATTGAGTCATCAAGCTCATGAAGCAGACAGATCACACAGATTAACTTTGACAACTTTTAAAAAAGTTAAGGGGCAAACCACACCCACCAGAATAACCAGGCCATTCACAGACTGTCCGTGGTTGTGGGGTGATGTGATACTGTGCCAGAAAAGGTCCCCATATTCAGCTCTGTTCCGTGCATTGGGTTTGTGTAGCCACAGTTTTTTCCATCTGCATAATACACAACATTTTCCTTGAGTCAGTGTGTAAAGCAGGGTGGCGTGCTAGACTTCAAGTTCAGGGGAAGTTTCTTAGCAACCACCATTTCAAAGCAGTCTGCATGTCGTACGGCAGCTCGGAAGTTTCTGCAGACATCCAGGTCCAAGTCCAGGTCAAAAATCGCAGTCCATAAACTGCTTGATGTAGAGCAAAACATAAATATGTGAAGTAACCCTAACCCTAAGGTTATCATCTGACGCTGCTCCAACACTGCATCCACCTGTAGCCTCTTGATTGTTTCCAATAGAGGAGCATCTTTAAGAGCAGTCCTAAAGGTATGCCATGTGGAGTGACAGCGTCAGATAAGTAGTGTACATCCTCTGTATTCACAGATTAATACAGCCGTCACACGTGAGTTGGCCGACTGAATTGTTATCGTCCATAAACACGAGCTGCGTCCCTTCCCCCCTTTTCAAATCTGTTTTTCCTCTTGGAAGATTAAGCCTGCATCCCCAGTGGCTCTCTGTAAGTCCACGGGAGTGAAGTGTGTGAAGTATGTTTTTAGGTGTGTGTATGTATTCTCAGAGAATGTGTATGTGCGCTTCCATGCATACGCTCCATTTGCGCTATAGAAGCGGGCCGAGCAACAACAAACGCTGTTGGCACACGAGTGTCCTCTCTGGACTCACCCAGCACCTGAACCCCCCCCCCCCCGTTCACACCTGATGCCTGCGGGCCTTGTGTGTACACATGAAGATGAGGGCGACAGAAAAGCATACAGGCGCTGTTATGACCCCAGCTGTCCTGCGGCGGGCACGCGTGGGATCTGGGATTAGACTGCGGGGTGTTCAGGCCTCAGGGAGGGAGGTAAACCAGACCCCAACTGGGTCCTCCTCACTGGTCCTTGACTGGGTGCAATCTGTTAGTAAGTAGAAAGCTCTGAAACCAGATGATGTTCATTTCTGAACTGTCATCAGAATCCTGATCTCCAAATGATTTGAAATTGGGAAATTGTAGTGCCTGGAGACTACAATTACACTTATTAGTCTTATTATTATTATTATTTTCACATTCTCTGACATCCCACTCAGCAGTAGTAACTGAGCTGATCGCCTCTCTTACTTGCCCTTTGTGCGGTAACATTTGATTGGTGTATTATTAGACGCAGACCACCCTGCCTCCGAGCCCTACTTGAGTTTCCATTCTTCTGCCACACAGCCTTAGTGTGAGGCTCTCCTCCAGCATACAGGGCACACACACACACACACAGAATTAACGTAAAGACAGAAAGAAAGAGGGGAGCCGAGCGAGGCACAGCATGCTGCGCTTCAGCGGAATGGTGATAGAGAAGGTAATCCAAGCCTCGGTGTTTATTTTAAGAGCTGATGATCTAGAGATGGCCATTAAAAGCAGAGGGCAAACAATTTAAGAGCAGTAAATCTGGATGGAGGAAAGAGAGGAGTGGGTGTGCGCGGACAGGGCAGAGGAAGGAGGGAGGATAGGGGGGTGTCTCCCTCTCTCTCTGCCACGCTTTCTGTCCCGCTCTCTCCCTCCACGCAGAGAGAGAGAAAAAAAAAGTTGAGATGACAGTGAATTAGAGCAATCTGGCCTTCATTCTGCGGTTAGATTTTTATCTGCGGTTTTGGCCCTGAGAGCATCTCTGATCCCTGCTCTCTTTCTTTTTTTCTGCCTGCTTTTATTGTTGTTTCTGTTCTTTTCATCTGAGTTTACTTTCCCCTCTGGCCTGGCTGTAAAATGGACCCTAACGAGATACTATTCACACTGAAAAGCATCGGGAATGGTTCCATTATCCCCACCAACTCCATCCAGGGTGGTTTTTTCCTCCACCAGGACCTAAACACACAAGCTAATGTGATTACACCAAGGTTTTTGATACATACCCCTCTGATCGACTGAAAGATTTTTGTCTGTGGGCTCGGATTCAAACTACACAATCCTGGCAGCTACATAGGGAAATCCTTATGATAAGAGCTATGATTATCCCAGTAAACTAAAGATGGCGTACACACAGAGAGCTGCTGTTTTATGAGCAAACTCCAGGGCCAGTGTGCATAAAATCATCTAAGAATATACTGCGAGTGTTTACCCTGCACGACCGATGTCACATTCAATATAGCAACATCACTTTTAGGCACAAAACGGACCTCAGCTCAGTCAAGATATTCATACGCTCCCAGATTCCCAGCCTGAGATGCTTGCACCCCGGGGGGGGGTGCTTCTACAGTACCCTGGGTAAAGACTGCGGAGTACCACATGTTCATGAGTGCAGGACAGGCAGAGAAATGGATAAATGGATGAAATAAACGATGACATTGATGGAGGAGCGTTTGAGTTCATGTGGCAGGGTTGTACGGGTACATCTGACAAAAAAAGGTTGGGAACTGCTGCTCTACATCTTTATCTCTCTGCCAAATAGTTTGCAGCGACAGTTGATTGATGTTTATTGAGGCTGTCTTTTTGGCACTGTCACATTTTTTTTCCCCCCCCGTGCTGGAGCTGCCGTCTCAGTGAGACACATTTGATACGTTACCCAAAACCCAACTTACAAAAAAAAAAAAAAAAACTGTGGTTCCCCTCTTTCTAGACTCTCGCCCATCTCCTTTTCACCGGGCTTTAGATGTGTGATGAAGTAATCCCGACATATTTTATATCCTAATGCAAAACAAACAGAGCCAAATTACACACATTCTTCCTCCGTACTGATTCGTGGAAGTTGTTAACCAAATAAAGCTCCTTTTTCTCATTCTCTCTTTCCATCTCACTCGTGCTCTCTGTGGATGTGTCCTGGCTAGAACTCTTAACTGAAATAGCCTCAAGCACAGAGCCTCTTTTGTGGTCAGGTTTTTTTTTTTTCCTACAAGGTGTTTGTGAAAAAGAACAGGATTTTCTCTCCTGGGCTCAGGTCCCTCCATCGCTCCACTGCTGCCTGTCTGGCTTTCTTTTTGTCCAGGTCTGCTCTGGTAAACAGCCGTGTCCTGCACACACTGTTTATCACACTCAAGGGTGAAACTTTGCTGATTTTAGTTTGGACCTGCTCGGGTTTTCCTTGGAATATATTTCAACCGTTCCTTGGCTTCATCCGTTAAAAGCTCCTGTTTCTTTTTCTGTTTATGTAGCTGAGCCACTTGCCCTGAACATATATGCAAGCTGCAATGGACGTGCCTGTGACATTTGATGTGAGGACATCTGCCCAAAGGCCAATATCTGGCCTGTTAAGCTTCAATTAGCATGTTAGCCTCATGCGCCATCCACATGAAAACAGGGAGATGAAGTCATAAAAGCCAGACAGCCACTGCATACATGGACTGACGTTTTAAGACCACCCTGCACCCTGGCTAGTTTGTGAATTCTAGCTAATGCAAAAGGTATTAGCTCGAACTTCATGCTACAAAATGTTAATCACAAGTAGGAAACCACTGCGGAGCTGCTCTCTACGGGCAGAAACTTTCAAGCATGTTTAACATCTAGCCACGCCCCAGTTAGTGATGTCATAGCTGATGTTAGTTTTGAGAGGTGACGGAGAACACCTGCCGCGGCTGCAACTTTGCTTTAAAGTGAGACTGTGTGTGAAACTCCCCTCGTTCACTGTGTCCTTACACTGAGAGCAGGAAATTATGGTTTCAGACACTACACTGACAGGTGTAGACTCTTCGCACCAAACAGTCATTTTCACATTTATAAAATGTGGAACATTGCATTGTGGGATTGCTGACAGAATGCCAAGGACACTTCATTTTGAGGGCACAATAAAGTGGATACATCGACACACATTCAAACAAAATAGTGGACAGTAAATATAGTGCACTATGTAGTAAATGAAAGAAGAAATAACATTTAAATAGCATGAAATAAATAACATTTCTGTTCCAAACAGAAAGTTGAATAAGTATTAAAGTTCCAGTGTGTAGAATTTAGTTTAGACTAATCGCTGCATTGTAATCTCCTCACATCACCCTCACCTTCCTAGTGTAAAGGAGAAACAACATTCGAAAGACCCTGTCTAGAGTCAGTGTTTAGTTTGTCCGTTCTGGGCTACTGTAGAAACACGGTGTTTCAACATGGCAGCCTCCATGAAAGAGGACCCGCTCCCACTGTAGATATAAAAGGAGAATTCTTATGTAACAAAAACAAAAAGATTCTTATTTTCAGATGATTATACATGCATGAAAATATAGTTATGAATATTATATTCCATGTCTGCCTTATTCTGAAAATAAAATCTCACATACTGCACCTTTAACATTAGCCTCTCATTTGGCTGCTGCAGTTGTACTCGTTCTGGAATGATCGGTAGCTAACGGTGGCTAATGTTAGCAAACTTTAGATAGATATTGCTGTGTAAACCACATTACTCAGTCAGTTTGCTGCTATGAAAAGGAGACCACGCCTTCAGTCAAGGCTGATAAATGAGCAGCCGTCAACCTATAAATCATTGCAACAGCAGTTTTCCATCTAATGTGATTTTATCTTGTAAGAGGATCTGTCCTCTAAGGCTCGTCATATAGCACTGTTTACAGGTAGCCGTGTACAATATGTGCACCTAGAGGATTATAAATGATATCCACTCGGGTGCAGATTGGAGCTGAACAGTGGCCAACGTCACAATATTACCCTTGAGGACTTCCTCAAGGAGGTTGCCATATTCTTCATGATAAGATCAAGGTGGAAGAAGCAGGAGAGGGGATGAGTTCGACTCCTCACATCCTCATATACTGCCCCTACTGTTCGTGTGCTTAATTGCTTTTTGTTAATTCCATGTAGGTACAAGTATAACTATGTATCAAAGGCCTAAGTGGTGAAAAGCTTTTAGTCGTGGTTCCCAACCTGGGGTTCATGGCCCCCCAAAGGAGTACCAGGAGTACCAAGAAAAATCAAGAGTTGATTAAGGATAACAAAGAAAATAGCATTTCTGCTATTTTCTTTCCAAAATGATGTTATGTTATGAAATTCAAGATACTTTCACCTCTTCTAATGAAAGATCTGTCTTCACACTGAGGCCAGAACCTGCCACGAGAGAACATAAAAAGATTGGGAAGCACTGTGTTAGACAAACAGTAGAAGTAAAGTCCATTTGTAATTTGGTGCCGTAACCAGTGAAGCACATGTGCACCTACAGCGCCTGAGCGAGCGGAGCGCACAGTGTAGTCTAAATTAAAGGCTGCATGTGTACTGTGTGTGCCTGTCGAGTGTTGCTTTGCGGTATGTATGATGTACTGTGCATGTGTCCATGCTGAGAATAATATTACTCGGTTAACTAAGCCATTTTTTAGCACTGACAGAAGGGCGCGCACACACACACACACACACACACTCCCTCACTCAGGCGGACATGTGTTCTGCACAGCCTGTCATTACAGCAGCCTTGATGTGGTCACTGGGTGGCACTGAGGCCTCTTATTATTGTCGTTTTATGACAACTTTCACTCTCTTGCTCTAGTGCTACCACCCCTCCCTCCATCCTTCTCTCCCTCCCGCTCTCTCTCTCTCTCTCTCTCTCTCTCTTTCTCTCCCTTATGTGTACCCTGATCCTGCCTCTGCCCCACCACCCCACCCCCTTTCTTTCCATTCCATCCCTCCGTCTCCCACCTCGTCCAAACCCACATCCATTTCTCTTGCTGTTGCAACGGGACGCCTGTTTGTTTTTAGTGTGTAAACCATCCTGACACACATCCCCAGAGCAAAGGGCGGATATAGGAGTGTTTTTTGGGTGAGGGAGGGAGGCGGGGGTGGTGGGGTCAGTAGTAGACACTTTGGTCTCCATTTGCAGAGGTATGAACTGGGACATCGAGCCGGTCCAGGCGTCGTTCCCAGCTCTGTCGATTGCGGCTGACAGTTATTGTTTTTTTTTGTTTGGTTTTTTTGGAATAATAGGGTTGTAACTGCAGGGTGACATCCAGCCGTGACCCGTTGATGAGTGTGTGTTTATATGTCGACGCCTGTGTTGTAACATGTCAATTCAGAACGTCTCGTTTAGCCACGGGCGGGCACCATATTTGCTAGAATGTTCCCCCTCTTTTGCCTTTGCTCCACCACCTCTCCACCTGTCACCCTACTGCTTTGCTTTGAGGATTTATGACATCATGATTAGTTTATTATAGCTCATAATTTATTTCTCTACTGAGTGAATAAACTGAACCCCCCTGACCCTGAGGCGAGTGGATACAGTATGCAGTGATTGTGCTATAACAGAGACCCCTCTGTGAGAGTAGTGTTGAACATTTACATGAGAATATATGAAAAATATCTGTTTATGTACAACTAAATTAAGGTTTAAGTCAGTACACACACACACACACACACACACACACACACACACACACACACACACACCTTAATTAACGAGGTCTTTGGGAGTTTGGGCCCCGCGGCAGTGTTGGGTAAAATGAGTGAAGCGAGTCACCTTGGGACAGCGACAGGTAAATCCTGTTTAGATCAGCCCCAAGGTGCTGCTTGTTCTTTAATTTGGCTATGAATGCCCCACCTCCTTCCCTCCCTCCCTCCCTCCTCTCACCCTAATCACCTCCACACCTCCTTCCTAATCTTGTACATGCACCATCTCTTAATTTCCTAACTTGCCACATTCTCTCTTTATCTTTGTCCTCTCGCCTCTCACCTTAAACTCGGCTTATCTGCGCATGCAGTTCGATGCCCGTGCTGCTGTTCTCCGTCATGTTGTCAAACAGCCTGCGAGGGCAATCAAGGTGACGAATGTGGAGCAGTAGGGCAAGGTGACACTGACACTGTTATGCCAACATACAGTGACTCAATCTGCTTGTATAGTCAATGAGCTGTGTTCAGGCATTGGACAGGGTGTCATATTTAGTTAGAGGGTATTAAGAGATATACTCGGATATGGGTGCGGTTGGAGGGAGATAGAATCAGGCTCTCTTCTCCTGACCAGGCAGTTAGCATGAGTCTGTAATTAGCACCTCTAACTTTGTTAGCGCCTAATTTCATTTTCTTTGGAAGCCCCATGACTAGCCCTGCTAACAATGCGTTAGAGCAAAAGATACAGCCCACATGGGTCATTACCGACTGTGTGACACGCAGTAGCCTGCTGCCTCTGACTTACTGTTCCACTTGGAGTGCCGATGGGGAATTTCGAAACACTGCTTCAATCTTCTTATCTCCACTATGCAGGCATTGCTAACTGCAGCTTTGGACCTTTTTTTGAGCAGCATTCTTTCTAATTTCTTAGATAGCTGAGCATAATTGTAGAATTGAATGATTGCTTTTATTTAGTAATATTAAAGCAACATTAAGTAGAAATTGGTATTTTTGTGATTTAGCCCCTGAGTTTCAGAGTGTATTCCCTCTGTCATAAATATGGACAGCTGTATACGTGTATTTGTTCTGATTACATTACTTATGATCAAAAACTAGCAAGTTGACAATTTTGCAGTCAAACAGCCGAACATCGACAAGGTCAACCACAGCAGACATAGCAGCCAGCTAATATTACTTAGTAGTCCAACAGCAGTCAGCCCAGCTTGGCGTCTGTCTAACTTCCTCCGTTAACATCCTCTTCAGTCTTTTCGCCTCTGCCATGTTGTCCATAGAGGCTGCTGAGCCCAGTTATATTGCCTGCTTGCCCAGCTCCTGTTCTGGCACAACACCAGCTCCACTTCCCATCCAAAACTCCTGTGGAACAAACACTAACACTCCCCTGGTGATCTGAGCTCACAGTCCAGGCAGCTAACAGCAGCTACAGTTGGCAGCAGTTTACTTTATTGTCCATCATGAAACTCCATAAAATATGATCCAAATTTCCTATACCTCAAACCTCTTTTCTTTTCTCAAACCTACCTCTTTTCTTGACTTGTCTTAAAAAAGAAGAAAGATACCATAGACCATCATTTAATTTATTTTACAAGAATCATTACCTCATATTTCCAAGTTAAAGCTGATTTGCTGTGGCAGCTGCAGTGTGGCCTGTATTTTTCATTACATGTGCCTTTTATAAAGCAGCTCAGCACCAATAGGATTTCACCGTTCCTTCCTGATCCATCTGTGCTCCTGGTGTGAGTATAACTTACAGTAGCTTGGAGGGTCTCCTGAGGTCAGGGAGCTGAAAATCACAAAGACATGTGGAATGCTGAAAGTTGGCCAATACAAACAGGCAGGCCTGGCTCTCCATCCGCGCAGAGCTCAACAACCACCAGCTAACCTACCACCATCCTGATGCCGGGCCCAAGGAGCAACCAAAAGCTGCACAGAGTGAATTGTGACCGCTAGGGGGTAGAAAGTATCCAAAACAAAACACACATCTGAAATACAACGACAACTGCTTATCAAGTGCTAACAACTACCATTTGAAGCCATAATCAGTATTTTTATATTTACAAGTTCACAACTTTACTGTTTTGGTTGACTCTCACTGGGCATCAGACTCACTGTACACTACCCGCTCAGCACCAGCAGACTGACACAATTAGCTTTTTAGATTTGACACATTTGTAACTGCCTGATGTGTAAGTTGCCAATAAATTTGTCATATCAACTTAGAAGGTGTTGATATGTCATTGTTATTTTGACAGTTTGTTTCTGCTGCCCCCAAGTGGCCAAAATATTTTTTGTAGTTATAACAGGTTTAAATAATAAAATGTGGAAAATATGGATGTAGTATCTGTGATGTCAGAGTGGTGGCATTTTAACATGGGGGCTTATGGAGATTGACTCACTTTTGGAACCAGCTTTAAGTGGACGTTTGAAGAACTGCAGTTTTTGGCACTTCATTTCACAGCCACAGAGGCTGCCACTTAGTTTAAGTGTGATTTAATGAGAACTTAACCACACAGAATCACATGAATTTCACTTGAATCAGGAGCTGAAGTTATTTGATGCTCCTCTAAACTAGATACTCTTCAGCAGAGCTACTTTCACTGTTTTTCTTCTTCTTATTTAGTTGTGTGGAATTATAAACTGTACCTATCAAAATGGATGTTTGTCTGTTAGAGAGAGTAAAAAAGTGAAGCCAGCTTTCACAGAGTGTAGTAAGTGTTCTCTTCAATGTGCTGTGCTGGCTGATATTTGCAATCTGATGACAATAAGCTGCAGCATTTTGCAGTTACAAGTGGGACATGAGTTATGTGGCTGATTCAGTGTGACTGGTAACTATTGAAAACATCAGCTGAATTTTGGGTGTTACGCTGCCTTCTATGTGGCTAGTCGCTTGATTTGTGCATTGTCTGGATACATGGCAAGAAAAGAAAACAAACATGAATGTAAAATTGTTAAGATTTAGTTTACAAGATGGTTTTATGAAAGTTACAGGCTACACCTTCACCCACAAAAGTCCAAAGGTTTGCATTTTGAAACAAAAACAGACTTCACAAGGAGCTGACTGGGTTTTCTTCCCCCCATTTTCTAATCAAAACCATTATAAGCTTCACCCACAGAGGGACGATCCACAAGGCTCAGTTTCTCTCCGCGGCACACATCCATAACAATAGAGGGCATTTTGGTCCAGCAGAACTCAGTTGGCTGCATCAAAATGAAGGGAGCAGTTAGGGTTTCACTTACAGAGTCAGAGAAAGAGAGCGAAAGGGGGGAGAGAGAGAGGCAAAAAAGAGAAAACAAACACACAGGGATTGTTGAATTATGGGTAAAGACAGCTGAGGCTAACCAGGTTTGGTTTCCACGGTGCAGTGGGGGGCTTATTGAAAAACAAAAAGTCTATGACTCAGTCCTCGCTCTCAAGGAGACTCTCAGGCTGTAGACTTTCGCTCCCCAGAAATTCAACAAAAACACATGCAGTCGAATATAAAAGGGGAACACCTTCAAAAACATAAAACCCCAGGGTTCAATATGGTCACAAAAAATGTTCCACGTATCCTCACTGTTAATGCCAAAAAGGGAGGAGGTTTGGGAGGGGGTGGGGGGGTGGTGTGGGGGCGGTGGTGGAGGAATGGAGGGAGGGAAGAGGGAACGAGAGGAGGGATCTGTCCTCACATTTGCTATCAATTTAGGGCACTGAAAATAAGCACCAGGTTTCACTGGAGCCGAGTAGAACACCAGGAATGTTTTTCCATATAAAACCGAGGGAGGGAGGGAAGGAGGGAGGAAGGGAGGGAGAAATCGAGAGAAATGGGTCTGGGAAGCGAGGGAGAAAAGGAGAGATATAAGGTTAAGAAAGGGGGCTTTAAAAAAGTGAGAGACAAGCAAGAAAAGGCAGAAGATTGCTGCTCAACAGCACCTTGGGTCCAGATGTGAAACTGTCCGCTGTAGTTTGACAGCTCATGGGGGCAAAAGTGAAGCAGTTTGTGAGTCATAGTGACCCATGTGACCCTGCTGAGAAAGACAGATAGACGTTCTTATAATTGAACCCTGAAGCGAGTCTCATATTCGGCCCGTGTGCGTTCAGTTTGTAATCATGGGGATGGAAGGATTAAAGGTGGCGCACAAACACAGATGGAGGATTCTAATAATGTGTAAAAATGTAAATGTTTGTACACATCTGTGGACAAACAACAGTCAGCCACATACAGATGTAAAACCTTCTTTTTTTTTTGACTCGCTCTGAACACTCGCAGGTTTGTGTGTGTGTGTGATGGTGTTGTTGAGCTCGGTGGTGATGGGAGACTCCCCGAGGGCTCTGACTAGGCACTGCGGATGAAGGGGGTTATCTTTTGAGAAGATAATCAATAATTCTAAATTTGAGCAGTAACATGTTCCCAGTTCTGCTTGTGACACAGTTTAAACAGATGTAGCCAGTGTTGAAGTTCCACTGTTCACATGCCCACTGCACTGTTTGCTTCACCAGCAACATGTTTAGGAAATCCCGTAGTTTAGCCATTCTCCAGGGAATACTTCTGCAAATGCCAGGAGAGGAAAGATTGTAGAAAAGTATTGAAAAAAAAATGAAATTATGATTTAATTGGGACAATATATCCATATTTTATCTGTGTTGTGGTGACAAATAAGGATTTAAACCACTTTTTTAAATAGTTGAAATAGTACAGCTTACATAGTTAAAGGTCCAGTGTGTAGGATTTACCTGCATCTAGTGGACTAATCGCTGCATTGCAATCTCCTCACATCACCCTCACCTTCCTAGTGTAAAGGAGAAACAACACTTTAAAGACCCTGTCTAGAGTCAGTGTTTAGTTTGTCTGCTCTGGGCTACCATGAAAGAGAACCAGCTTCAGATTCTTATTTTCAGGTGATTATAGATGCATGAAAACATAGTTATGAATATTCCATGTCAGCCTGATTCTGAAAAAAAGACCCCAAATCTTACACAGTGCACAGTTAAAGTCTAACTAAAAGTCATGGAGTAATGTTTGAAATAGGCTACTAAAAGTATGAATAAAAGTAATGATAAATAGTGGTTAGGGTTAGTAGTAAATGAATGCTAAATTTAATAGATAAACAGCTAAAAATAATGAGTAAGACTTGAAAAGGTTAGTTACAAGTAAAATAGTCAGGAAAAAGTGAAAGAGCTAAAAAAAAAAATAAAATAAATAAATAACGGATACAAAATTTTTAAAAAGTTTAAAAGAAATTTAAAAGTGAAAATAACTAAAACAAAAAAAAGGATGAATATTTGAAACAGCCTCTGCCACTAAAGGAAGTACTTTGATTGCACAGTTGATCACACCAAACTTTATTATAATATCCACTCTTTAAGAATAACATCCAGGTCATACATTCCAGTGAACACATCTGGAACAATACAAGTGGTGTGTTGATGAAGCAGTACTTCACCTGACAGGCTGTGGGGTACTGAAAGGTTCGGGAATCACTGCTGCAGTTTACCGATGATGGATGCATAAACGATTTTTTGAACTCTACAAAGTCAGATTAATATACAGTCGGTTAGGAGTTTGTATACATGAGGTTGTGGGATACAGTGGTCGTCTTTCACAGCGAATTGGACTTCTGCGACAGTCTTAAGTCGAGTGGTTGACCCTCTAACAAAGCTCCTTCACCCAGCTCTTCCCACCAACAAAGTGCTGCTCTTATGCTGATAGAAACAGTTGAAAAAGACTCTCAGTAGAAACAAGGAGGGAGTTAAAGAGAAAGAAAGCGAGAGGGGAGAAAAGGGGGGTAAGAGACAGACCAGATGTGTCTTTTGTTTAGATTTGAACGGAGCGGAAAGGAAGGGTGTAGGAGTTAGGAGGCGAGCTTGCGAGGAAGAGAAAGAGAGAGGGAAAGCAAGTGGGAGTGAGTGGATTTTTTTGGAGGGGAGGACTGTAATGAAACCAAAGCATTCATAGCCGAGCGCCTGTATGTGGGGAGAGGGGGCTGCGCCATACAGTATGTGATTACCTACCAGCAAAACCACATTCATTATACTAATTGCTACAATGGTCCCGGCGGTTGGGGGCTGAAAAGGGGGTGACGGCGAGAGGGGCTGCATTGTTAACATTTGTTAGGCTCATTGACTCCAGAATTCATGGTGTCTGTCATTATAGGTCGCTGGGATATTCTCCAGGGCCTGCATTCATAGAGGAACTGATAATCTGGAGGTCGTAGCTGAAGACCTGTTTCCTCTAAGTCTCACAGAGGCCTACATCAGCATATCCCCGGCCCCTACAAGCCTAATGCACGCATTATCATGAGTGCACACGTTAAGCATGTGTTATGCATTCAAGGCCCTCAAAAAGCAGCAAGACATTAACCAAAACAGAACCAGAGAGGCCAAGATTTGATTGAAAGACGAGGCCTTTCCTGCATTTTGCTGCACAAAATAACCAGGCTTCCAGCAGCTTGTGTCAATATTTCACTCTGTGTGTGTGTGTGTGTGTGTGTGTGTGTGTGTGTGTGTGTGTGTGCGCGCCCAGTGTATGCAGAGCACTCCGAGCAGATGACTGGTATGACAGTTAGAACATGTGCGATGGTGAGCACACAGAGACTCACACAGCTCAATCTGTTGAGTGTCAAGCCCAAATCGAATGTTGCCAGTTGTGATCACCAATATGGCCAGCAGTTGTTTGTGCAACATTTGCAGCACACTGCTGATTTCTTTAGCGTGCCTTCACAGGAAATGAAGGACCCCCCCCCTCCTCCCCCTGACCACACTATCGCCTCTCACGCTGTGTGTGTCACTCAGCTTACAAACTCTCAGCTTGTTTACTGTGTTTCCTTCTCAGCTGGACCTGCCTCAGACCGTCGCTGCGATAACAGCGTTACAATCATATACCGTCAAGAACAACTCTCACCCCTTCCCTCTCTTCCCGCTCCAGCTCAGCTCTCGTATCAGTCAGCCTAAAGCAATGATCTGCATCATGTGTTTTTACTCTTTGGCTGCAGAACTGGTGCTTTTCAAATTGTGCAGAGAAACTCTGAACAGGGACGCACAGCCTAGTAGGTGGTTGGCAGGGCCTCTCTTTCTCTTCTTGGGTCTGTGCCTCGCTTTATGTTTTCTACAGCGGTGAAATAAATACTCCAAACCGCGACTTACGTAAAAGAAGGGATGTCAAAATGTCTTAATTGCAAGCAAAGGTCCTGCACTCAGAATCTTCTAAAAGTATTATCAGCTAAATATGCTTCGAGTATTCAAAGTAAAGAACTAATTCTGCAGTGAAATGTCCCCTGTGAGTGATAGATCATGACATATGGCCAGGCAGATTATTAATACAGATGTGTAAGCTGGTCAAGGCTGAGCTACTTTGAACTACTTTATATACAGATAGTTTAGTCCAATGGTTCTCAACCTACAGCTCAGACCCCGCCGAAGGTCACAACATAAATCTGAAGGGATGATTAATAGAGCTGGAAAAAACAACTCAAAGACAAAATGTCACCGCTGGTTTAATCCTTAACAATAGAAACTGATCATATTATTTATTTCAACTAATAATATGAAAAGCATTAAAAAAGTAAGCAGTATCTACAGCTGTCAAATACATATGGTAGACTTTTTACCACTGCCACAATCTAAATACACCCAGCTACATTAAATTCAATTAAAAATTGTACATAACTAAAGTTTTATGAATGAATTGTACAAAAGCAGAATGGCCCTGTCATATGTGATACATCACTGGTATGCAGCACGTTAAAGGTCCAGTGTAACAGACAAAGATAAGAAATTATTCATAAGAATGTGTTCATTATGCATATATAATCACCTGAAAATAAGAACTGTTATGTTTATGTCACTAAATCTTACACACTGGACCTTTAATTTTACACCTGGTGATAGTTTTTATATATGTTATATATGCGTATAGGTTTTTAGCATCTAGTAACTGTCAGGTAAATGTAATGGAGTAAAAATACAGTATTAACTCTGTAAATCTATTGAAGAAGACGTATAAAGTCAAATTCAAATACTCATAATTGTACTTATGTACAGGACGTGAGTAAATGTACTGTCCACCACTGGTTTGCCTTTTCTCCGTCTCCTCAGAGTCTCTCTCTCTCTCTCTCTCTCTCTCTCTCTCTCTCTCTCTGTTTCTGCTCTCTGGGCCTGAGGAGACCCAGGAAGAGTAGGTCTGGCCAAGGTGGCTGCTGCCTGCTGACACAGCCAAAGTAAATGAGCAATCCGCCCTCAGTCTCTTGGAAGTGTGTGCTACTGTTGTAGGAGGCTAAAGTTGGAAGGGAATTCCCTTATGTGCAGTGGATCAATATCACACACACTTACTGTATGTTGGTGTATGTGTTTGTACAAGCTGTGAGTGTGTGTGTGTGTGCATGTGTGTGCATGTGTGTGCGGGCACACATGCTCCTGCAGTCAGTCAAGAAGATTGATGATAGATTCCCGTCAACCGTCAGGTGGTTTTTACATAGGTCAGAAATAGCCGCAGGGCTATGAGAAGAATTGGGGGATCAACTGGGGCAGGACGGGGTTGGCATGACAACGGCGCTCTGGGTCTGCTTTCTCACTGGAGGTTGACAGCTCCACGGATGATATCGCATTTCCTCATGCTGGCACGTCACCGTCATCGAACCGCCTCCCCACCCACTCGTCCACCGCACCGCATACTCCCTGGGTCAGAGCTAAACCGCAGGGGCCTGACTAATCAGACCACACACGCTAAGACAAATGTGGAGGAACAGGGCAGGGAGATGGGAGCGTGGTGGTGGTGGTCGTCTAATGCTCTGCAGGGCAGCGAGGAGCACAGGGGAGCTCGGTGCTCTGGGACTTTGGGAGAGGAAAACCAAGAGCAAGGAGTAAAAAGAATTTCTGAGAGAAAGACTGCAAAACAAAGAGCACACTGAAGAGGGTTATGACCTTAAAGAAAGTACAAGGCAGGAGTGTTTCAGGTGGATTTAACCTCTTAAACCCCTCAAAGACCAAAACTCTGTCTTCAAAGTCTCAGAACTTAAATTTAAATCTCTTGCTGAGATCCCAAATTTTCCAGAGATACCAAATGTGTCATGCTAGATCCAAAGAAAACACTCCCAGCATGTGCTGAAGCAAAGAGGAATGAAGTTTTTTTTTTTTTTTTTTTTTAATTCATTGTTGCTGTTTTTGTTTATGGATCAATCAGATCTTCATCAGGCTCCAAACAGCACTAACAAGATGACATCATCTACATAAATAAATAAATGACAGCAATCTGCAACAGGTGACTGACGTGAGAGCGCAGGGCAGCCAGAGAAAACAAACATCAGCGATCACAGATGTCCAAAACAATATGAGAAGCACAAACTGACATCACAAATAACCCAAAGAAATTAGTTTTTTCATCTGACTGTATATTCATGTAGAATTATTTCTTCTTTTACTTCATTTCTTTTAATTATTTACTCTAAATTTGTTTGTTTTTCTTTTGTGGACAGAGGTTGTGTTGCATTTTTAAAACCTGTGATCACTTAAAGGTCCAGTGTGTCAGAATTATTTACAAAATATAATTCAGAACATTCAGAACTATGTTTTTTCATTAGTGTATAATCACCTGAAGATCACAATACATAAGCTAAGAATCTTTATGTTTTTTTGTTACTTTACGTTACTTCTTCCACAGAGTCCATCATGTTGGACTGCAACAATACTACAGTAGCCCAGAACTAAACACTGGCTCTAGATATTTGCATATATATATATATATATATATATATATATATATATATATATATGGCATCTAGTGGTGAGGTTTCAGATTGTAACCAACTGAATATCCCTCACCTCTCCCTCTTGGGTCAGGCATAAAGAAGAAACTACAGTGGGTGAGAAACTTGTTAAATGTGATGACGCTAAAAGACATCTTGCAGAGCGTTTTACTTGATGCAAGTTTGTTTTAGAGTTGGAACAAGATGTTACAGTATGGAGTAAGATCAGAAATAAAAGGTGAAAACTGGGAGCTGAAAGGAATTTAGCACTAACAAATACCAGTGTGTGGGACCTGTCAAAGCAGTGTGAGGATGTCGGCAGCATGTACGTAGCAGCAGCTCGTCCACAGGGACTCCAAGGCTCTGGACTCGGTGGTTAACAGACTCACAGAAACAGAAGCAGAAACAAATAGTTTTGTGACTAGGTTTTTAGTGTGTATGCATCTCTGTGACAGCGATGACAGCTGAGACTCTCGCCCTCCCCCACTCCTTCTCTCTTTCTCTCTGTGGCACGGGGGGCTCCCATGCAGGGTGCATTTGAAGTGGCTTCTGGGAGGCCCTGGAGTGTGCTGAAAGGTCAGAGGTTATAACAACTGGGCCTCCCTGGACCTCCCCAACCCCTTCTAAACACCCCCCCCAAACACACACACACACTCACACACACACACACACACACACACACACACACACACACACACACACACCCTCCTGTTTTCATGTCAAGGCCACAGATCACTTCCAGATCCCCCCTGACACATTAGGCAAAACTCTCACTCCTGTTATCCTGCTGACAACTTAACATTTGAATGTTGTGTGCCGTACACACACACACACCCTCCCCCTCCCTTCACATGCACACCGTCCTCGCTGTATCTTTATTAAGTTACAAATGCCTCTTGAAAACACCCCCACCCCCCGCTCTGTTTCAAAGACACATGTGTCATTGTATACACACACATATCTCATGAATAGGCCATTGTGTTTTTTTCTCAGGGTGTAACCCACAAGTGTTAACAGAATACATTCTGTTGCATTCTGTTTCCGTGTGTGAGTGTGTGTGTATGTGGGCACGTGTGCGGCTTCTCAGGAGGATGTTTTGTTCTCTTTCTCGCGAACACAGTCGAATCCGTCGTTCGCTCAGCGAGGTGTGAAATTGCACTGTCATCCGCTTCACCTGTCAGACAAGCGGAGGGGGGCGGCGGCAAAGTGACTCAGATCCTTTGGAACATTCTTTCTCTCTGTTATTCTGTCACCCACCACTCTCTTTTCAACTCCTCTTCTGGAGATCTGTATCTGACTTTCGCTCAGCAGTGTTCGGCGTATCACCCACCACCGCCCCTCCTCTCCCCTCCCTCTCAGCCTAACATCTGTTTCTAGTAAGGGCCAGAGAGGGGATGTCGAACTCTTAAAATTAATTAGTGCATTACCAAATGCTTGAGTTAGAAGAGGCCTCGCTAGACCCCCGCTACTCACCCCCACTCCACAACTCCGAGCTCCTCCCTGCTCCACCACCAAGCCCACATCTCCCAGAGTCCCAGGGGGCCAGTTTATCACCCAGGACCAATTAGAGTAGGAAGTGAGGTCAGTGACCCTCTGTCAGGCCTCATCAGCTCCCGTGTCACCTGACAGGGGCCATGCCACCACGAGGAGGAATATACAGAGAGAGGCGGAGGGGGTGGGGAGTGGTAGTCAGTGAAGTAGGGTGCTGCTGAGCTGTGACTGCACAAAAACATTCTTTGTACCTGTTGAAGGTGGGGAATTTTCATCCATCCATTTCCCCGAATTACTTAGTTCTTTTCCTTGTCCTGGCCAACAACGGTTTGATAAGGAGACGTCTTGATTCCAGCCTGTTAAGAGCACAAACACAGATAATGTCGACACATGCAACGTCTGTAAGTTACCTGCCAGAACTTTCCCTCCAGAAAAAAACAAATAAACAGACAGGCTAGTGGCTTTTAGGCACAGCAGTTGGCATGCTAACATTTGCCAATTAGCACAAAAGGTAGCTAAGGCTGATGGATATGTCAAGTATTTGGTCAAAAACTATTAATACTAAGTTTTATCGTTTTAAAACTTAGTATTAATAGTTTTTTTGTCAACCTGTTCGAAAGACATTAATCTCTGTGGCATTAAATTTGGTCGACCACTTCACCAGCCACTGACACAACTGACACCTGTTAATGTTAATGTGCTAATGATTTCTAATTCAAATCTTTTTCTGTCTTCCTTTATGTTTCTTCTGCTGTCCTGCTGCTATCTCAACAAAAGGTAAGATACTACAATATGTGTTTGAATGTGTTTCCATACTAATTTCACATGACCTCTCCCATTTATTCTTCATGTATTTGTTCACTTCTACAACTTAATTTTTTTGCAAAAAAAAAGAAAAAAAAAAAAAGAAAACCCTTCAGTCTTTCCTCTTAGCACTTCCTTCTGCAATTTTCCAATCACTTTTCAAGATCACCGTACTGAGCCAGGCACATTGGTCTGGGTACTGCTTCCAGTTCTGCTCAGTATCCAGAGGAATTCTGTTTATATTGGACAATTCTGCAGCACACAATTAACGTGCAATTTCGCAAAGTTCAGTGTCAATGCATCGAGTTGTGGGTGCTGTGTTACATTAAACAAGGCTGAATATAAGGGTGTTGGGGCTGGGGTGGTGTGGATGGGTGCGTAGCGTATCCAACCCTCATGCTGGAGACTGAGAGTTCTTGTTGCAGACAACAACAACAATGAAAAACACAATTGCGATTTTATGTGTTTTAACCTGAAACATACCGCAAGTTTTTTGTGTAAATAAACAAAATTATATTCATATTCAATGTTGCAATACTTTAAATCCTAGCTAGTATCCATGTTTGCTAGCTAGCAGACTTCTTCACTGCCTCCATTGGCACATTACTACCTTTCTTTGCACTGTGATGCTGCCAACCATGAGCAGAGTACTGTGAAACTGCTGGCAGGAAAGTGGTTTAAATTGCCCGTGTGCTTGCATGGGCATGCACGATACAAACAAAATGGGGGCCCGCTAGTAAAAACATTGCTGTGTAGCACTAGCTGCCAGAAATTCCACACGGCACCTTTAACCACAGCTTATTAGCCATGACCACGATGTTTCCCTTCCCTAACCTTAACTATTCTCTGCCAGGTGCAGATATTGTAGTAATGACTAATTCTCAAAACATTGACACTGATGGATGAAACTTCAACTCAATCTGAAGTTCTTGCATAGTCAGTTAAAAATAGTAAAAATTAAGCGACACACTGTTAGACAAATGCTTGAAATATGGATAGAAAATGAATAAATAAGCTAATTGAGGTTGTTATATATTAGCTTAAGGTCTGTGTAAAGGCAAGTCCAAATGTCTTTAAATAACACATTAAATACAGTATGTTGAAAATAGTTGCTGAAAACATGTGAAAAGACTTTGAACAATAAATTACTGAAATGTGGAGTTAGAGGTTCAAACAGTTTTTCACCAGTTTTCAGTCCAGGATTTTGTGGGCGGTCCTTAAAGGGTGGCTCGATGACACGCTGAGGCCAACCTGAGCATACCCCTGCACCCCTAGCAGAGAGATAGAGATGAATTCATCTCATTCAGAGTGTTTCAAAGTTAGTCATGTCATTTTCTGAACTCATCTGACACGTTTCAGTCGCTTCAAAATGGCTGCTTGACTGCTCCTGTGAGTGGGCGTGGCTTCAATACATTCAGAGCACAATGCATCCCCACCTGATTTTGACAGCTAATTTAATAAACTTGTCGACATTTTTTATTATTATTATTATTTTGGCCTTTCCAAGCTTTATTGATAGAGACAGCTGAAGAGTGACAGGAAATGTGGGGAGAGAGATGGGGAATGACATGCGGGAAAGGGCCACAGGTCGGGACTCGAACCCTCGCCAGCCGCTGTGAGCCTTCGCATATGGGGCGGCCGCTCTATGGACTGACCTAAGCGCCGCCCATTGTCGACATTTTTAACCATTCAAATTTGGCTGGGTGGTTAATAACACTTTCTTTATTGGTCTGACAAACTCAGAACACACATTTATTCATTTATTCTGACTTTACACTGACTCACTCACTTTAAATCTTAAATCTAAGATATTGCTCTGTTACTGATAAGGAGAAGTTGCAGTTCCAATGTCTTATACTTTTCTTAAAAGAGTTGAAGTTTACAGGTTTTAATGAGATGTATTTAGTAATTGGAAGTGTGTGCGTGAGCTAACTTTTTCAATTCAGAATGGTTTCATAGCATTTTGGAAAGAAGCCCTCCTATTGTCCCATATTCTGTTAGAATGGATACAACACAGAAGAGTGTTTGAGGCTCCCACTCCTCCTCTCCTTCTGTCAAGTCTCGACTACAACACCTTAATTTGTTCACAGACTACATTTTTGTCACTTTCTCCACCTCCCCTCCCTCACCTCCCAATCATCTGTCTCTCCGCCTCCTCCTCTTCATCCTCCACCTTTCCCCTCACGTTCAAATGTTTTTTCTTCTTTCTCCCTACCAGCTCTATCTCCCATTACTCCAACTCCTCCTCCGTAACATTCAGCTTATCTCACCCCATCTCCCCTCTCAAGATCTCTGCTTCTTTTCTCCTCCCTCAGCTGCCTCCCTTTTTCTACCCCTCCTCTTCCTCCCGGCCCAGTTCTGTTTGCGCCTGTTTACCTCCATCGTTCCACCAGATGGTTTGTGTTAAAACTCTACGTTTGACAACTCGGCTGATTTTTTCTCTTTTTTTTTTCTTCACTGATATTATTCTAACATCGGGGGGATTGCTCAGACTTGAAGGAACACAGAAGAAGGACAAGCGGGGGGTAAAAGGAAATTAAAATATGAAAAACCCTTATGTATTAAAAGCAATTATTCCATCAAGCGAAGGGCAGCAGTCATCACTGGGCCCTTTTTGGTTTGGTTCCCTGTGTTACTTTTTTTTTTAAATAAATAAAGGCACATATAATGTAATATTGATTTAAATCACATCTGTTAGGGTGATTTCATCCACCCCCTCTCCCTCTGCTCCATGTCTTTTGGAAGAGAGACAGGGCCCTGGCTGCCAGAAATAATTGCTTGTTTGCTGGTATTTACTTAAAATCTGTCAAAGGCAGCGAGAGAAAAGGAGTAAGTGCAAGAGTTAGAAAGAGAGACAGAGAGAAAGAGAGACCACTTGGCCCCAGCACAGATCATTATCTGCTGGTTGTCTTCCTGCTGTTGACGGGGAAGTCTTTCCATGTATACTGTACATACTGGTCCCTGAGTCACCACAGAATAAGATGCTTGACAGAGAGCATAAACCTAATTAGTTGTTCTCTCAAAGAACCCTGATCCAGGACCGTCATACCCAACCAGGACAATTCAGCCACAAAGATGATCACATTTGTGTACACAAGTGTCTAAAATACAAACTCACTGGGTGAATAAAGGAAAGGTAAAAGAAATCAGGTCAGTGTAAACTCATAAAAAAGGGATGACAACGTCTGATGAAGACCTTGAGATGAGGATGAAAGCACCAAAAGAGCTAGTAAGGCGACCTTGAGGGGAGATTATTGTGTCAAACAACATTCTTTGCACATATTTCCAATAAAGAAATGTCAATTTGAGTCAAAGTGGGCTTTTTAGCAATTAGTAGTGTAATGTGTGTTATGGAAATGAGTTCCTCTATTTAGTGAAGATATTATATAGTCTATGAATTCCACACCGAAAGTGTAAAAACTTAAATAACTTAAAAAACTTAAATAATAAATAAAGTTGTGGACAATAAATATACTTTACTATGTAGTCAATACAGAGTGCTGGACACAACTCAGCCTCAGTGCTGCCATTGGTTACCAGAAGCTATACTGCAGCAAAATATTATATTATTTTATATTATATTATATTATATTATATTATATTATATTATATTATATTATATTATATTATATTATATTAATAATAACAGCACTCTGCTTTATATGTAAATATTCAGGCCACATCTACAGTCAGTAAGTGATTGACTTTAATAGGAGATGCTTTATTTTTCTCGTCAAAGGAGTAGTTTGACATTTTGTCATTACTTGCTAAGAGTTCGATGAGAAGATCGACACCACTCTCATGTCTGTGGGTTGAGTAGATAGCTAAAGCTAGAGGACTTGATTAGCCTAGCTTAGCATAAAGACTGGAAATGGGGAGAAACTCAAAATGTATATACAACAGTCACTCTTAAGCTGAAAAAAATAAGACACTATATCTCATTTGTTTAATCGCTACACAAGCAGAAATGTAAAAATAGTTAGTTACGTACTGTAGTGTACATTACGTACTTTTTCCTCGTCCTGTGGTGTAAAAACAACAGCTGATAACATTTCACAATTCTTCTTGTATATGAAACAAACAAACAAAATGCAATGTGTTCATTTTTTAACTTTTATTTAAATATGCGCTAGTTGGTAGACATATTTCTGAACTTTCTAAGCTAAGCTAAGCTACGCTAATCACCTCCTGCTCCGTACAGAGAGAGTGAAAGTCTCCAAAGAACTTTTAAAAGTTGCTCAGAAGAACACCCCGTGAGTTTCTGTTTTCAGAGTTTCATGAGATGGCTGTCCAGGTCCAAATGTCGATTGCATTGCCTGGCGCACACTCGTGTGTATTCTTTGTGTAGTCTGCGAGTGACCTGAGCGTAGAAAGTTGACCTCCTTAATGCAGAGTGTTTAATCTTGTGCCATAACTGTTTGATTTCAGTGTGCTGGCTGTCTCCTGCTCAGCATTAGACTGATTATAGTGAGGCCTCCGGTCTGCAGGCTGACTGAGCAGGGCTGCTTGACGCTGTGGCCTCTGCCAACGCACTGGTTCCCACTGTCTCCCTCCTCCCTCGTCTCCTCCCCTTGTTCTGCTGCCTTTTCCCTCCTTCGCTCGCTTCGTTCCCTCCCCAAAGAACCACAAACAATAAACCCTCTGTTACATTTAACCTCCTCACGTGTTTCCCTTTCTCCCTCAGTCCCTCCCTCCATCCCTCCCTAAGTTCTGTCTCTTACTCACTTGTTGCTTTTTCTCCCTCTCTCCCTCTCATAACATTATAGCTGTTTGGGTTCTGTCTTCAGGCCTGTTACTCATCTCTCTTGGGTGTTTTGGGACTTGTTTGTGGGCTTGGACCATACAGTAGAACAAAGACAACACACACACACTTTGGTCAGGCCACCGCTAACGCTCCCACTCCAAGCCAATGACAGCGGTGATTAGCATCTCATAACAGCTTAGATTGTGTGGAAAGTGGGTGTGTTTGTGTTCATGTTAGTTGGTACAATACCCTGGCAGTGGCATTACCACTCATCATAGCTCCACAGCTGCAGCAGCAGCAGCAGTGGCACCGGGACAGCAAACAGATTTGGCCTAATCTTCCCCCTAATGAGATTGGTCCCTCATTCCTACGTCTTTATGGGAGCAACAAGCTGGCAGGCAAGCAGGCTGACACTCTGTAGCTCTTTATGGGGAGAACCACCACTAAGACAGAGTGTAGCTGATGGCTGGTAGTCAGTAAGTGAGACAAGTGGAGAGGCTGTAATGAAGGGAAGGAGGCTGGAGGTTTGTTAGACAAACAGTGAGTTAAATGGGAAGGTAGGGAAGCAGTAAGTTAGTCCAGTGGGTGGATAGAGAGGCAGATGAGCCACTAACACACAGGATGTGGAAGCCACACAGCCTTTATCTGATGGCCTTCGTCAGTCAATTAGATTGGAGCGCAAAGCAAAGTACAGGTAATTCTCCAGATTAACAACATCACTGCTTTCTCAGACCACTAAATCAATTTTCCATTTGGAGAATTTAATTACACACTATGTCAGGATCCGAGGTTTAACACCGCACGCTGGTTTTCATAACAGCAAGTTGAGTACGTATGAGTGTTTTCTCTTGACTACATTACCCATGATGCATGCTGAGCAGATTAAAAACAGAGCAGGGGTCCTGTGGACTGACACAATCTGAAGTTAGCTCCGTTTAGCTCGTCTCAGGTGTGCCCCTCTATACCTGTGCTAACACTGTTGATGTGTGGGGCCACCTGCTGGTCTTTGGCTGGGCCTGACACACAGTGTATGTATATTTACTCAGTCTTACCCTCACCCTACTTCAGCCCCAGAAACTCATTGAGTTGTTGAAGAAGAACATTTGAACATTTTTAGGTCTGGGCTGCAGACCCGATCACGCTATCCTCACAGGACTCTGGTTTTACTGTATTTTTCTTAGTTGCCATCCCTCGTTCTGTTTTTCTTTCTCTTGCCTCTTGCTTTTGCTCTTTCTGTAACAGGAACACACACACACACACACACACACACACACACACACACACACACACACACACACACACAGCAGTCATAATAGCAGGGTTAGAGTGCAGGGCCAACCACTGGACAGTGTTTGTACAGAATGCTAGCATATGTCAAACCTGGCTTATTGAACTTAGACCGCAGGCCTGAAACAGCCTACTGCTCAACTCAGAGCAGCACAGAATTGCTCTGGACCCACAGGAGAAACACACACACACACACACACACACACACACACACACACACACACACACATTCACACACATTCACACACATTCACACACTTATGCATGCACAGACATATACAGTATATAAATGCATGCATACATATGCAAAGACACACACACGCACGCACATTGGGGTTACTGGGTACGTTCTCAAAAAAAAAAAAGAAAAAGAATTACCTCACTTGAGCTACAGGCAGAATGAAAAGCAGACAGACAGAGAGGAGGTGTGTGTGTGGGGTGGGGGTGGGGGTAGAGAAAGACAAAATGTCACACGAGAGAGTTTGTGCGACGCATATTAATTTTCACGTAAGCTGATAGGCCCGCTGATGATCAGCTTTCATCTTGTGTACACTAATGACCTTAGAGAACGTACTTAACACATGTTGTTACACACGATTACACAGGCTGGGAGACGTGCCTTTTTGTGCTCGTGTGTTTGACACAGATGAGACTGTGTGCACGGGTCCATTTTTATTCAAGACCTGCCGCTTGAGATGTGTGTTTAAGCAGTAGTGCATTAATTAGTATATCCGTATGGTAGGGATTAATTAGAAATGTAGTAAGTCAGTTTAGTTTCTAAACACAGTAATATTCTATTACTTCAGCAATTCAAAGTAAGTTTGATGGAAGGTTGATGCCAGTTTCATTCACTGGACTGGGTGCTCTGGTACATGGTGTATAACCTTCCAGTTATTTTAAAGTTATCTTAAAGTTATCTTAGTTATAAAGTTAAAGTTATCTTATTTACATGCCTTGCAACAATAATTATTAGGCATCACCTGTTTTATCCAGATTCAAGAAGTGCTTAAACACCTTAGCTACAGGTACAAGGAAGAGTGCTGCTAAAGTCACTGTGGCTAACGTTAAGCTAGCTATTGATGTGTTTGTTGTTGTTTGTGCTTGTTTTCAATTTTTCACGTGAATTTCAGAATATGTGACGTGTTGATCTGGAGGGTTTGACATTTTTTAAAAGAGCACTCCACTGGTTTAGCATTTCACTCCTATAACACTTTTATAAAGACACTTTGAAAGGTGCCATCTGTAAGATTTGGGGCCTTTATTTTCAGAATAAGGCAGACATGGAATATAATATTATATATATAACTATGTTTTCATGCATGTATAATCATCTGAAAATAAGAATCTTTTTGTTTTTGTTACTTAAAAATTCTCCTTTTGTATCTACAGTGGGAGCGGGTCCTCATCTATGGAGGCCGCCATGTTGAAACACCGTGTTTCTACAGTAGCCCAGAACAGACAAACTAAACTTTAAATGTTGTTTCTACTTTACACTAGGAAGGTGAGGGTAATGTGAGGAGATTACAATGCAGCGACTGCACAAAATCATTACAGAAGTATTTTTTTATTTCACACATCTTCTTTGTCAAACCTTTGTGTTACCCACAATGCAACTCAATCACTGACAGTTTGGTCAGGTATTCAGGCGTCTTATGCTAGGAGCAGCTACGTAGCCTTGAGCTGCTAGCCTCAAGCCGAGATAAGGAGTGGACACAACGCTGTCAGACTCTTAATTTTCAAACTTTAGTGTATGTAATAACTTAGTGTGTAATGTGTTGTGAGTTTTGGTTACATTTGTCAAGTAAGCAACACTACCCATGGACAGCTTTCTCAGTGATCTAATGTAGCCTCAGGCCTCAGTCCAGGCTCTGTTAGGAATCGTGCACATAAAGCACATTTTTAACTGCATCATAAATATATTTTGTCCAGTTGTGCTTTAATCACATCAACAAGACAACAGCAAGAGGACATCCTCCCTCTTGTTCCTCCTTAGCCGAATTTATGAACGGACAGCATCATGTTATCCATTGAGGGAGGATGATGCCCAAATGATCTCATCTTGTTAAGGCGCTTTGGGGACACCTCATCCAGCACTATATAGTGTCTATAAGACCTGTATATGATCCTCAAGGGATAGTTTCAGCCCCACTGTGGGTGAAATTAGCCCCAGATAATCATCTCCTTCTGGGCCACAGTCACTCTCAGCGCCAGGCATGTTTTACACCCCATTTACCAAGAAGAGGGATCGACTTGCCTCAGTGACCCCTTTTTGCTGTGAATCTATATAGCTGGTGGAGCCTTTCCTTTGCAGTTTCTCAAATTAACGCCTAAAATTAAGCATACGTAAATCAGCCTGTGAACGTAGGACGAAGGAGTGTCGACTGGAGAGGACTCAGCTGGAGTTGACCGGTAATGTCTTTTCCGATTAGCAGCGGGCTTACAGTAAACGTAAGGCAAAACACAGACTGGAAAAAGAGCGCCGTCCTTTTTTGGGAAGTGTCTATGGAGGATGATAGATTGAAAAGGCCCTTCTACTCTGCTTTCTCTACTCCGTCTGGTTCCCTTTCTCCTCAATCTATCTCCACCCCCCACCCCCCTCTGCTCCAGTCTCCCACATTCCCCTGCTCCTCTCTACCCATCGTCATTGTGTCTTAAATCTCTCTTTCTGCCTGATTTTGTCTGAAAGGTGATAGAGGAGGTTCTCGCTGTAGATGAAAAGAGGCTCTCTATAGATGAAAGGAGCTGTGTAGAATCAACACATTAGACAACCTTTGCTGCTACACTCCCCCTCCCCAGAATGATGCAACACACTCTCTGTCATACACACACACACACATATGTACCATAAAGAGAGAGACAGAGCACTACGCATTAAGATATCTTGCCCGTGGGAGGAGAGGTACGCCAACAAGTGAGAAGATGAATAGTGTTAATGCCTGTTAAACCACATATGTTAGAATCTGATGGGAATAAGCCTGGTTCTTTCCTCCCTCGAAGCCTAATATGAAATATACCTTCCCTTACATTCAGCCGAGATGTGTGTTTCTAAGTGTGATTTGTGTGTGAGCGCCGGTGTGTGTTCCCGCAACCACGCACACACAGCCAGAGTTGTGATGATAACAGAACGATCTGCACAAACAGAGTGCGAGTCCATGTTAACCACAAGAGCAATGAGCATGCATACCATACATGCATGCATGCAAACACACACACACACACACACACACACACACACAAAACTCGCTGTGGTGTCCTGAGCCTGTGTGGCCCAGCGCTGGGATGTGGAGTGAAGCAGGAAATGTGTGAGCCATGAAGGCATGTGTTTATGCTGGCTGCAGTCGCCCACCACCAGCCAGAGGGAAAACAGACACCAGCACCGCTCCGTTTGCGCTCCATCTCTCTCTCCTTCTCCTCCAAACCTTCTTCAGCGTGATCTTTTCTCACCTCCGCTTCTCCAGTATTTCATTTCTCTTCTTTGTTTCACTCTTTTCCTTTTCTCCCCCGCTCTCATTGATTGTCTCCATTATTCTCTGCTGGAAATTGAGCCACGACTCGCAAAACAACAAGCTTAACTCTTTGTGTATGCGAAAACATAATTCCCCGAGTTACACAAAGCCGGTTTTTAATTTACAGTTTAAAGACGGACATTAGCTGCAAGAAAAGTCGGCTCCAGAACCCAAATTTCAAAAAATAAAAGTGCGCTCTGCACAGCAGCAGACGTAAGCCCAGTGGGGATTCTCTATTGGCTAATAAAGATAAGATGTTTAGATAATGACACTTATAAATAAAAGAATGGATACACATTTAAAGACAAATAGTGCAATGCTGAGGCAGTGTTAATAAAATGAAAATTTAATAACCCCAAATAAATAAAGGCAGACTCGCAGAACTTGGCTATATTACTCCCTGTGGCTGGCCTGAGCCCTGAATCAACAGTTCACTCTCATCAAGGCAATTTTTCCTCAAGGTTTGGACAATGCAGCTTTTGGACAATAAAAAGTCCCGTCACACAGTTGAATGGCTTTCAGTATTTCTCTGTTTGTTAGACAGCTACATTAACTTAATCACTGCCTGATGTTTCTTATACTCCGTGTGTGTGTGTGTGTGTGTATGTGTGTGTGTGTGTGCGCAGTGCAGTGACCCGGCAGCAATGTTAGATTGGAATCTGTTCTCTGGTAAGGATAGGTGTCAGAGCATGGTGGAGCGGGCTGGTTAATGGAAACAACAGAGCCCCATGCACAGAGTGCTCGTCACGTACACGGCGGTTTAAGAAAACGCAAAAACACTTTAAGAGTTTAAATATGATACTGATTTAAGAACAATCAAATATATGAATCAAGAAAAAGTATTTACAGGGAGGTTATTTTAGGATATGCAAGCTGAGAGTGTTGCATCAACTTTGCCACGTCACGTCTGATCCACTGCTCTGCCTTCAAAGATGTTTTCTAGCATCTAACTTCCAGTCAGACATTCACTCTTTATTTGTGTCACAGTACTCTGATGACACGACGTTGGCAGCTGTACTTAATATTTTCAAATTGTTTGGGGTCCATGATACGACTGATGACACTGCCAAGTATTGTTGTGGGCATTTGTAAAGCCTTTAATAAAGACTGTACAGAGAGCTGACAGGAAGCGAGGGAGCCTGGGATGCTGTGGTCCGCGGTCTGCGTCTTAATCCCCAGGTCACGGGGCCACGTCATTGTAACGTGGTTACGCCAACACTGGTAACTTTCCCAACTTTTTAGCTGCAATCTGAAAACCTCTACAGCGTTCGCGCCCCTCTGTCCTGCTGTTACGACACACACGTCTGAGCTAATCGCGGTCCCTTGACTGGCCCGTCGACTCACCTCTTCTTTCGAGCCGCAGCGCTTCAACCCGCAAAGGTTGAGGGCTTATGGGAAATGAATGATTGTCTAAGACTCCTAAAAAACAATAAACAATGATTACCACCCTTATCTAAACATATGAAGTGAACCACGGGACATGCTGTTGAGAAAGGCTCTGTTCCAAGGCTGGATTTACTTCAACAATGCTTCCCTTTAGTCTGGAACAGAACCTGGAAGTTCCAGTTTCACTTCTCTGTATGGCAGCTTGAGAGGCATTGATCATGCTAATGAAATGAGATTTTAGGATGAGACAAACACTTTCTTTGATGAGGCCGCAGAACGTAGTAAGAAATGGTATATGAAGTGTGTGAGCGGAGTGATGTTATGGGCGATGATAGGATGAGTTCTGGAGGGGCAGGAGCTGAACTTGTAGACTTTCTGCTCTTCTGTCTCTGTCTCTTACATCTCTCCCTCTCACGCACACACTGCTCTTTGTTAAAAAACACCTTTTGAGCTGAGAGGACGTAAGAATGACACACTCAAAAAAAAGGAAAGTGCAAAAAAAAAGAGTGAGAGACGGGGGAATTAGGCAGCAATGAGGTTATTATATTTTTATTCCCTCTTTTTAATGAAAGGAGTGTGTAAGCTTCTGGCAGTACAAAGCACTGTGAATATGTTGGGGGACAGGAAAGGGGGGTATTAAAGGCTTGTTACTAGCGTAAGACGCTAACGGAGAAGTTTGATGGTCTCCTTAGGAGAGAGAAGGGCTGTCGACATGCTGCACAATTACTCCTCAGCAAATCCCAAAAGTCTCTTTCAGTCTGAACAATCTGCCAATTTGGATCAAGCGGCGCCTCTGTTTTTTGTCTCTTTTGAGTGTTAGAAAATGTGCTTTTAAAGATGTACAGCACATTAAAACAAAGCCAGCCTCTAATCCTGCTCCTACCTGCTCTACCTCTCTCCCCCGCCTCCCTCCCTCTCTGTTTGATATCATCATTCGTGGCAAGCTGCTGAGAGTGATGGAAAATTGGTCAATACAGACAGAGATACGGGATCAACAGCGTTTGTGCAGGTCAGCTCAGGAGTCCAGCCGCGGTCAATGTCAGTGTGGCTCTGTGAGGTTAAGTCCCAGTGAGCGTGTGGATCCCGGTGATTGAGTGATTGAGCGCTTAGTGTTTGAGCCTGCGGACAGCCCAAACAAGTTAATCCCCACCCGCACCATCACTAACACCCTCCACCACCACCAACCATCCCTTCACTAACTCCAGATCTACAGAGGGAACGGAATGGAGGCAAAATTTAGAGGACAGGGTTTTAGCAGGGCTGGTCAAAAAAAAAAAAAAAAGCTCCTTAATGATTTAATCAGCAGAGATATTCATTTGCTGTAATACGATGGTGCACTCTCTGTACAGAGCTCCAGCAAGGCCGGACTGATGTGAAGGCAGAGAATTTGTGATTATGGAGCTGGATTAAAAAGGCCGATGTTGTGCTTTTTTGATTAGGGAAAGAATCTGTGCCAGAGGTCAGGCTAGCTTGTCGGGAATTGGATGATCCCTCATTGAAAGAAGTGATCCACTTAATGTCGCAGGCACGCAACCTAAAATCTCACCACTGCTTTTTCACACAATCCAGATTGTGCCCTGGATATCAAATATTAATACTTTTTTTTTTCCCCAGCACTTAAATCAAGAATATTGCAATCAAAATCATCAGTATGTTAGTCCCACAATCGGAACCAGTACCAACTGGATCAAAAACTGTCCACAATCCAAAGGTATCCAGCTTTTTTTTTTACTTTACATTCTTTAACCAGATATTCAGACAAAAGTTTTGTGCATTGGTACCCAGATCTTCCTGTAGCCCTCCACAGCTCCCTCAGTGCAGGAAGGCAAGTGTGGCTTATTGTCCCTTGGCTTATCACACATGCACGGTCATGAATGGATCATATTGCTGGCGAATAATCCATTTAGTCTCTGTGTCCTCTCCTCAGAATGGTGTGTAGGTAGTCTTTATACTTGGAAAAGCAAGCTTATCTCTTCTGTTTCAGCTGTAAAGCCATAGGTCTTAAAGGTGCTCATGCCTGGGAGGCCCTCGCAGTCTGACCCCAGAGGAAGACAAGGGGGGGTCTGTTACACTAGTACAAACCATTAAAGTACACTCAACTGTGATTTATTTAACGGGAACTAACATTAACTGTCTGAAAAAAAACAAAAAATCCGATCCAGAATAACACTGCAAAGCAGACAGTTGAGCAGACTGCATAGAGCGGCACACGAAGAGATTATGGCAGATCAGCACAGGGCTGTAGTCAAGTCCACTTAAGCTGAGTCCAAGTCTGAGCACAAGAAGCTACAGGCGTGTCCTTGGGTTCACATTTTACATTCACCTAATAAACTCCTTGATTCTAATTTAGTGTGTTTAGAATCAATATGTATAATTCCATTTGACTTTGTAGCAGTGTAATGAAGGCTCTGAAAGTTGCACTTAGACCATCTTTTTAAAAGATAAAATGTTGAGAACATTTCATCGATCCAAGATTTTATGGACCTTTTTTTGGCAGCTGCTCAGAAATGTGCTTGGGGAATTTGTCTGATAAAAGTTCCACAATTTGTTACAAACACACAGATCAGCTCAAACGCGACACACTGTAATTTAAAGCTCAGTTTGGTTCGATATTTGGAGGCACAGGAGCACAGGGAGACGGAGAGAGAGGAAAACCAATTGGACTCGGTCAAGACCAGAAGACCAAGGGCAGAGACCGTGACAAGTCCAAGTCAAAACAGCCGAGTCTGAGACATCAGAGATAATGAAAGATGTCTCGAGACAAGACTTCAGAGAAAGACTGGACCTGAGCACTATAGCTCTGGCTCAGTGCCTGTGCGGATGTCGAATGCAGCTGGGTCACCAGTCCAGACTATTGGCTGTTGTAAGCAGCACATTAAGGAAGTTTAAAGTAGAGCCCATTTGGAAAATCTCATAGGCGGTGATCGTGAAATTGCCACCTGTGTTTCTTCACTGACGTTGATCTTGGCTTTTCTGCCCTCATTTAGAATAGTGCTGACTCTACATTTTGATTGGAATAATCAGGTCCTTCCCTCGAGGGCAAAGTTGTTTTGCACTCTTGTTCAGTGTTAGTATTCCCATTCTGTGGTTCCTCTTTGACTTGGGTTTTGCTAAATGAAGGAGACCGAATTCGAAAAGAGCTTTGCCAACCTGCTTCCTCCAGGTTAAAGGATGAGGAAGAGGTGAAAGAGGAGAAGGGGAAAAAGGAGAGAAAAAGAGGAGGAGAAGAAAGATGAGGGGGAGAAGTGAAATGGAAAGATCCAACTTCTCAGATCGCACCAATTACAGGAACATTCGGGAGCCAGTTTCTGCAGAAAGCATTAGCAGACATTTCCCAATCTCTTCCCCTCTCTTTCCCTCACTCACTGTGTCTTTTTGCTCTCCTCCCTCATTTTTTTTTTTTTTTTTCCATTTTACCTTACGATCCCAGTGGGGTTAGTATTGGTGAGGTACTTCCTGCAGTAAGTTTTCCTTCAGTGTGCGATTGCTCTCTCTTACAACACCCGGGGAGCTGTGAAGCAGCTCTGGAGCATTCGAGGATTCATTGCAGACTACGTGTGGAGCAGTGAGCTGGAATGTAATTTGTTTTCTCGTAACTAAACCAAACCACCAATTGGGCTAAGCCGTGCCCATCTCCATTACCATTGTTCTCATTTAGCACGTATGTAGTTATAACAATAACGGTGGCAGATTAAGTTTTAGCAATTTTGAAACAAGGGGTCCTCGATTTCAGAAAGAGCCAGACACTAGCTGGCTTCTCATTTCTAGCTGACAACTGTTACAAGCAGATTTTATCTGCTAATTATCAAGCTATCTAAGCTAACGATAAGTCTACGAGTTGGTTGAAAGTGCTGTCTCTGGCCGACTCGGCTGGCCGTGCAATGCCAACAAAGAAAAAGTATTGTTTATATACTGCAGTGCCCACAAGTTTAAAATAAGTTGGTTATGCTCATGCTTAGCTTGCACATTTGACTGGGCTTCTTGGAGTGTAAACTTCCAATAAAGAGCAGAACAGTGCAGCTAAGATTACCTAAGATAATGTAAAACTTAATATACAAAGTATCTCTCTTACTACAGCCCCACACACACACACACACACACACACACACACACACACACACACACCACTTCACAGGAATCCAGATGGCCTGGATATTCTGTTTTTTGCACATTTTTAGTGTTACACCTGTTTATCTTTGTAACAGTAATTTTATATTCAGGGGAACATTCACAAAATATATGTATAAGCTTTGTTGTACACTTGTAAATTCTGTACATTTGGGACTAGGAAACTCTCCTGGCTCCAATGAATGGATCTTTGGTTTGTTTGGCTCTTCTGTCTGCTTTCTCATGGGATGAATTCTTTCAGCCAAATTCATCTTCCCCACTGAGATTTCGCTTAACTCAGACGCATTTGGAAAAAAAAACACATTTTGCACAAACGCCAGCGATCGCTTGTAACGTGAAATTCCATCTCGAGAATATATTGTATTACATCCAGTTCCTAAATCCCACATCACAGCCGCTGCTTTTGCAGATTGTTCCAAAAGTTCTCGAGATCTTTGACTTGAGGCTTGATGGCTGCCCCAGATGTACGGCTGTGTCTCCACGGCTCATAAAAACCCCAACGGGATGAGAGGAAGGAGAGAAGAGATGACAGAGAGAGCCCAGAGCACAGTGGGACTCTCTGATCACCATTACTGTGCCTTGAAGACTGCACCAGACCCTCTGTGGGACCAATAGAAAGCAGGAGGAGGATGTTGTAGGACAGAGATGACTGACATGTTAGTGTTATCTCTCGACTAGTGACCCGACCATGCTAGCTCAGCATGTTTGCACATCTGGGAATGTCATATCTGTGCAGGAGACAGAGGTGGTGATTAACTCTAATGACTTAAGTTTTCACTTGTGCGGTGTGGTAACACAAGACAGGAGGCATTAGTGGAGGCATTTGAGCTAAAAAGGCTCACATGAGCAAATCTTCGAGTCGGTGGGGATGAGAAAAACTTGTCCTCTGCTCATGATGTCTGTGGTGTTCGATACCCAGCCAGGGGACCGCTCCAGCAGGCACAGGGTTTCCTGCACCAAAAAAGATCTCGCAATAGACAGGAGCTCTAGTGTTAACAAGAAGAGCGAGGGAGCCACAGATCTTTCTGCTCCTCTCTTTGTCTGCGTTTTTTCACTCCAGCATTTTTGTGTAGGTGTGGTGAACAGCCCACATCTGCAGTTTCTTTTTTTTTTTTTTTTTTCGGGCAGCGGAATTTGAAACTAAAGCAAAATATACAGGTCCTTTCATCAAGCCCTGCCACGGTGTGGAGAGAGAGGAGGAAAAGAGGCAGAGACAGCAAGATGACCATTAGTCTGTTCTTCTCCACTCTAATTTCACTGGAAGATAAGTGAAATCACATGTTGGCAGCAGTTCTAGGGGAAAAGACGGAGCAGAAGACGAAGAAGAAAAAGAAAGGCGAGTTTCAGGATGATGCACAAGATGAGGAGGAACAAAGAAGGGCAGATAGGGCTGATAAAAATGAATTTGGTTAGAATAATAATAGTCACACAGAGAGACATTAAAGTCAAATTTGGAACTTGAAGCCTCCCTGGGATTCATAAGAAGCTGTGTTTGAATCCACAGTAATTTAAAGGGCAGGACATTGAGTTGATGTGGACAGATAAACAGAAAATAACGCCTGATGCCTAAAACTGTGCGGCTTCCATTTTTAAGCAATTAGCTTATAGATATGGAGCAACACTAGCATTGTCCTGTCCTGTTTCACCCTCCCTTGAGCTGTTTCTGTTCTCTACAAACCACTGAGAGAAATATCTATGGGGTATCCGACAAGTTTGGTTTTAGAGATTTGGGTTTGGGTCAAGTTTGAACTCTTTTACTACTACTATTAATTTCCATGTCTACAACTACAACACTGAATGCTTTCAATGGCAGATTGTCCGAAAGCGTTCGCTGGTATCCCCATTTGTATGATTCATCGTACTGAGACTACAGAGACGAGTAAAAGGGGAATCCAGTTGGAGGCTGTGATGGCGGGCTTTTTGCCCCACCTTTGAGTGTGGTGGTTTGGAACAGGTATTGACACTCTTACCTTTAGACGTGGTCGTAGTGTATTTTAAGACTGAAGTCTTTACCCAAGGTTGAGAGAGATTTACTCCCCTGGAATTTTCTCAGGCAGTTCAGGAGCGTTCATAGGAACTTTCACAACTTCTCCCACTGCAGTCCTCCTGCTGTCAGTTCGTACTGTGCCATCTGACACAAACCTCCATTGATCCTCTGACTTCTACACTGCAGCAAGACAACCCAGCAGCTCATTTTACCTGACATCCCCAGCCATTACACAGCAAGTACCACATTACAGTCTCTCCTCTTTTCACAGTCCCTTTTGTTGACTGGCCTTCTCTTGGATGGCAGCCAATGACAGTGGCAGTGTGAGTGATCTACATGAGTAGTATTTAGCCACCCCTTCTTCGACCTTCTTCTTCTTCTTCTTCTACACTCACTCTCTCTTTCCTTTCTTGAGTTTGCACTGCCGACGGTCCTCTAATCCAGAGTGAGGTATAATCCAGTCCCTGGTGCCAGTGGTAATGCAGGCTTGATTTCATTATGATGTTTAATGGGCATAGCAGCAGACTCGGTTACATGGCTGTAAGATTGTCCCGCTTTGGGGATGATTCCCAGAGGCATTCGCATTCTCAAACAATCACTTTCCTTTTTTCTCTTCAGTATATTCTACTTGTTCTCTGTGGACTTGAACTAAGCCCTTACAATGCATTTTGATGGAAGGGCAATGGCAATGTTGGCCTTTCTGTCAGTCCACTTCTTTGGTGCAATATCATGACAACTATCTGATGGATTGTCCTAAAATTCTATACAATGGACATCAGGTAAAGAATCCTACTGGTGATACTGGTGATTCCCAGACTTTTCCTGTAGTGCCACCAGCAGGTTGTCATTGTAATGAAATGTCTCGACAGTCATTGGATGGATTGCCATGAAATCTAATGCAGACATTCACGGTTCCCAGTAGACAAATCCTAATGATTTTCAGAAATCCTTTACTTTTCACCAAATGCCACCATGAGGTTAACATTTGTGGTTTTGAGTGAAATGTCTCAACTACTAATGGATGGACCAACTCACCATGAGGTTTCTTACAGAAAGCCACGTTCCTTTCATAATGAATTGTCATCGCTTCGGTGATCCCTTCACTTTTCATTTTTGCGCGGCCTACAGGTCAATTTTTGGTCCATCACTTTGTTTTATGAGACTACCTCCAGTCTCAGCTGTACTTTGTGTTATGTCCTGATATACAAATGTTAGCAAGCAAGCATGCTAAACTAAAATGGTGAACACGGCATACCAGCTTAGTATCCGGATGTTAGCGTTGTCATTTTAGTGAAATGTCTAGACAACCATTGGATGGATTGCCATGAAATCTAATGCAGACATTCATGGTTCCCAGTAGACGAATCCTAATGATTTTCAGAAATCCCTTAACTTTTCACCAAGTGCCACGATGAGGTTAACATTTGTGGTTTTAAGTGAAATGTCTCAGCTACTATTGGATGGACCAAATCCGAGCAAATGACTTCCCATCAGTCTCAACTGTACTGTACTGTGTTTAGTGCTAATTAACAAATGTTTAGCAAGTGAGCATGCTAAACTAAGATGGTGAACACAGCAAACATTATACTAGCTTGGTATCCACATGTTAGCATTGTCATTGGGATTAATTGACATGCTAAGATTAGCATTTAGCTCAAAGCACAGCTGTACATAAATACTGTCGTGGGAAGCTTTTATTTTTGCTTTGGCAGATTTAATGAAGATGTTTAATGTTTGGTTGTATCACAGTCATGTGCCTCCGACCCTGTTCGCCTCCAGGCTGCCACGCTGTAAAAAGCTCCCATTTAACACAAACTCCTTGTGTGAGTGACTCTAAAGCCTGTTTACATCTTCAGTCCATGCATTGCATCATGCGTCATGATCATAATGTTAACTGCCTTATCCGCCTCCAAACACATTTTACATTCATACACGCAGACACACACACACACAGCACATACTATGTACGCACATGATAAAAGAGCAGAGTTGAAAGTGACATGGTGTGTTTCTTTTAATGGCGGTGCTTTATAATGTCTTCTCAGGCTTGCGTTTGTGTTTACATGTGTAGGCCTGTTTCTATCCGCCCCTGGAGGTTTGGGTTTGGACGATGACAGACGATGTAAGGTGGACAGATGATAAATGCAGACTGAGTTTTATTGAATTTCCTTTTTAGTCCACGGTTTTGGCCGGCACTCTGACTTTCCCTCTGAGTGCGTTCTTCTTCTGCTGAAAGGGAAGAGTGTCGCGCAAGCAGCAGGAATGAGGAGGGAGAGAGAGAGAGAGCGAGTATACATCAGGGACCCGGTGTGTCGAAGAAGTACTCATTCTTTCCCCTGATCGGTTCCTGATTCTATCTTCCCTCTTTCCACAACTCCATCCATCCTCTCACACCTCCCTCATTTCCTTTCCTTTCCTCCTCTTTCCTCTCTCTCCTTGCCCCCAAAGTCCCTTGTCTTTGTACCCCCCCCCCACCCTAACCCCCACCCTGTATTTTTCCTTTCGTTTTTTTTTTTTTTTCATTTACAATTACAGTAATATGTAACATCAGGCGCGGTGAGATTTAGGGCTTTACCTTACATAACCCCAGGATTTAGCTGCAGGGTTTTAAGGCTTCTCTGAGCCGCTGAGCTGGGGGCAATCGGGCCTCTTTAAAATATTTTCAAATGGCTGAAATCCCCAAAGGGCCTATGAGCAGGGAGGGATAGGAAGGCTTTGAGGGCCTTGATATAGCACAACCATCATTATTTTGTATTACCATGGAGCCTGATCCATTTAAAATACAGCCCTCTCTATTCTATTCAGTGGCAGTGTTGGCGGCGGGTTAATAGATGTGGGTCAATACACACGCATACAATACACATGCATAAGCACACACACATTTGTAGTACTCGTCCACATGCACATACATGATGTTACTGTCTATTTTAGGGTTTATAGCGAGAGTGAGCGCTCATATCCGCGTTATTTTAATGTGCCAAGATTTATGCTTTTTCCACTAGATGAATGATCCTCAGTCAGTTTTTACCCCCCACACATTTTACACACACACACACACACACACATAGTGAGTCATGCAAACTTGCCAAATTGAGTTATTCCACCTAAAGAGGGCAAAGGGCAGTTTAGTGTTGAGTTGCAAGTCTGTGTGTGTGTGTGTGTGTGTGTGTGTGTGTGTGTGTGTGTGTGTGTGTGTGTGTGTGTATACTGTAAGAGGGTTGAGTTGTGTGTGTGTTTTTGTAAAGTAGAGCTCTTGGCACGCAGGGGTACTTTTTTTATTCGTTAAATTTAATTTGATATGACTTTATATTAAACTGTAAAAGGGAAAGAGGAGGGGCTTTTTGGGTTTGGCCCCAGATCACCGCGCCAACCAAAGCCTGATTTTATTCCTCCTTGAGGCAGGCCAAACGGACAGGCCGTAAATTTGAAATAATGAACTGCCTAGCCTAACTTGGTGATTTGAGCAGGGAGGAAAGTGAATTGTGGAGAAGAACTGGGTACGACCTGATGGAGGAGGAAAGAGCGAGAGTGAAATAAGTGGAGAAATAACATCTATATAAAAAAAAAAAAGAAAAACAGATGAAGGTAGAGAGCAAGCATCAGAGTGTGATTTGAGGACACGGCTTTCGTGGAGGAGATCGTGCAGGCACGGCTGATGGTGGCTTTGATTCTCAGGGATATGCCTGGTGTTGTAACATCAGCAGGGTTTAATGTTAGCTTGCCTGCTTCTTCAGCGTCTTTCTTCAGCTTCTTAGGGCAAAGTTTTAATTTCTCCCTGGCACAGGTCCTGAGCCAGGGGGGAAAGTTTTAAGATGTAAAGCCGCTGGGATTAAGCCTGTATGAGGGGAAGACACAGGAGACGAGCCTGGGATGAGCCCCGACAGGGTCGCAGAGACCGCAGATGACCGGGTTCCTTGTCGCTTTTTCAGACAGTCAACAAGAAGCTTTACAGCAGCCCTGAAGTGTTGCATGTGTCTTACTGCACACGCAATGGAGGGATGAAGAAGGGATGAGGGGAAGATGAGTTGGAGATTAAAGTGAGGGACGGACGAGGAGGCTGATGGTGTTTTGGCAAAGTAGAAAACTGCTCTTATGTTCAGAGAGCCAGGGAGCAGTTAGACTTAATGTCTTCTGTGGAGGTTTGGAGACTTTAAACAACACAATTAAATTTGATAAATCCTCTTTAACATTTGGTCAGACTGGATCCACTCTCTGGGCAGTAAAAGTTGAATGAAACAAGTGAATTCACAAGCAAGCACACATCTGTAAAGTTTACAGTGACTGAAGTTTTTTTTTTTTTTTTTTTTTACCATTTCTCTGTTGAGACTTTCATTTAGCATTTTTCCTCTTCTCTATCAAGTTTTCACTCCTCATACTTTGCTCCATTCCACGGCTCAGCCCGAGACCTCCCTCCTGCTATTTTTCAACCCATTTTACTGGTCTTCCTGTGTTTTAACAGGCTTTTACAACCCGGCTGCAGCTGCAAAAGAGAGCAAGAGAGTATGATGGGGGAAAGGGGTAGTTAGAGAGGGAGGGAGCGGGAATTGAATCATGAAATGAGGACCATATTTCCATACTGCACTAAAATGTGGACTTTCCATTTTTGTAACTAGGGTGCTCTCTCCTTCTCCTTCTTTCTCCCCCTCCACCTCTCTCTCCCTTCCTTCTCTTTCTCCCTCGCCTTCGCTCCGTCAGTGGAGTGCTCTGTGCAGCTGTTCGTCAGTAGTTGTCTGTTTGTTTGTCTCTGCCTGTCCCCCCTCCCTCCCTCCCTCTCCCTCTCTCTCTCTCTCTCTCTCTCTCTCTCTCTCTCTCTGCCTTTAGCTCATGTGAACTTTGCTTTTCGTCACGCGTTTTTCCACTGCACAGCGTCTCTGCTTTTGATTAAAGTCAAAAAAAGCAGCAGATCCCACTCTCCCCCTCTCTCTCTCTCTCTCTCTCTCTCTCTCTCTCTCTCTCTCTCTCTCCTTCTTCCCAACTGTAACTAACAGAGACGCCATTTCATTTTTTTCTTCCCCCCCCACCTCTCTCACCCCTTTTTTCTTACTTTCTTCCTCCTCTCTGTTCTTTCCACAGCAGTTTGTTTAGGCCACGCGGCTCTGTGAAAACTTCACTGCCAGTGTTTGTTGAGCTTTCCGGCAAGAGCATCTTGAAGTGATATGGCTTCCCCCCTGTGTTATGACCATTGCAAAACAACCTTTCTTTCGATGTGATAATATTGCAGGCCACAGCGAGGCCAAAGCTCCGGGCCCTGCCTCAATCCCATGGTCCCGGCTCCTCGCACCATCACCGGTGCCAGCTTTAGAAATAATAGTCGCTTCCCCCGTAACCTCAAAAGCGGCTCCGTCTTCATCCCTGGATTCAATCTCAACCTCAACCTCGGCACAGCTAAACTTTCGCCGCAGTCTGTCCCCGCTCTCATGCCTCCGACCTCAGCATCCTTAGATCCTCTTTCCCGCCCCTCGCTGCAGCCACAGCCAGACGCACTATTGCAGCTGAGTGGGCCACAAGCATCTGTTTACAGCTCTCCTTCTGCAGTGTGAGATAATGATGGCCAGATACAGCCCACAGTAAAATAAACACGCTGCCACCTCCCTCCTGCAGGCCTGAGTTAGTGCACATTCTCACTGAGGAGGGTCTGACGGTGGATCCAAACCTTACTGGAAGAGTTGTGGCTCATATTGCTTCTAGAAGTCCTTATAAAAACGTTGCCTTGATTGTTTTATTGGATGAGCGTGCCTCTGCACAACAGTGGAGCTAATTGGGCGCACACAGAAAGATGGCAGCCTCTGGGGTCAAAGTTCTAAAGCTGGAATAAGACGTAGACCGCATACAAATTTATTAATATAAAGAAATGAAGATTTTAATCTGTGTCAGATACCAGATGGGTGAGGATTATTGCTTTCAGTTTGGGTCAAGAAGCTTGACTTGATTTTTAATTCTTTCCTGATTGTCTAACCTTTCTGCTATTGTGGTTCAAGCTCTAATAAAATGTAATACTCTTATATTTGTACATAAACACAATACACTACGCCTACAGTGGACCGAGTGTGTCTGTTTCTGTTTGCTGTTAAGTAGCTAAGCGACAGAAATGACGTTAGCTTCCTAGTATATAAGACATTTGGAGTAATGGACGCACTATGAAATATGGTTGGCACATCTGACCTGACACTTCAATACAATACACTGGATAAAAATAGCACAAACTCAATTTACAAAAAGTTATTAAGTTTAATATATAGAAAGAAGAAAAAGAAATAAGGCAACACATTTCAGCAAAGATGTTACAAGTTAGATATTTAAATTTAACCATTTAAGTTGGTCAACTTCCAATTTTAGGTTCTTTCAACTCGGCTTGCTTGTAGTCACTAATAAGGTCACATTGTCACAACTTTGAATCTTAGCACTTTTTATCGGTGCATATATATTATTATTAACAGATCTCGCTTACTCCACCCATAGGAAGCTCTACAGTCAGTATTTACTCCACCGGGCAGTCATATAAAATGTGTAAATAATTCAAAGTACTTCAATTTAACTTCAACACACTGTACAGGTGTGTAAAACATCTTAACCTCCTCTTTATGTCCTCTTTCTTTTTCATAACAACCACTCTTTGAATGGACAATAAAACTCAATTCATCTGGTCTGCTTGTTAGAGTGTGTGTGTGTGTGTGTGTGTGTGTGTGTGTGTGTGTGTGTGTGTGTGTGTGTGTGTGTGTATACCCTATGTTATGGCTATAAATTGCAGAGTATTTTCTCAGTGAAGCTGACAGGAGGCAGACAGTGCAGGCGTGGTGACAGCTGAGACGGAGACCAAACCAAAGATCGGGCTCTGGGGAGTGGGTTTGTTGTTGAGGACTGGGCTTGACTGAAGGCAGGACCGCCTGTCACATGTTAATCCAAGCAATACACAGACATTTGTGTGTGTGTGTGTGTGTGTGTGTGTGTGTGTGTGTGTGTGTGTGTATGTATGTGCTCACGGTACATAAAATGTGCACACACATGTCATGCATGCTCGCGAACATGGTTTAAACTTCAGATTCTGCATGAATCACACACATTCACGGTCCACAGTTGTGTAAACGGACACACATACACACATACCATTGTCCTTTGTCCATAGTGTGTAATTAGCACTGTCACGGGTGTGCGTTTGGATGTGTGTCCCCACCTGTTCTTCACCTGAATCCACTTATAGATCCCACTGGGGGCCCTCAGGCTCCTCGGGGGCCTCAGGAGAACCCCTGTGCACATAGACACACACACATACACATACACACTGCAGGGAGAATGGAAAACATCACATCATCATCTAAACCGGTTTCCTTTCTCATTTCAGCTGTCCAACCTCCTCCTCTCTACTATCTCTCTTTCTGTCTTCTCATGTCATCTAGCTCATTCTTCTCTTCTCCTTCGCGCTCCATCACTTCACCCCTCCCTACCCTCTCCTCCAAACCTCGCTATTCTCTCCTTCCTGGTTCCTTCTTTCCCTCTGTTTTTCATAAACTTCTGGCTGTGCTTCGCCAGCAATCCCAGAGGCGTAGTGTGAAACGCTAGACATTTCTGAGCGACTGCCAAACAGATGCAGGCTCCTCTGGTCTGCCCCTCGACTTGAACATCCTCTCCATTTAATACCACGGAGCCATAGGCAGCAGGGCAGCCGTTGCGCTGATATTTCATCCGTTTACGGAGGCAGAACGGACTGACAGGGCTTCCCATTTAAATTAATCGACTTAATGGTCATTTTGCCCTGGTATGTTTTGGAAATTAGCGAGGAAGCGGTGCACGGAAGGGTTGCGTTACCATGGCCTTATTGATCTGAACATTTGGTGGCAGATGTGTTAAACATTTCAGCCATGATTATCAGGCAGGCATAGTCAACGCGAGGACTAATCACCCTTATGTCACAGTCAGAATTGTCTGTATTGAGGTGTTGAAGATTAGCGATTGTTAGATAACTGTGAGCTCATTTGACAGGGCAGGATTTTGTTCTCTCTCTCTGGATATTTAACCAGATTCTCTTCTCCTTTTTGAAAAATCTTTTTTACGTACTTTCAGACAAGGTCAGATTTTGAAGTGCGTCACTTGAGCATGCAGAGGCTGTGTTCGGAGATAATAAGGCTTGAGTTCTGTGATGCTTATTGATGAATATGTTTTTTCGAAACTCGCTAAGTGGATTGGCACCGCTCTAATCTCTTTCTGCCGTGTTGATTCTGCTGTGGGTGGAGGGGGCAGGGAGAGTTAGGAAGGAGGGTTTTAAAGCTTTTATCTGGGTTAATAAGTTAATAGATGGATTGATAGATGGTTGGAATAAATCTCCAATTATCAGCTTGACTGGGGGAGACTCTGAATGAAGCCGTAAGCTGTTTGAACTAGGCTAATCCTGTATGTCGGACATGGATGGACATGCCTTTTGATTCACTTATTGATTGTGTCAGCTCATATATGCTCCTGATACATGAGGCCAAACCTGCACTGAGTTCCTGTAGTCAGCTGTCACTCTCAGGCCTGTGGCTGCAGCAGGAGCCTGGGACTAGCCTGACTGGTTTGCCTGATCGGTTATCTCGGGCCTGATACTGGGGGAGGAACATCTGGCGGTGGGCAGGAGGTCGGAGCATTTTTTCAGCTAGCATGTCGGAGACAGGGAGGCCGGGACGGTTGTTTACTCACCTTATCTGCCTGAGAGATAAAGCCAGCTTTGACACAGATAGCAGACAGCTCGTACGCATGGGCACGCACACGCTGGAAGACTCACTAATACATGCATGCAGGAGTGTGTGTGTGTGTGTGTTCGTGTGTGTGTGTGTGTGTGTGTGTGTGTGTGTGTGTGTGTGTGCAAGCGCACTGGAAACAAAGCACACAAACACACGCCTGTGCTGGGAGCCACTGACCCTTGGGCCGGGTTCATCTGGGGACACAGACTGACAAATGCGGCTGGGCGGTGACTCCCAGACAGCTGGTGGTCAAAGGTTGCCTTTCTATCTGTGCCCTCATTTGGCTGATTGTTTTTTCTCAGGCCTCATCTGCTACTCTCGATCTCTTTCTCTCTCTTTCTCTCTCTCTCTCTCTCTGTGCGCCTGTCTCCTCCTCCTCTTCCTCTTCCTCCTCCTCGTCTGTCTTTCTGTCAGCTGAAAGAATAAATCTTCAGTTCATGCTGTAGGTATGCAGATCTGGCCGTTTCTTCCACACAAACGGTGATTTTTGAACCTCTTTCCGATTTACTTGGGAAAACCCCCATCATCTCAGGAGGATGTATGCAGACCGGCTCCCAAGTTTGCTGGAAGACTAGTTTAGTTTAGCCACTGCTGATGCTTCTGTGTGTGTGTGTGTGTGTGTGTGTTATCCCGGATCTGATTTGTTAGAGCTTTTCATTCGGTGTCCTTATTTGACTCAAAGGTCTAAAGAAGAACTGCATGAGTCATGCACATGAAGAACTTGCTGAGATGGACTCACATACACACACACACACACACACATAAACACTGTGACACACTTACCCCTCCTCCAAAAAACACACACACATCTATGCATTACGCCGAAAAACTGAGACTCACAAATCATGCCCATCATACATTATGCCTCCATTGGCATCACCCAGGGAGGATGTGGAGTTTTACACAGCCATTCATCGCTCCCCTAATTCATTAGTCCAAATGAGCATTTATGCAGAGCACACATTATTTTTACTGGCCTGCTTTATGTGTTTGTGTGGAGTTTTACAACCTCATAAAACACGTCCTCCAAGCCCCAGATAGTTTTGGGAGCATTTATTTGCATAGTTCACAAACCCAAAATAAATCGTTAGTGTTTTCTGGCGCAGGCCGGATCAGACTGAAGGGTGTGATGCAAACAGTGTTGTCTTGTAATTTGAATAATAATTTTGTTGACATTATGTTCAAATGTGAGAGGAGTGACATAATGCTCCCTCATGATGACATCCATTTATGATGTGAATATTGCCTGTACACTGTTCAAACGCTTTTCACCGCCTAGCCTGCAAGTAAGTATTCTAAAGAGTACGGTCTAGACCTGCTCTGTATGGAAAGTGTCATGAGATAACTTTTGTTATGATATGGCGCTATATAAAATTGAATGGAATTGAAGTTCAGTTTTCGACTGCGGTATAGTAAAAAAAACAACAAAAAAAACCCATTATTTTCAGCATGCATGCATTAAATCTTCAGCCTTAGAACACCTTATCTAGAAGAATGATACTGGAGGTGTGTCTGGAAGACCAGTCAGTAAAATTTGTTTTTAGACTCTCAAAAAAATGACACAGTGGTGGTGTGATATTAGCAATTTTTTCAACACTTTAAAGACCCGGTCTAGAGTCAGTGTTTAGTTTGTCTGCTCTGGGCTACTGTAGAAACACAGTGTTTCAATATGGCGGCCTCCATGAAAGAGGACCCGCTCCCACTGTAGATATAAAAGGAGAATTCTTATGTAACAAAAACAAAAAGATTCTTATTTTGATCATACATGCATGAAAACATAGTTATGAATATTATATTCCATGACTGAGCTGATATTCTGTCATAATTTCAGCTGATATTTCCAAACCAATTAGCACAAAGCTACTGACACACACAGTGAATGGAGGGCTTTTAGGGGATCCGGGCCACGGCCTGCTTTGTCCTGTCAGTATTTGGAGTAACAGAACTTCTCAGTTGGTCTGAAAGCTCGATGAACTCGTCCACTTTGAGTTCTGCGCTGAGAATTTGTCCTGAGGGGAGAACTGACACAGCGGGGAACAGTGATAAAACGCCTAGCCAAGAGTTCACAAGGTCACGCTCCCCACAAAAAACACACACACACATACACACAGTCATGATTTGAGCGGCAGGTCGCCATGACCTCCCTGTCAACAATAGACACACAAATTTACGTTCCTAGTGATATGTGTGTGTGTGTGATTTATTAATGGGGGAAAACTGTGAGAATAGTTCAGAATATTTGGCGTGCAGCGAAGCGCCGGCGCTGCCTCTCGGTGGCTGTGGTGTTGTGTGTGTGTGTTTGCTTTTCCTCGCCTCCCCCGTAGCGCCGGGTTTGATCGCGTCTGCTCCCTAGCTGGTGCCCACTGTACGCTGCTTTCACTCCCCCCCTTGTACCCTCCTCTCCTCCTCTCCTCTCCTCCTCTGCTCTGCCAACAAGTCTCTCTTTCTTTCTCATTCCTTCTTTTATTCTCTCTGCTCACGTCTTTCTTGGCGAGGCAAAACGTTCCCACAGCTCTCACAATCCCCCCCCTTAAGCCCCCCCCCACTCGCCTCTCTCCCTTTCTCCCCCTCCCTCCTCCTCCCCTTTCTTCCTCTCTCTCATTCACTTCTTTTTTGTCTTTTTCTTGTCTCCACTTCTCTCCTCTGTCTGCCTCTCTTTGCCCCTTTCCTTCCTATATCCCCCCTACCCCTTCTTCTCTCCCTCCCTGTTCCCTGGCAAAGACTGGCATCACATGATCCCCATTCCCACTTGTGCCCAGACCCTGGTACACACACACATAGACATACACACACACGCACATATATCACAACATGGGAAACATGGGAGTACCACAAGCTGGCTCATGTCTTTCACTCAGAGCTGAACCTCGGCACTGTACGTTTTTTCGACTCGGTTCTGTTTGTATGAAACTTAATATACACAAATCATCAGTGCAGTTTAAACAAACCTGCCAGAATCTAAAGTCTGGGCTTGACTTTGAGTGTTTTTCACTATGTGTTTATTGTCCATGTCGTCAGGCCAGCTGTGACCTGATGATGTTACTAAGCATGTTTCACGGATGTGATCAGGAACACACAAAAACACACACGGCGATGATTTCAGGGTGGAGATGTTCAAACCTGACGTCCAATCTGTCTAATATGAACAGGATTTCTGTTGAACTTTTCAGTTAAGTCGGATATTTTCTGTGTTGGTAGGAATATTGACTGAAGCGAGAGAGCTTTCTGCTCTAACCTCCCCTCCCTCCCCCTTCCTCTCCCTTCCTACACCCTCGCTTCTTTGCTAAAGCCATGGCAGCCCTGCTGAAATCTTTCCCACTGCTCTCTCTCTTCCCCCTGCGAGAGGCAGATTTCTTTAGCATGTGTTGCTGCGTTTGCGCCCCCCACTGCCAACAAGTGACATCTGCTGGCCAAATGGAGCAATGACACCTCTCCATATGCATTTTTCAGTTCCATGTGAACGTTTGGATCGAGAGGTTTTTGAGGCGCAGACACGAGGAGGAAGGGTCCAAGTCAGGGAAGCCGGGCCTTCTTTTTTCTTGTTTTTTTTGCAAACTTTCTAAACAGAAAGTGCTTTACTACCCGAGAACAAGCTGGATAGTCTGCCTGTCTCCCCTCTTTCTCCCTCCCTGTCGATCTCTCCCTGTACATCACAGCTCATCAGCATAGGCACAGATAAAAGATAAAAGAGGGCAGAGGGAGAGAGGAGGCGGGGTGGGGGTGGTGCGGGGGTATACATGGGCAGCCAGCCAGCCACCCCCCACATCCCTCCATCCTTCTACCCCCTGCCCTCCTCTCTCTCCCATGGTTGATTCCCTTTAGGCCCCTCTCACCCCTTCTCACCCCCCCTCTCACCCCCTGGCTCCCCGGCTCTGTGTGGCGTTGGCACAGAGAGGGCGCAGGCGGCACACAGACGGCCACGCAGATGGGCAACGGGCAATGCAGGGCTGCCTCCCCACACCTGCTCCTTGCTGGCACAGGGCTCGGGCCAGGCGGCCACACACACACACACACACACTCTCTCTCTCTCTCTCTCTCTCTCTCTCTCACACACACACACACACACACATACACACATACACAAAAACACAGATGTGCATCTAACGTGGAATTATCCCTCTCAATTTATTGAACTTTCCCACATATAGGCACAGACACACGCACGTGCAGATACTCCCACGAGCTGCTGTACATGCTGATGCACACGCATGTTGTATGCATCTTTTTTTTTTCTTTTTTTTTTTTTAAAAAGAGAGAGAGCTGCATCTCCCTCCCACACTCCGCCGCTCAGCCTGTCAGTCACAGATGTTTACACGCTTATCTCCAACTGCGCCTCAACATGTGCTCTCCAGAAATTTTTTGCACGTATACGCTATCATAAACATATATAAGACACAATCACACATCCATAGCCACCGACTGATGTATTTATAGTCTCACGCCCACACATTCACACTTCAGCACTACCAGCACAGAAACACATTTCACAATTAATCACATCGCCCCATGCTGTGCTGTCACATGGAGTTACATACCAGACATTCAGTGAACTACATAGAGATGCACTATTGTCACTTCTGCACTGAATGTGGGAACAAAGATTGATTATGTAGTTTCAGGTTGATGTTTCAGCGCATCAAAACGAGGTGAATTTGTAAGCTTACGAGGCTGTAACTGCTGTTTTGTTGACACCACCGTCGCGCTGGAGGAATTGGCCAGAATTCGTAGCTGCTGGTTTAATAGGTAGGGTGTGGATATGGAAGCCAAATAAACTTCCCAGGAAAGCGCCAAAAATAGCAGAAGGGGAAAATCCATCCTAAAACAGAAAACCCCGAGTGTTACTCCGTCTTAGAAAGCTCAGCCTTGATTTGTAAGCGTGAATGAGCTGCACCACTGACAGTTAATGGGGCCATCCTTTCAGTCAAAGGACACTGAGTTCTTTTAGGAGGACGCTGTTTTTCATTAGGAACCTGAACACACACACAACATGTGCCGACGTCAGTCACTCACAACGACTTTTTTTGGTTTTCTGGTCAGTAGATCGAGTGCTTCATAAAATCCTATTCTTGTCCACCTCGCTTAAATCTCTAAATTTTCTCTGAATGTCAAAACCTGAAGAGGAGAAGTTGATAAAAAAAAAATAAAAATCACCTGAGTCGCCGTCAAATATTACCGTGAGTAATGTATTTCGGATTTCGGATGGCGCTTTGAAGGAAATACCACTATTACCGCCTGTCTGCATGTTTTTCAGACAAAAAGAATCATTTTTATCATACTTTTAGTTAGCTAAAATTAAAAATACACTTGGATGGGACACATTCAGCAGAGAGCTTCTTGTAGTAAAGACACAAATACAAGAATATCCATCACCTTTATCAAGAAAGCTAAATGTGGTTTGAAGTAAAGTTAGTGTGTGAAGACTAGAGGTGGACACATTTTTTTTTTATTTTTGTTGCAAGATGTCAGCATATTGCAGCATTGATTTAAGTGTAACAGTGTGTTCCCCACATGTCTTCCACCTTTTGACTCCGTGTCCCGCGTTAGAACCTCCTTCTAAAATTGACAGAGAGAACTCAGTGAAACTTCCACGTTAGAATGAGTCAGTGAAAGGGTAACGGAAAGGCCAGAGTCAAAGTGGATGACTCAGTTGTGTATCTGCTGTTCCAGATGTCCTAATGACTCCTCAGCAGGAACGCCGCATAACCACAGTGTGATTTGATCACGTCCCCAGTTATTATCTCGTTACACTCAACTCTGTATTATCTAATAAAGCAAATTCCCATGAAATATTCAGGGGCACCTTTGGAGAAAGAGGCTTCCTGTCACAACTTGCGTTCATTACTCTGGACCTAATGACGGCCACAGTGAGCCGGGGTCATTCCTGGGACACACACGCTGTACCATCAACTACTTCCCAACTACAGCAGGATCCAATAAGAAGCACTGGCTTATAAACCAGGGTCAGGATGAGCTTTGCTTGTAGAAGATTGAAGCACAGGGGTGGGCGGCGGCGGTGGTGATGGGGGGGTTGATCAGAAGGCGATGAGTAGTTTTGAAAAAAGTGGAAACAAATCTGCGAATGGAGAGAAGAGGGGGAGAAGAGGGATGTGGAGAGGATGAAGGAGGTGTTGAAGGAGGAGGAGGAGAAGACGAAGAAAAAAAAAAAGAGGTTGAAATGAAGTCCAATAAAAGAGCCGAGTGAACATCTGTGTGGGATAGCCGTGGGGATTAGGAGGGTTTGGAACATTTTAAGCGCATTAAAGATTAAAAAAAAAAGGTCAGAATGTTTAGCAACATACCGATAAACCTCTTAAGCGAAACCCAATTGGGGAGGCTGTTCGGTTTCTTTATCCAGAGGCTGGTGGATGGGGGGGTGGTGGTGGTGGTGGTGGTGGAGAGAAGCGGTGAGACTGTGCAGCCACACACACTTAAACTCAAACACACTCTTGTATATATATATAAGTCAGTCAGTGCAGTTTGCCTGTACGCTGCCTGCTTTACATCCATCTTCCATCAGCATGAAGCCGTGCATACACGCTACATTATATTTAGTATTTCTGTATTGCAGAGTGGAATACAATCAGGGCTGCCCCACTGCCACATCTAGAGATGTATGGACTCAGCAGCACAGCTGTATTCCCACATTAACCCAGGAACCCGAGACTGAGCTGCTGTTGGTACCTGCATGCTCCACCCGGAAATGACCTACAAGCTCATACAGATGCAATGCTATAGACAGAAGTCAGGGAAGCTGAGGAGCAGGCAGTGGTGGTGGTGGTGGTGAGGGGGGTGGGGGGTTTACAACATGAGAGAGTGAAAGGGAGAGGCAGAGGCGAGACAGAGATGAAGAGGGAGAGAACAGTGGTAGATTTGTCCGCAGAGCTCTGGAGCAGTCGGAGGAAGAGGCCCCTATCATTTGACTGTGAACTGAACCATGTCTGGGGAGCTATCCTTAAATGACACAGCACACAGAGGGTGGAGGCAGAGAGAGAGAGGGAGACAGAGAGTCAAAGGGATCACAGGCTGCAGGCTAGGCCTGTATTGACAGTCAGATCTATGCAGTGGCATGTATTTATACAACGTGTCTTGTTCACATCTGATGGCTGTTTACTCATAGTCTTCTACTTCTGATCTTAGAACTAATACTTTGCTCAAGATCAAGCATTGTTTTTCTTGTAGATCCTAGAATTTAAACCCGCAACCTGCCACCATCTGTCTTAGATAGGCATTTATCTTTTATGAAGGTGAGCTCCCGCAATTTAGTATTGCACTTCTGTGAAGACAGATTGAAGTTTAGCGAGGGGGACAGGGGGAAAGAGGAAGAGAGTGGATGGTGGAAGATAGAAAGAAAATTCCCATAATGCACCACAATAGTGCTTTCTTTCTTTTGTTTAAATTTAAATACACGCATCTATCAAGCTCCTTCATGTCTACAGTTAGTAACGAAGACTTTTCACCAAGCTCGAGCCAAGACGACCCTGATGAGGTCACTATGACATCATCAAAGTTCAAGCTTTACCAGAGCCACAGATGTCAACATAGTTCTCCTCATGGCGAGTAAAGTCAGCCATGTTGTCATATATTAGTTATATATTTTATATAAATACTTTTATAAGGACAGTGGTGTATTGTGTGTGTGTGTGAGTGAGGGACATGACAAGATCAGTACCACTCTCAAGTCTGTAAATAAGTAAATAAAGGAATCTGTCACCAGTAGCTGGTTAGCTTAGCACAAAGTTTCACACAGAATCATATGCAGAAGTGAGATATTTTAGCGACATCTGGACCAGCCATTGTGTGTATTTTACCCACCTTTCATCCAGATTAAAAATATCTTGCCCAGTGTGTGTGTGTGTGAGCCGAGGGAAAAGTTCTTTATTTTCAGATTTTGCAAATTATAGATTTTCAGAACGATAGAAGAAGAGCGTGAGAACCGCGGAGGGAAACACTAACAAAGGATGTGCTGTTACTGATTTAGGAGGAGGTGAAGTCGGTGCATATCGCTGCGTGCTTCTGCCTTTCTGCTCGAGATCTTTTCTTCCTTTTAGCGGGAATCAGTAACACATTTCCATTGTGAGGACAATAAGATGTTAACACTGAATAAGAGAAAAATGTATTTATGGGAGTCTAACATGCTCGGTTGAATTCTTTCCCTCCCTTCTTTCCGTCAGGTTTAACGCCCAGAGCTGCTATATTTTATCTCCAGTGCTGGACTGTTGATTTTATAGTCTGTCATCAGTCTGAAAAATCCCCTTCACTTAGTGCACATTAGATTACAGAGGGCCTGTTTGCTCATGTGTGCTTGTGATGAACAAACAAACACTCTAAGCTGTTTGGTAAATTAGCAAAAAAAAAAAAAAAAAAAAAAAGTGCCTGTGTGAGCAATGTGCACTCGTATATGAATGTGCGCACAGTAAATGAGTCCATTAGCGCTGGCATCGGCTGCATGCGTACTAAGCAAGTGAGCATGTGTATGTAATTTTACATTGAAGTGTCTCTTAATGATTTCCACTTGTGTGTGTGTGTGTGTGTGTGTGTGTGTGTGTGTGTGTGTGTGTGTGTGTGTGTGTGTGTGTTGGGGGGGTTGTTTTTTCTGTGTCTGTGTGTATGATGAATGGATTGATTAAGTGAGTGTGATTTCCAGTGTTTGTATGTTAGCTTGTGTGTGAATTATTTGCCTCTGTCTGCATCTGCAGTGTGATAAATGTATAGCCAGTGTTTTGTGTACACACTACAGGAGTGTATCAGCAGCAGTAGCTGTATACTGACCAAGACACCAAATGAACTCACTGTGTCTTTGTGTGTGTGTGATTGGAGCGATAGGGTGATATATTTGATGGCCTGTGTGTGTCTGTGCTGTATTATCTCTGGCAGGGCATGTGCAGGGGGCCTTGGGGCGACTGTGTGCAGGAGATAAGGGTGATTCATCTGTGTTTAAACGTGTGTGTGTGTGTGTGTGTGTGTGTGTGTGTGTGTGTGTGTTTTTGTGTGTGTGCAAGAGTATGTTTGTGCTTCGGAGGCACGCATATCCTCGTTTGGTGTGTGCACATGCAAAGATTTGAACCTCTCGTGTTATTAAATGCTCATACTGTATGCCAGAAGTCTGAAAGTAAATATCACGACAAACTCAAGATGGTAGTTGCACCTTAAAGCTGCACTTTAAATATTTTTATATGAAAATCAGCTCATATAAGTATGTGTTATGTGGCAAGCATCGCTCATAGTGATGAACCCACACTCTTCACTTCCTTTCAGTTACATGGACCGTTTTAGCATCTTTCAGTTTATTGTTTTGGTTTTCTGTCCCGCAACTTTACTGTTCCAGTTCAGTCTTACAGCTCTCGTCTGCACCGTTATGAGCAGTGCAGCTGAGCCCGGCACTGAACTCAGTTAGCAACCAGCTGGTGAACATAGTGGAACATTTAGCATCTAAAGAGCCAGATATTCAAAAGTTGGTGGAGAGCAAATATAGGACTAAAAGGAGTGTCAGTCATCAGCTGGAAATACAACTCCAGACCAAGGTGGCCAAAAAAGGTTCTTGGATGTTTAAAGCAGCCTGTTTGAAGTTGACCATCATCATTGTTAGAAAGAAATTGTGAGCTTTTACACAGTCAGCAGTCTAAATTCATGTTGTACAGCAACATTTTAGCAATTTCTTTGCTTTTGTTTGGAACACACTGCATACTTTCACCTCCTCAGGCCTCTCAAATCCTTGTCCACAGTCAGTGGACATTGCCCTTAAGGTTTGGGAACAAGTTTGCACAAAGATGACTTGACTTCAATGGGTGCAATGAGGAATCTATTTGTGTAATTGATTGGAATTACTTTTAAGCCTCTTCACACCACTTCTTAAGTTCAGTTCAATTCAAAACAGCTTTATTAATCCCACTGGGGGCAATTTGTTCAGATCAGCTTCACAAAACACATTAACATACTGTACAAACAAATAGATGATACAAAGAGCTAAGTGTGGAAAAATCTATAAATAATTCGATAAAGACTCACTGAGCACAATAAAAAAGATCAGATACGGTTTACAGTGCTTAAAAGAAAGACTGCAGAGCATTTAACAATCAGATCGCAGATCTAATGAATGATTTAGAGCAGGTAAAATATAACGCTGCCCTGATGCCAACAGAGAAAATTCTCTTGCAGAAACCTGTCCAGAAGACAAAATACCTTTTTTTTTACCCAAGCTGTGTGTGTCTTTAAGGGTGCAGAGAAAAGCAAAAGTTAGAAAACGCACAGCAGAGGATAGATGGACTGGATAGTTTGTGAAGAAGATGAATTCTCTGTTGTCTCACAGTAGCTTCAGTGTTCACATCACATTTAAGTAGTTTTGCTCACACTTTGCCAAGAAAACTTAAAAGTTTGAAAATTTGGTTGAAAACATAATTGGAGTGGATTTAACACCTTAAAAACGCAGAAAGACTGATATAGTAAAGTCAACCTTGTTATAGTGTAGCACAGCGGCCTCCGGTGTGTTTGATGCCAAGAAATACTTAAACAAAACAACACGTTGAGCCCGTGCCAGTATGCTATATTATTATCTTCATTCCAACTAATTGCCAGGCCAAACAGCGACACATATGCACACACAGGCTTCAACAACCACTCATCATTAGGGACTTTAACTGTGGTGTGCCATCCCCTGTTGTCATGACAACTCAGCACTGGATTTTGGCTTTGGAAGCTGTCACACGCAAGAGAGATTTTTCAGAGGCATACAGGTTTAAAAGGTTTTAACGCTTTGTGCTTGCAGTGAAACGATCAGGATTGTCGGGGTGCTGCGATAAAGAAGGCCCCGGGCTTCATCTTCACCTTACTTGGCTAGAATAATTCCTTTCCTTCCCATTTCCTGTCCTTCCTCACACTTGATGAGTGTCTGACATCTGTGATCATCTCTCATTTTTATTGAACTCATACACTCTCTGTTACACGCTATTGGGCGGGCGAGACACCACTCTCAGAATTGCAGACAAACATCCCAGTGGTTTTATCCTCACTCCATTTGCATTGCATATCCTCTGTAGGTCTTTTTATCTTTAAGACCATTGGGTCTGTGTGTGTGAGAGAGAGAGTGTGCTTTGTAAGCATGTGTGTCTGTTTGTGTGTGTGTGCGCGCGCGCGTGTGTGTGTGGGTGTGCCGTCAGCTAGCAGGAATGCATGGGTACCGCCAAAGCTAAGATGGCTGCCAAGCGCTAAGATGGCTGCCAGGATTCCACAGAGCGACGGCACGAGAGAGAAAGAGAAGCAGAGACAGAACGAGTGTGAGAGGGATTGAGGGAGAAGTACGCGAAGATGGACTCTCGCTCTCTCGTAGAATGAGGACAGAGTGTTGCAAGAAAAAAAAAAAGAAACTCTTTCCCAGTGTGTTTTTCTTTTTGACCCAGAGTGATGAGGTGATTTTGTTTGTCTCTTTTTGTTTCCTCGGTTTTGGCAACACGCAGACAGTGTGAATAGTGCAGCAGTTTGCTGGCACGTCGTCCACTAATGCCACCCAAGATTAGGATGCTGATTTGGGCTTAGAAGATGTTGAGATTGAGGGGGCCTAGTACTGGCTGCAAGGGGGCCACGTTCTGGCTAAGGAGACTTGGCCCAGGATGGCCTTAAAGCTTCAGAGCTGTGCGGTAATTGGCCTGAATGGTATATATATGATACAACCATAAAACTCCACAAGGCTGCATTACGCATCTGAAGAAGAATGGCAGCCAGCGTGCCAAACAAAACTAGCTGAAGCAGGCAGCTCTCTGCCTGTCTGCCCCTATGGAGGTTAAGGTAAACACACACGGGAGATGCAGTCCAAACAATGCCCAGATCTCGAAAGTGTACCTTTTACAAGTACCTCTCAAGTTGAAGAAGAAGAAGCTGAGGTTTCATGGGACCTTTAACACTTTACTCAAGTTAAGCTGTCAAAGGTTTCAACTAAAATAGTGTGTGTGTGTGTTTAAGTGGTTGGGAGAGAGAAGCCAAAAAGGACAAGTTCTCCTCAGACGCTCCAACATAATTGTTTTTTGATGTTGAAAAGTGATTTTCCTACGGTGACTCCAGAAGTCAGGATATTAACCTCCTGATTCGCCATTTTATAACTTTCGACTAAGGTCCAGCCTGAGAGGAAACACGCTCCAATCTTTAATCTCAGCCCTATGTCTGTCTGTCTTCAGTGGAAAGAATGAAAGAAGGCGCCATTTCCCATCACCTTGGGTAGCGTCCAGACATCTGTCCACCTGACTAACCATCTCTCTTTATCTTCTTTTTTTCTTCTTCTTTCTTTCAGAACAATCAGGACAATCAGACAATTCAAACCAGCAAGGAGACACAGACGTCAAGCCCCCACCAAATGGTGAGTTTACAAGCATGTCCTGTTCGCACACATGCAGAAAAAATGTCTGACATACCTGTGCCGACATACAATCGGCCAACATACAGGCACATTGCTGTATATGCACACCACCCCTACATACAGGCCTCTGTGTGTGTGTGTGTGTGTCCCAACAGAGTTGGGTCTAAGTTTATTATGGTAAGGAGAGCTGATGGTACTGTACTGTGGGGGTTGTGCTAGGATTGTGGTGGGCCACTCATAAATCACACTGACGTTATTGGAAGATGGGAACCACATGGCTGCTGCCGAGCTGAGCGCTGACCTCATGCGCTGTCCCCGCTGTGGTTAACCCCGGACAGGGATGGAGCGAAGGAGAGAGCGGGAGAAAAGTGAAGGGAGTTGGGTGGTGGGGGCGGGGGTTTGCAAATGAAAACGAGAGGTGAGGGGGGGGTGAAGGAATCAGGGAGGAGAGATGGGATGGACAGATGGACAGATGGATGAAATGAAGGAGGGAGGAAGGGTGTGGTTTGAAAGTTCACTACGGGTGTCCTTTATACACACACTGCATAAACCTGGATATTATGGATATGGACATTATAGAGCAGAATGTCACACACTCAACTCCAAACTTCAGAACGGCATATGCACAAAGTCATGCTCCACCAACATGCTCAAAGAACCGCCCACACACTGGAAACTTAGATTATTGTCAATGTTAACGCTAAGCTAAGTTTTATGATAAAAATCAGTTTTAGGAGTTAGCATTTACTTAGCAGAAACAAACACAAACACAATGTGGGCATATTATCACCACTGAAGTTGCTACAGCTTTGAAATTAGCAAACAGCTGCCTATTTACGCATCCAGCAGATATGTAGCAACATTAGCATTCCTTTGGAGTCGTGTTTCTAACCACCTGTCAAATATAAGTCTAATATTCACTCTCCTTTTAGATGTTTTGGCCTCTGTGAGCTCATCTATCTGCTAAATGCTTCACTGTTTTGTTGCTACATGTAACTTCTGTCTGCAGAACCAAAACAGGAAAGCTGAAAGCCGTAAAACAAGTTAGAAGAGGCTAAAATGCTCCGTAGAGCTAGAGGAACTGCAGATAATTCTCTGCAGCTTTGTGGCTCCATTTTCAATTATCATGTGATCTGTTCATTCATATTAAAAAATTGATTATAGTTATTGATTAAACTTAGACTAACATGAGGAGTTATTTGTGTGTTTAGGTTGTGGACTAAACGTAAGCTTAGATCGAGGCATAGGTTTAAGTTGGGGACTGAGAGGTTAATCACACTTTATTGCAACTCAGCTCTTCTTTTTAACTCGATTTTCTAACCATCATTCCCATCAGTGAGAGCAATCTTGTATTTGCTAAGCTAATTGTTGCAATCTGGGAACACAGTGACATGATTTAAAAAGAAAAAGTCACGATCGTAACAATTTTAAATAAAAAAAACTTTGGCAATCCATCACAGTTTACAGACCAGTTTTATGGTTTTACCCGTCCTTCTTGCTGTAGTTGTAGGCTTACACTGTTTTGGTTTGCTCACTTCGGGTTTCACCTCCAAAAAAAAGTCGTTTAGATCATCTAAACGTTGGACCTCTGCATATGTGCTTCAGTATGCATGATATATACACAGATATCAGAATGCACAATGCATTATTCATTCAAACAGCTGTCTATGTGGAGATTAGCCTCACTTGTTGGACCTGATTGGATGTGTATGTTAGACTGTCAACAGTGAAAAAAATGAACATGTCCAAACCAACAGGCCTGTTGTGTCTTATAGAAAACACATGGTCCCACTGGATGACACCGGCTTTTCCATACATATGTTTTTCAGCTCAGTCTATATGTGTGTGTATACTGATTGGTGTGTGTCTGTGTGCACATGTAATTTTATGCATGTTTTGGTGTATGCAGTGCACTCTCACACACTCTTCTCTCTCTCTTTCTCTCTCTCTCTCTCTCTCTCTCTCTCTGTTTTTTTACCCAGGCCACTTGAGTTTCCAGGACTGCTTTGTGACTTCAGGGGTGTGGAACGTAGCCGAGTTGGTCCGCGTGTCTCAGAGTGAGTCACAGCTATAATTTCCCCTGTCAATCTCCATGTAGACAACACACTCTTGCTTGTCAGTCCTCGTACACTTCATACAGTCACTTTGTTATAACACCGTGCACATGGCAGCATCTGTCATGCACCAAGGAGCACGCTTTTTATGCTGGGAAACATTACAGTTTGAAGGATAAGGCTGGTGTTTTCTATATTTTTCTTATTATCAACATGAATTGATCCTGATGAGGAGTATTGTCTGTGTCTTTATTGTACTGGGAGATATGTTCCTTTTTTTTTACCTTCAACACACACACAGTAGTTTATTTTGACTAAATCACACCAAATATGTTTTAATCCACAGCTGAAAAGAGTTCCCAATAAATATAGTATTTAGTGTTGAGTTCTTTTTGCTTAAAGCTACAATGACCAGCTGTTTCAGGACATTACTGAGACTTTTTTTTTTAAAATTTACTGAAGATTGACACAAAGTGTTGAGAGATGTCAGGAGATTCACTGAAAAAGACATAACAGATTGTCCAGGATCAGTCCGGTGTCAGGAAACAACAGCTAATAAATACCAGGACACCAACCTGCTCCTGATCATGGAGCTGTATAAAAAGTCAATGGATCACCAAAAAGTTGTTATGAGTCATCCTTAGCAAATCATGATTATGATCATGTGTTTAAGTCCATCCAATTCCTTCCGCTTATCTGGGGACTATCTGCCGTTAAAACCTGGGGTACGTTCCAAACGCCCTTCTCCCCAGTGACGCAGGTCATGTCAGTCTGACCAATAGTTGTCAAGACCTCATGGTGGCACTGAAGGAAAAGAGTTGGAAAGTCATTTGAATTCAGTTCATCTTCTGGGGACCATGAATGTCCGTGCAAATATTTTAGACATCCATAGAGCCAGATAATAAATAAAAGTACATCAACACCAGCTTTATCCTTTAAAAGCATAAAGACATGATTAGTTACAGTATGTAGATGTACATTTTCTGATATTATTCTCCTATGTGGTGTGTGATGTGTGTGTGTGTGTGTGTGTGTGTGTGTGTGTGATGTGTGTGTGTGTAGCCCCTGTGGCTACAGCGACCGGCCCCAACTTCTCCCTGGCTGACCTGGACAGCCCCGGCTACTATAACATCAACCAAGTGACCCTGGGACGGCGCTCCATCACCTCCACCCCCTCCACCAGGTACACACACAAACACAAAATGCTCAAACTGTTCTTTTTTTCCACTGTACTAATATTCTTCATTTCTTGAGTCTATAACCTCTTAACGCTGCTGTATTCTTAGCTTACTCTGCTTTTTGATCTTTTCCCTCTCTCCCAACCCTTCCTCCCTTTCCCCCTCTTTTTCTTCACCGCTAATCCTTCTTGTTCCCTCTCATTTTTCCCACCGATCTGTCCGTCACTCCGTCTGCATTTGTGTCTTTTGTCTCTGTTATTTCCCCTCGCTCCCTCTGTCGTCCTCCCTCGCTCATCTTTACGCTGCAGGACTGAAATGGAGCTTTATGCAAGTCTCCCACGGAGGTAGTTACACTCATTACAGAATATCTCCCTTGATACTAATGTAACACAGACCCCTGCATCACACTCGCAATGAAAGCCACACACGCATGCTGTCACATAGATATGCACATGAGCGCACACATATTTAAACATTTTGGATCAGCAGTGAAACACTGTACGTTCACAGCCCCCCTTTTCATTTTATTGGTCACAGATGTATGAGTCTATAAGAATCTGCAAACACACACATAAATGCGTTCCAGCATCGCTGTGCACTCTTTCTGTGCCCAGTTTCTAGCGTGAGGCTGCTTCGGGCCAGTATGGATACAGCGTGTTGAATAAATTCTGCCTGATGTTTGTCTCGCTGTCTCCAGTGGCGTTGCGTTGTCCCCCCTGGCTAAAACATAATATGAAAACAAAACATTGAAGGAAACCTTGACATTTAGAATTTTTATAACTCTTGATTTCATGCAGACACATGTCTGACTCCAGACGAAATAAGCACTCGCATTGTCCTCAGATGTCCCCCCAAATAATATGCGTGCATTCATTAGAGCACCAAACAGTGGTTGAGAAATCAGGCTAGCATGCAAGTTTCAGAAAAAAAAAAAAAAAAAAGATTAATCTCAAAATCTCTCCTTCCTCTTTCCCTTCTTCATGGATTAAACAACACCACCCCCCTTCCCGCTCCTCTCTTCTTTTTCCTTCAGCTCCAACAAGCGCAAGTCCATTGATGACAGCGAGATGGAGAGCCCGGTGGACGATGTCTTCTACTCAGGCCGTTCCCCAGCGGCTGGCAGCAGCTCTCAGTCCAGCGGTTGGCCTAATGATGTGGATGCAGGTAGTGCCCCTTACAGCCTTCACCATCAGATACTTCTGGAGCTGGGCTGAGGTCCACATCAATTCAGACGCAAAGATTTAACTGGTATCTATCAATACCAATACAATACTTTGATGGAGGCTGCAGCTGAAGCAGCTCCTCTAGTGTCTTTTTAGTTTTAAAGCCCCTGAAAACTTTTTTCACCCCAATACTTATAGAAACGCTTTCTTGCTGAGAGTTAGAGGAGAAGATTGATACTGCTCTCATGTCTGTACAGCAAAAATAGAGCTGCTGCCTAGCAGCTGGTTATCTTAGCTTAGCATAAAGACTGGAAACAGGTGGAAACAGCTAGCCCGGAGAAGAGCTTAGCTTTGCATAAAGGGTGTGAACAGCCAGTATGGCTCAGTCCAAAGTTAATGTAATCCAAGCTCACTAATTAACACATTATATCTTTGTTTGTTTAACCTGTAGTCCTACAAAGTGTAAAATGATACGTTGTGGTTTCAGGAGGTGGGTGCAGTAACTTCCTGAAGTCTGAGATTTTTTTCAGATTAAATAAACAAGGTCTAACCTGTTAATTAGTGAGCTTCAGTGCTGCTGATAGGTGGATTTTGTTACCTTTGGAGAGCCAGGCTAGCTGTTCCTAGTCTTTATGCTAAGCTAAATTAACCAGCTGGTGACATACTGTAGAGATGTGACAGCAATCTTTTCATCAACTCTCAGTAAGGAGACAAATCTTGAAATGTTACTTCATATATTGATGACTAAATTAACACCAGTTAAAGTTCTAGTTATTTATTCATTTGTTAATGCTAAATCCTGATTGGTGCTGGTGAGATGTCCATCACTTCTAGTAAGAAGCTGACTGAGAACATCTGTTTTCAGGGGCCTTTAATCCAAATTATCTTTACACACTCATTTCACTAACTGACTTGAAATGGACCAGACGCCACAGCTCCACTCCATCCACCAACACACCCCTTGCCTCTGTACTGTGTTGACCCTTCTCTCCATCACTTGACTCCCCCTCATCATCCCGACTCTCTTTCTCAACCGCTTCCATTCACAACTTCTACTTCACTCACAACGTGTACTCCCACCCCCACCGAGCCAAGAAAAGGCCTGTTTGAGGTAGATGTCACATGCTGCAGGGACTTTAAAGGGCCAGTTTACCCAAAACACACACATATTTTCCCCCTGTTACTCAGAGTGGTTTGAACATGCAGATTGTGTTTGGTTGTATTTGCAGAAGTTTTTTTTTTTTTTTTCCATCCCAGTACAATGGAAATGAATGACCATCATTTGTGGTGAAAAACTCAAAACAATGTCCCAGTTCCTGAGAATAATTTTCACTGGTGACTATTTTCAAACCCCTCCCAACAAAAAATAAATGTAAGATCTGTGCTAGTGAGGTCTCTCAAGTGACACGTTACTGTCAAGTTTTTCCAATATAACTTTTTACATGACTGCCACACCTTTGTTATAATGGGGTGGAGGCAGGAAGTGTCATCAATCCTCCATACCTCTGCAAATAAAACTAAAAAAAAAAAATCTGCATATTTACTAGGTGAAAGTGTGAATGTGTCTTTACCATGTGACATTTTGTTCTGGCTGAACTGACCCTTTAAATAGACCATGAAGTGAGTACGTTTAACTATTTGTCAGCTGTCAGTGAGAAAAGTGGCAGTGATGGATATATTTTATATAAAACTCCTGGATTGTGTGTGTGAGAGAGAGTGTGTGTGATGTCTGAGATTGTCAGAGCCACATACAGTAGATAAAACAGAGATAACTGTCAAAAGCTACATAGACTTTATTGTGTCTGTCCCTTTTGCGTTTCATTTTGTTCATCAGACTTAAATTAACTTTCTGAGTAAGGCCAAACACAACAGGCTATCATAGTGAGATTCATATGTTCATCAACATGTCACATGTTAGGAATAGTCTGGCATTTTCTCTTTCTTGCCGAGAGGTAGATGAGAAGATTAATACCACACACACACGTGTGTGTACGGTAAAGCTGCGGCCAGCAGCCAGTTAGCTTAGCTTAGCTTAGCACAAAGACGGAGTTAACGGAGAAAACAAAACAATCAGATATAAGTGAGCTGTACAAAACAGATTTTGTTGCCTAACCTAACAGCTAGACGAGCTGTTCATAGCTATATAACTATAGCTATAACTATAACTACAGCTATAGCTTTTTATATTTTGTTTTTTGTACAAATTAAACTGTATTTATTTGTGAGTTTGTTACCTTCAAACAGAGCCAGGCTAACCTTTTCATCAGTTTTAAACCTTTGTGCTAAGCTAACTTCATAATTGCGGTTCCCTACAGACAGGCATATCAGTCTTTTCAGCGAGCTCTTGGCAAGAAAGCAAGTAACCAAAATGTCGAATTATTCTGTTCTTGTGCAGACTCTCTGAGTTTTACCATCTAAATCCCTCTCCGTCGTCTTTATATCCACTAGAGTAACCGCCCATTTACTTCCTGAATCATAACCATTCACCCTTTTTGGCTTACAGCATTTTTAACCATCATGATGGGGACCATGTCAGATGTATTTACAATAGACTTCCTGTACTGTATATCTCTGGGGTTTAGTATTTGACTTTGGGGATTCTGTTAAATTGCTGAAATTCATGTATTCTCCGATTTATAACCGTCACTCCCACTCACATGCTGCCATTTTAATACCGCCAGCAGTAATGATGTAACTACTTTATAGACACTTGCTGCACTCTATAACATTAAAATCCCCTGTTGCCCATTATTTAACCACTCTTCTTTCTCTCTCTCTCTCTCTCTCTCTCATTCTTTCCACATATCTCTCTGTCTCTGTCTCTGTCTTTTTCTCTCCTCCCCTCTTCCATTGTTAACTCTTCCCTTCTCCCCTTGTTTGGCCTTTCAGTGCAGCACCATTTGGCCAGTGTGCAGGAGAGGAAGATTAAGCATGAGAGCGATGGAGTGCAGTTTCCTTACCATGGTTAGAACAACATTAAACATTATACTGTGTACATGTATGCTCTCCTTCAGCTCACACCACCCTCAACTTGTATACACCTCTTTCTGTCCTTTTTTCAAGTCTGTTTGCACTTCCTGTGAGCTCCCTGAGCTGTTCTGCATTTTCCATTCGTCCTCTTCTCTTCTCTTTTCTTCTCTTCTCTTCTCTTCATCCCTCTCTTGTGTCTTGTTCTCTGGCTATGCTGCCGCTGGGTGGGGTTGTGTTTCTACCAGATGTCTGCTGTTGTCCATTGTGGGTTTACCAAAGCCTTTTGGTAGCCCAGTAGCTCCATAACATCCACCGCCTGTCTGCCTCAAAGATGTTGTTGTAAATCTGTGAAAGAAATCAGACATCGAGGAAGATGAAGACGTTCCCGAGAAGATTCAGAAAATACAAATTACTCCTCGTTATCCTCACACACACTGTCTGACAAACAATCCACTATATTTTCAATGTGTAATCATGTGCATTATCATATCAGAAAAAAAAAAACACGTTGTTGTGACACACCACACGCAAACATGAGTTTCTGTGGTGGTGTGAATTTGTCAGCAACATCCAGCTAAGAGCTTTGGGTGTTGTAATTTTGTTGTCGAGTCCCGAGAGAGAAAGCGTTGAAAGACACAGAGAAGGAGGAGGGGTGAGTGTGTGTTTGTCTGTGTTTGTTTGTGTGTGTGTGTGTGTGTGTGTGTGTGCGCGTGCGTGAATGAGGTTTTGTCGAGTAGCAGCGTTAGCCGCTTCATCCAGCCGGTTGTTTAGACAGAGCTGTCGAGTGGTGTCCCACCTGCCATAGGCCTGACTCAACCGTCTCTGAAAGACGGCGCCGGAAAAACAACATACGACCCAAACAAACACGACTAAAGGCACTCAGGTGTGTCATCTATGCACAAGGCACCTTCTGTCTCCGAGACATGCTTACTCACTAACACACACGTTTACAAATGGCATGCAGACACACACACACACACACACACACACACACACACAAAACTAAATTTAAGCTCTTTCTCTGATTTACATTCACACACACATAAACACACTCACAACAACACGCACAACCCCAATCTGGAGAGGAGCAGCGTTCCGGTCCAGATGGCGCCTCCATGTGTCTACAGCAAAGGGAGCTACTGGGTTACAGCAGACATCTGTTCTGGTGATGGTGGTGGTGGTGTTGGGAGTGAGAGATGAGGAGGGGCGGAGGACAGGAGGAAGGGAAGGGAGGGGAGGGAAGGAGGTGGGGCCTCCGCCTCTGCCCGCTCTGGAGGTGATCCTCTACCTGAATGAAAGGCTCTGAGGCATAGCAGGTGATCATGTAATTCATCATTAAGTCTGCTGTCTCCCGCTCTGCTCTGCTCCGTTCTCTCCTTCTGCCTGCTTGCTCCTGCTGCTGCTCAGTGGCGGGAAATCCCACCACCAACTTTTCAGTAGGAGGAGGTGGGGGTGGAGGTGGGTGGGTGATATTGACGGAGAATTCCAGCTAATTATTTGGTGTTATGGGCTTAAAACTGTGATGTGTGTGGTACGGCTGCGCTGTTGTTAAGGTGTCCTTGCTTTCCACCTGTAACACATTACCTCAGTGTTTATGAGTGCTAATGATGTGCGAGGTCGTCAGTTAATGAGGGGCACTACTCTGTTAATGTATATTGTTTCTTGCTTACCTGAATGATGACGAGTTTTTCTCCCTCTCTCACTTTGGTGTGTTTGTGTGTGTGTGTGTTTTTTTGTGTGTGTGTGCACATGCTAGTGGACCAGTTCTGTGACAGTTAGGGGGTTAGTGTGGTCGCCAGCTTGTTAGCGTGGCAAGACTAGAGGGTCATGGGAGCAATTGGCTGCCAGTCTGCTCGTGTAGTGTGCCAGGAGCAGGACACAGAAATAATGTAGAACAAACAACTGTGTGTGTGTGTGTGTGTGAGTCTACACATATTCACACACACACACAAACACAGATTAAGGGAGAGATCAGAGTAACTTCTGTTAGCTTTATCAGACAAAGCTTTCATTGGGCATCTGGGCCTCGTTTGCCGCTCCTCACTGAGAAGCCTCGTCGTAGCAGATATTTCAGCAAGATAGCAGCTAATTAGGGAATATTACAGAGACTAAAAACAATATGTATAATTTAAGGCTGTTTATTCGTAATAAGCTGGTTATAATTGGACATGTACTGTGGTGGCAGGCACTCATTTCTATATGTACCACAGGGGGGAACTGGAGCCAAACAGGCTTTATGTGAGGGATGCATTGAATCCACGGTGTGTCTGCGCTCAGTCTGTCTGTTTTTAACAGTGTGAGCACAGGCTACAAATACAAGTTGAAGTTATACATTTGCACTAACTCTCTGTTACTGCAAACTTAGCGAGTGAGACACTGACTGACCTGTTGCAGTTTTACTGCTACTTTACTGTATATTTACTCAAGCACTGTAGTCCAATTTATCATACTTTTCTTGTTTATTTCTATTTAGTGCTACATTCTATAAGCAATAGATATAGCTGTAGTTATATAGCTTATATATAGTAACTATATGTATGTAACTATGTAACTATATGGATGTATTGCAGAATGAAGTTTTACAGTGTATAAATGAAAATAATGATAACATGTATGCAATGCATCAATATAGTAATAGTTCTACTAATAATTTCACAACGTGGTGTTATAAGTTTAACTTAAACCTGCAACAACTGTTTGTTTGCCACTAGGTGGCAGCAAATGCAAGCTTTGCAAAGCAGCATGGACATATTATCACCGTTCTGCATCGTTATGACTCAGCAAATATTCACTCGTTTTACACATCCAGCAGATTTGTTGCATAAATTTGCCTTTGTTTTGTGTCGTGTTTCTGGCCAACTGATTTATGTAAGTTCCAATGTTCTCCTTTTAGCGCTATTTTTGGTCTCTAGAAAAATATCTGGCGCTTTAGCCGCTAAATGCTCCATTATGTTCACTAGCTCGCACCATCTTTGTCCAGCTGCATTTTTGGTACTGGACAAGATTTTTAGAGGGTTTTTCTCGGCAGAAACAGCTGCACGCTGTGGCTGGAAACAACGCTGATGCGAGCAGTAAGACTGGACCAAAACAGTAAAGTTGAGGGCTGGAAAACCAAAACAAGTTATACGAAGCTATAAATCTTTGTAGAGCTAGCAGGAAATGCAGAGTCAGGTGGTAATTCTCTGTGTTTATCACTGCCGCCGTGCCCGTTCATATCCAAGTAGTCATGTGATCCATTGTTAATACAAAAATATTGATTATACAGCTTTACTGTAAGTAAAGGATCTGGGTATGCCTTCCACCACTGGTAGCTCCTCAGAGTGCTGCATTGCACCAGCAGGTGTACTCTGAATGCAATAAATTACATTGGTTATAATATATTACCAAGCAACATTCCAAACCCACCATCGGAAGTAAAATATCAGTGCCAGATGGATGACAAGTCTCCGCTACTAACATTCTGCTGACTGAACCAAATGGTTTATTTATACTTTTAATTTTCTTGAAACTTTAGTTTTAGACTGTTCAGCTCTTCTTCTCCTCCACTTTTATGTCTCTTTTGACTCAATGATTGGCCGACTCCATTGTGATTATCAAAGACCTGCAGTCCTACGTCACTGATATTTTAGTCAAGGTGGAATTTCTTTGCACCAAATATAAAACTGTTCTGTGGGAGAAAGTTTGTGTGATCACACGATTTTTTGCAGCATAGATGGCTGTAAAATCACAAAGCAAATCATATATCTTTATAATTTTATTTTAAATAGACATTAATTAAAGGCAAACACATAATTCTTATTTCACAATAAAAAAAATATGATTATCTTCGAGTTCTCCTGTAAAATTAGGTCAGAAGCCACCGTGTGCTTCTAGGCCTTCTATAGAAAAACCTCCAATTTTTTTTATTTGTGTTCAACCATCTTCTTTTCTTCATGACTCTACCACTAAATGAAACGTATCTCACTCTGCTTATTGTATCCGCTCCTCCCACCTACACGTGTCACATGATGCGCCTAGCTGAACATAAGTGCCGCCCACCTTTTTTCTATACTTATCGGTGCCCACACGCAAGCACAGCTGCGCCCATGCCTGCCTATGAGCAGAGTGGGTAAATAGTGATAAAAGATTTCCCAGTGTAGCATTAAAAAAAAGCTTTTCAGAAATCTGCTCCGTTAGACTTTATATGCATAGCTCATAAAATCTATTTCCACGTCTCTTTGGGCCATGTTGAAATTACCCACGTCTTTATTTGAGTGTATTTGTTTTATATGTGTGAATATTGTGTCGTTTAGTAGTTTATGGGACCTTTTCTCGCCAGCGTTGTTTATCGCTGTATTCACTCGACCAAATCTGGAGCAAACAAAAACAGAAAGTCCAAAATGTTCCAGAAAAAAACAGTAATGAGGTCTGTGTGTCCACGCTGATGTACTTTTCTATACTTTTACCTCATTATTCTCTGTTTTATGGATTGTTCTTTCCAGAGTTTTATTTCAGCATATATTCAACATTGCGGTTCCAGGCAGAGGTCAAATACACCATTTGGCACCGGTCCTCAAACCCTGAAAGTCTAAATTGTGCCTTTGGATTACCATACATCAAAATAAATTCCCTCTGCACCCACCACACGAGGCCTTGATCACAGAAGAGAGCCTCTTTTATCTGTAGCTCTCACACTTTTGGCCATGTTTCTGGTCCGCTGGTGAGCCCGGCCTATACTTAGTGTGCCCGTTTTTACCAAACTGAGGGATATTTCATGCAGTCCTTTAGCCTCAGCCGACATTTATAGACAGAGGGGGGACACTTTAATATGTTTGTCTATGTGTGTCGGCCATGCCGTCACCGCTCCTCTCTCCTGCTTAACTTCTTCCATCTTTCTGCCGCTCTCTCCCATCCAGCGTTCGCTGGCGGTTTGCCCGGTGCTCGCCACCCAGTCTGAACAGCTTGTGTACGTGTGTATGTGTGTGTGTGTGTGTGTGTGTGCACACGTGTGTGTGTGTGTGTGTGTGATAGAGTTCAGAAAGCACTTCTTTATGAAATACTGTGCGTCTTAAAGGCAGTAACAGTAAAATACCTGACTGTCATGATATGCAGAAGGGCACTACATCAGAGGATCTGTTGATGTATATTTTGGCATGCTCTTCTGCAGCTATACGTAGCCGCGTAGCTCGTGCTGGCTTTGGCTTTGAAAGGCACAGTCTGCCCCAGATATGAGGCCATCCAGGAACCCATTCATTCAAGAGGCATCCTGACAAGTGCAGTGAGTAGGTTGGTTGGCATGTTTTTTTGTAGCCACACCAGGCTCTGAGATCTCAGAAAAGGAGACATCTCTGAATTATTCGGTATGCCCTGCGAGTAAAGCCAGTGTGTAGGACTGCTGCATTGTTCGTACACTCCAGTGGTGACCATAGTGGGATCGCCGTCGCATTTCCCAGCTCTCCTCTCTCCTGACACTAGCCCCTAGACTCCCGACCTCCCCCTTCCCAACCCTTCCCCCTTTCTCCCGTCACCTCCCTTTGCTCTGAACCCCCTGCTGCTTCAAAACATGGCCTCTCACCGGACCCTGCCCTCAACCCCCACCCCTGCTCCCACACACCCCTCAGTCTGAAGGACATGGTACAGCCCGCTGACTGTACACAAACATAGAGAGAGACAGATTGTGAGAACCCATCTGTATGTTAAGCCAATCAACAAATCAATGAATGAATCAAATCGATCAGTCCATTGATTTCAATCATAATCATTCGATTCTTGCAATCAAATTCAGAAGTGATAAGTTTATTTTTCTTTTTTTTTCTTTTTTTTTTTTTAGTAGAGTCAAAGTAAGAAAAGCAGCCATGTTTGATTAAAACCTCGTCTCTGTTCTGCCATTTTGTTGATCCCCTTTTTGCCAGGACTCTCATCGCCTAGTTCTCTTAAGAAGCCGGGGAAATTCGATTTCAGCGCCCTGTCCTCCCAGACGAGGTCCCCCCGCATGGCGTTCACCCACCACCCACTGCCAATGCTGGCGGGAGTGAGACCAGGTGAGACCAACCCAGCTCCCAATCCCCCTGATAGCCCCCACCCCTTCCCCACCCCTCCACCCACCCCCTTCACCATCTCCTCCTACCCACCTCCCCTACTTCTTCAGGGCCCCGACCCCTTCCCCCTGGCGCAGAGTTGGGAGCATTGTCTTTGGGAGATGAGAGTGGCTGGGAATTCAAAGCTGGCGGGCACCTCTGCCTCCTCCTCCTCCTCCTCTTCTGACCTTGTAGGGTGCAGGTCAAGCTGGTGACGGAGCTTCTTGGGAGCCTGGGTGTGGTGTTGTGACTTTTCTGGGTCTATCTGGTGGATGGTGGATGGTTGGTGGTCATCTAGATATGATCTATAAAGATCATCTTCTTCTTCTTAGTGGAAGAACAAGACCAGAGGGGTGGTTGCTGCCTGTTCTGTTCCATCCTTTCACCTGATTGTGAAGCTTGGCTCTTGTTCTTAACAGTGTTAATCACATCAAGTGACATGTACTCATTGACTCCTGACTTATCATGTCATTTATTTATAACTGAAACTTAAAAAAAATGTTTGAATGAATTTTAAAAAGGTCATAAAAGTAATAAAATCAATAAACTGACGTTTTTAAGCATCTCAAATGCAACAAAATCAACCTCAAATACAACTGTACATCTGTAACCATCAGGAAGTAGTTCAAATATAAAATAGATTCTTTTTTTAAATATGTATTGAGTTCAGTACAAATAGTTTGTAAAGTCTTTGTGGCTCTAATGAGAGTTTTTCAAAGAGAATAAAATAATCCTGATGATAATTATTTCAACACTGAGCATTACAAACTGAAATGCATTATGGGAAATGTAGGATTTTTCAGAGATAGGCTCGTAACCTCAAGTCAACATATCTCGGCTTCAGCTGCTTTCATTTTGACCATTTCTCAGAATCAGTGTCTTATGAATGAAGTACAACAGAACTCAGCTTTAATCATGGGTTGTATTGAGGCTGAGTTACCAACCAGGGAGAAGTGGGCAACTGCCCCAGACTCCAGATCAGGTTCCATATCTGTGTAACAACTGGTTTGTGGTAGTTTGATGAATTGCATTTTTGTGTGGGAGTATGTGAATATGCAACACTGAGGCACAGTGAGTCTATCAGCTGACTGTGATCAGGGCCTCAAAGAGGTCTGTAAGTTCCATCTAAGATCTAAGATCCATCTATGAGAGGGTGCCTGTGTCAAAATCTTGTTTTTACAGTGCTACTGACACCATCACCATCCTTACATGGTGCATATTTCTAAATTCTTGTGTGTTTAAGTAAAAAATAGCACAGCAAACCCAGGGCCTTAGAATATTCCGGAATAGAAATACTGTACAAATTGCACAGAGGGTGGGAGAAGGGGGCAACAGCAAATTATTTTGGAACCAGGACCCCCGAGCTGGCTGATCCAGCCATGGTGTTCTTCATCTTAACTCCTTCATCTTTTTTTAATTTTTTAAAATTCTTATAGACTTGTTTTTCTTGACAGTGTGGTAACTCCAAAGTGATCTCGGTGTGGGTGTGAGCACGTCTTTATTTACGCTGGCGAGGGCAGCAAATGAGATGCTGTGTGAACCAGCTGATCCTCCACCAGGCTGAAACAAGCAGCTCATGATAACATCAGATACCAAACGGAGCCAAAGGGACTCCAACAATAAATCATCAGTCTCTCCATTTTTTATCACCGTGGCACAGATCGAAAAAAAGAGGGCTTCCTCTTCTTTTTTGGAAAGTGCGCGTCCATGAATTCACCCCGTGAAGGAGCTCACTGGAGATAATTACCCATGTGCTTTAGTTCTATAACTAGGCTACATCAAAGGCTTGTTAAGCCACCAAGCAGATGTGAAGCAATGAGGTTGACCGCCGTGTCATTAAACCCTCCTCCGTGGTTGTTGACAGACCCTGTGCCTGTTGATATACAGCAAATCTCAACACGCACACACACATATACGTGTTCACGCTCAACATGAACACACATACACACACAATATCCCATCCTTGTTGTGGCCAGCAGTTGTGATTTATACAGTTGTGATTTGTTTCTTTTAAGACAAACTCTCACAGTGTTCAGGCTGGAGCCGGTCCCACGCTGGCGTGAAAGTGCTTACCACATCATCAGCGATGTTGTTTTTCTGTGTGGAAGACAAGATCCAAGGGGATTTAGGGCTTGGAGAAATGGGGTTGAGTAACTTACTCGGGCTAGCCACTCACTGTGGTGGTGGTTTTGGTAGTTTGTCCCTCCAGCCGCATTCAGCCGTTCTAGAGCGGAGATTCCCAACCAGAGGTACTCATACCTCAGAGGGGTTTCTTCTGCAGTTGCCAGGAGGTATTCACTGAAGACTGTGGCGTAGCTTAAACTAATTTGAAAAGATAGAAATCACAATCCATCCATCCACAGTGGGCAAGAGTACAGCCTGGACAGGTCACCAGTCAATCATAGGGTTGACACACGGAGACAGACGATTCATGCTCAAACCTATGGACAATTTAAAAACTGAAGCTTGTGGTCCGACTTAGGCACAGGGAGAGCAGAGCGTTAACCACTGCACCACCGTGCCACTCCAAAATCACAATCTCATTAGAAGAAGCACTAATGGTTATCATAGGCACTAGCTTAGTTTCTTCAAGATGTTTCATCTCTCAGGCCCACTTGACCTTAACAGCCCACTGGATTGGGAGAGGGTGTGTCCATGAGATGTCCATGCCCCTCAAGGCACCAACAGCCCCCACGGAGGTAAAAACCTTGGACTGTCGCCCCCTCACAACTGATGAAGGCGAAACATCTTCAAGAAACTAAGCAAGTCCAGTTGCCTATGATAACCTTCAACTGATACCATGACCTCGATGCCTGAGGATCTTCATAGTCAATATGCACTTCATTACAAGGAAATATATCTACAGAGTGAGTCAGTTGTAACACAGCACAGCGGACATGAACAGTGTGAGAACAGCAGAGAAGTTTAAATTGTTGGGTAGTTAGTTTGCTGAAAGTAATGGTTGAACTAGTTCAATAAAACTAAGGGATAAACGGTTGAAACATTCAGCTTCTGCCACACTAAGTGGTAATACGAATGGAAACACACCTACATTTAACATTCAGTTGTATAACAATGGTTAATATTTGTGTAATCAATAGTGTTACATCCACCACAGAACACATTTGGAATATGGTGGGTGGTGTCGATGAACAGGTTGTTGAGTTCATGACAGGGCTGTGACAGTCCATTAGATGAAAACGGTTGGGAACCACTGCTCTAGAGGGTAAGGGTGGAGAGATCCCTCTGATCCTGCCCCCCCAACCTCACCACAACCACCACCCCTCCCCATCCCCTCCCCAATACCCCCAGAGTGTTTGGCCTTCACCCAGTCTCTAATGGGATTAGTTGAGGACTAATAGAAGCAGGGAGACAGTTCCACTGGGGAGCAGGCAGCCTGGCATGGGAGCAAGGTGTTACTAGGCTCAGAGGCGTATAGGCCCCAGTCTCGGGGGTAATGCAGTGGATTTGGCACATGAAGTACGCTCACACACACAATGTATAGATGCAGGCACCCAAGAGTGTTGGCAGCCCAACATGGGGCAGCTGGGGGGCCTGGATGGGGCTGAGGTGGGTGTCAGACTGGCACAGCTAAGAGGAGAACAGGCTTCTAATACAAATCAAGGAGGTTTAGTAATGGATATAGGTCTGACAGAGAGGGCTTTGTGTTCAGGACTCAACCAACTGCTCCGCTCTCACACCTCACATACATTCAACTATGTTCTTCTATTTTCCTCTTGTTGTAAATCAAAAAAAAGGAATCCTTTTTTTAAACTGAGAAGCAGTAACACCTGTCTTACACACACACACACACATACACTCCAAAGCCCATTAACAGAAAAAAACATCAACTTAGACATACAGTGTGAACGTACAGATTAGTTCTGTCATAGAAACAAAATGAGTCAGATAAAAAATGGCATTACCGTCCGTGGTTGCCAAATTGCGTCGACGCCAATGAATCACACCCTCGAAACAGCACCCAGGCGCGCGAGCGAGCATTAACAGCGGCTAATTTAAGACAGTGCTCAATGATCTCTTTGTGCTTTTTCTTTTTTTTTTTTTTTTTTTTTTAAGCTCTTTGGATCTGATTTCAAAAATATAACTCTTCCATCTATTGACTTTTTTTGAAGATTCAGGTGTGTGTGCAGCGCTTCGCCTGTCTCCAAGTCTGAATGGTGTTGACTTAAATTGTTATGTAGTCTCTGTAAGTGTGCACAAATGAATGCAATGTGTGTGTAAATCTCCTCCATAAAGCTGTATAGATTTACTGCAGTGATCATAAAACATTATGAGCAATGCCCATAATGACTATTAACTTGAAATCTTGGAAAAACAACTTCTCCTTTCATGTTCGACATTTTAAAGCCAGATTCAAACTTTATGGTTTCCAGTTGTGATGTGATGATATTCTTGCTATCATTCGTCAGTGCATCTTTCCCATCTGTAATAATGTGTACTAATTCAATGGTTCATGTCTTCCTCTCGCTCTCTGCATCTGCCTCCACTTGTGTTCCTCTAACATGAATGTCTCTGTCGGCAGGGAGTCCCCGTGCTTCAGCCTCGGCCTTGCACTTCCCGTCTCCCTCCATCATCCAGCAGTCTAGCCCCTACTTCACCCACCCAACCATCCGCTACCACCACCACCCTGGACAGGATCCCCTGAAGGAATTTGTGCAGTTTGTCTGTGCTGATGGCTCGGGGCAGGCCGCCGGACAGGTAAGGCTCTGCCGCCAGAGGAGAGACGCAGTTAGCTTCAGAATGTTGCCATTCATGCAGAAAGTGCAGGGTGGGGGGCACAGCCCGCACCTAGCTGGTATTGGTATTGCAGGATTTTGAAAGAGTTTTGTTGTAGTGAGTGTATGATGCAGACACCACTGAAAGGAGGGAAAATAAAAAACTATGTTAGTGGAAAATAAGTATGGAAGCAAAAAAAGGCCAAAATAATCATCAGTTTTACCTAACAGCTACACAGTACTTAAGTTTGATATTCCCTCTTTAAATGTTTTTTTCAAATTTCAAAACTTTTCTGGTTCGGAAATACAAAAATACACAAAAAAAGTTTTTTTCTTGGATCGTGTGACCGACAGGATAACTCGATCTGATCGATTCCCTTCAGGCTTGACTGATCCATCAGCCAGGATCGTAGATTTGTTGTGTGAATATAACCAAAATAATTTGAGTTGTCTGATTTCTTTTTAAACTTTTGAACTGAGTTTGAGCAACCAACTTCAATTTCAGGTTGTTTTTTTTTTGTTTGTTTTTTTTTTTGGACACCTACATTTTGTGAATTTGCCTCACATAGAGCTTGAAACCAAACTTTGAAATTGAACATGAAGGGAATTCAAACCACTGAATGTCAGACAGATGAATTTCAAAAAAACAAACAAAAAACTTGTACTTAATTAAATATTCAGTTCTTTATAAATTCTTATGGTCTGTTTTTGCTTCTGTATATTTGTCTATAATTTCAGAAAAAAATGAGTATAGAGCACGTCTTTGCATTGCTCTACAGTTCAGTATTTTATAATTAATAATGTCATTCCTTAGTGACAGTGCATGCTAGGTGCTTATTCTAAGCTGTTGTATCTCTACATAGTATATAGAGAAATGCACAGAACTACACACCACAACAGCACAAGAGAAAACACTAGACATCCGATGATTCAGTTGGTCTGCGAATCTTTGTATTGTCTTGTCAATGTCATTTTGCCGTTTGCCGTTTCAGACCCCGATGTTCACACTCCTCCCTCCTTGTTTTTTTTTGTTTGTTTGTTTTTTTTTTTCTTTTTTTTTCTTTTTTTTGCTCCACCCAACCCCTCAGAAGTTACAACCATCAGCACGAGAGTGAATCAGTCACGGCACACTTCAGTCAAGCATACCCGTTCTGTGTTGTGTCATCGTGTTTCTGTTTTCATCTCTAGCTGTTCCGATTTTAGTTTGGAGTTTGGTTGTTTGGTGCTGGTATCGTTGGTGGTGTTGTGCTTGTGTAGACGAGTATTCTCCCATGGTTTTGATTTCTCTTGCCATCTTCTGGACGAAACCCAATCAATAATTTGCTCACTCCCCTCCACTACACCTCCTCCACCCACCACGGACCACCCCTGTGGAACCTCTCACCTCAAGCTCCAGCTCCCACTCCTATCAAACCCTGTGGTGATTATTATTTTTCACACCTCCATAAAAGATGCCGTCCACATACATCATTCCTTTGGTTGTTGTTTCCCACCACTTCCTCTCCTTCCTTCTATCATCGCCCTCCCCCCACCACCACCCCCCCTTCGTCATGGATATTTTTTTGGACCTGGCCTCCCGAGCTGCGTCCTCTTTTTCATTCCGTGTCTGCGGATTGTCGCATGTCGCCCTCCTGACCCTATTTGTGTTGTCTGCAGCCAAACGGGAGCGGCCAGAGCAAAATGCCAGGCTCCTTCTTGCTGCCTCCACCTCCCCCAGTGGCCCGCCCAGTGCCCCTCCCTATGCCCGACTCTAAACCCAACAGCACGCCCCCTGACGGCGGACTCTCCTCGCCCGCATCTCCGTGTAAGTGACCCCGCAGAGACCGTTCAAAAGAACAAAAAAAAAAATCTGAAAATCCCAAACCCTCTCGAGTGAAAAGACCCCTGCCATTGTTCTTCTTCCAACTTCGTGCCATCATTGTTCCTGTGTATCCAACATCTCACCTCCCTTAACCCTCGGAAGGCTATGGAAGCAAGCACAGGATATACTGAGGAGCTCAGTAGAGTAGACCACCAGAGGTCTGGTGAGAAATGTCTTTCTTAATGGACGCATTAGGTCCCCTTCAGTTTGAGCGGCTTTACATGTTGAGCCCATTCTGTCTGCGTTGTCTGGTGTGGAAGCTGCATCATCAACCCAGTTCTTCTCCTTCTAAAAACCTCCTTTCTTCCCCTGCTGGACTCATTAGCAAAACTTGTACAAATAAATAAATAAATGAACTTGGGAGAAGAAGATTTTCATCCTTAATTGATTCTTACTTGTGAAGTTGCACAAATTTAGGGCAGTTAATTTATATGGACTCCAAAACACTCCAGTAGAAATTAGGACATTGGTGGAAAAAAAAAAAATCTTTGACTTGTTTTTGGTTGAACTGATTTTAGCTTCTTGGTGGGATTTTTTTTGTTTCGTTTGGTGACTGAAGCATTGAAGCAGAATAGGGTGTGTTTTAAGGTGATGTCAGTCAGTCCAACCGTGGGCTTCTCTCACATTTGTCTTCCTCACCTGTGATAGGAGGGGCACTGGATGGAGCACTTTAATTTTTTTGTTTTTAGCTTCCCTTCAAATTTAGTGTTTGCGTTTTACCCCCCCAGTCAACGTCTCCAAGTCTTTTATGTCTTATGTATGTTATTCCAATTCTTAGAAACACATGGCTGTTAATACTCTATATGTCCATACACATAAATCTCCAAATTCTCCTTCTCTCTCTGTCTCTCTCCTACTTGTCCTTCCTCCCTTTCCTCCACACAAACAGGCTCACATATGCACACTGCATCCTGAATCCCTCTGTGAGATTCAAAATGCTGGAGTCCGTAGGGTACCTCAAACTGCCCTAAATTTGTCAGAGACTTTGATGCCAGTGGGTTTTAACTGTCCCTGACTGATCCTGATGTCAGGATTCTGGTGTGCTCAATCACTTCCAACTGAGTTTGTCAACGGGATTTTAATCACTCAGGGAGATCTAAGTTTGTAAACCAGTTTTTGGCAGACTTCACTCTGGAGATTTGATGACCTCAATGAAACATAGCAGCACTTCCTGTCGTATTAAGTGAATTTATCTGATTTTCTTTTTTGTTATTTAACACTGATCCAGTTGGTTTACTGTGTGTTATTACATATCAAAGGAATAACTTAACATTTTTGGAAATACACTCATTTTCATGGCAAGAATTACCACTCCTATGTCTATATGATAAATATGAAGCTACAGCCAGTTAGCTTAGCTTAGCATAAAGACTGGAAGTAGGGGGAAACTGCTATCCACTGCTGGCTCCGTACAATGGTAGTAAAATCCATGTAATAGTACCTCTAAACTCACTAACACGATATATTTTGCGAAAAATTGACACTTTGTGGTTTTATGGACTTTTTTTTTTACTAGGACTTCCTGTCCTGTCATTTTTACACTTCATTGTCTGTACAGATTAAACAAAAAGCAATAAACGGTTAAGTTATCAGGCTTCAACGTTGCTGGTAGATTGAGTTTGTTTCCTTAGGTCAGAGCTAGGCTAGCCTTTGTGCTAAGCTAAGCTACCTGCACTAACTTCATTATTGCAGTGCATACATGTGAGCGGTATCAAACTTCTCGTCTAACTTTCGGTAAGAAAGTGAATATGTTTATTTCCCAGAATGTAAGCAGTGCTCTGAGAGGCTGACGTGCCAGCTGTCTTTGCGTATGCACTCATGTCTTCTCTTCTTCTTCTTCTTCTTCTTTTGTTTCTCTAGCATACTCCACGCCAGGCGCCACAGCTCCCAACAGGTTTGTCGGCATCGGATCACGGGACAACAACTTTCTGAACATCCCGCAGCAGACACAGGTAGGAGTGTGTGCGGGCAAAAGGCTGACAGTTTGTCTCTGTGTGGAAAAGTGAGGAGGAAACTCTCTGTTTTGACTGTGATTACCGGTCAAACTCAAGCAACTTATTAACTGTGTGGAAGGACGCCAAAGTATTTCTTATTCCCTCACTCCCTGAAACCTGCTGTTGGGTTTCTCCACTTCTCCTCTCACACCATCCCACAGCGCACCATCAGTGTGCATTTGTGTATCTGTATTTTACAGTACGTGTGTGGTTTACCATATGTGCTCAACTGTTTATTTGGCACGTACTGTATGGAGCCAACCCTTCAGGCAGCAGGCCTTCTCCCTCGCTGCCTTTTTCGCTTCCCTCTCTCTTTCTCTAGCTTTGTCCTTCTCCGCTCTCCTCCCTCCCTCTTATTCATTTTCTCTGCTTCATATTTTCTCCCTCTTTTCACCTTCTCCGTTCCTTCCCTTCACCACTCTGCGCCTCATTCATATGTCTCCTCCATTACCAGTACTTTTCTCATTAGTGTCCAACCACACCCACCTGGAGCCAGCTCAGCTCTGCTCCTCGACACATGGAAACCATCTGAAACTGCTCGGCTGATCCCCTCCCTTGTTTCTCTGCCCTCTGTTCTCTTACTTTTCCTCCCTTTCCATTTCCTCCATTCCTGATACTTTGTGCCTCTCCACTCGTTATACTGCGCTCTTTATTCCCTTTCCTCTCTTTCTTATTCCAATCTTTATCTTTTTTTTGCTCCCCTACTTTTCAGTTTCTCTCCTATTCTTCTGTCTTTGTTACAAACATCCCTTTACTCTAAATAATCTACTTCACCTTGGAGTGAGTCTTTTTTTTCTTTTCTTTTTTTTTACCCTGGTACGTTAAAGACAGCTTAACACACTATGTGACCAAACGTAGGTTGACACCTGAACTTTACATCCATACTTGATTGAACAATTTGTTCCAAGATCATAGACATGGGCAACACGCTGTAACAGCTTCTGGTTTCAGGCTTTCTAACCAGATTTCTGAACCTGGCTGCAGAGATTTGCTTCCATTGAACCACGGGGGCAGTATGGTGAGGTTGAGCACTGATGTTGGGCACAATAAGCTCGCTGTCAGGAGTTCTAGCTCATGCCAGAGTTGTTGGATGGGGTTAAGTTCATGGTTCTTCACCAAAGTGGGGAAAAACCCTTCTTTTTGGACCTGGCCTTGTACAAGGGGAGCTATCTTATTGAAACAGGAAAGGGTCTTCCCCAAACTGCCGCAAAGTTGGAAGCACACTGTTGTCTAAAATATAAGTGAATGCAGCGTTCTCTTAAATGAAGCAAAGAGGCCCCGACCAAAACCATGAAAGCCCTGCACCAAAAGTAATAAAAGTATATGATCAGGGGTCTCTACATACTTTTGGCCATGTAGCGTGTCTTCATATGCAACAGCTCATTGATGTTATATGACTGGGACATAATGTCTGAAGTATGGTTTTGCTTTTCAAGGCAGAACCAAAACACACAGCATTAACCGTTTGCATCTGCCACTCAGAAAATGACAAAAAGATTAACGACCTACTAAAAAAATGATAGATCGCAGGACAAAGAGTGTGTCAGGAGTGTGTGTGTGGTGACTCTGGGACAGGCTGGAGAGCCAGCTCACACTGACAACAGTGGGCTCAGTGTGCCCTCTGGTGGCAAACGTGAGAAACCACAACCGGTATAGAAAGGAAACGAGATACCGACAGGGCAGGAAAAAGAGGGGAGATGGAGGGAACGGAGCAAACCTTATAGAAGTCACGTCCCGGCCGTCTCGTTACCCCCGGCAACCAGACATGATGTCATAGCCAGTTGATCTTGAATTTGAGAAGGGGTTGCTTGAGAGGGGGGGGCGAGTATGGAGTCGGGGGGGCAGGAAAGAAAAGAGGGTGGTCACTGTCTGCTGCCAAGGATTTAGTGGGAGTGTTCATGGGAGATAGATGATTGTGTGTGTGTGTGTGTGTGTGTGTGTGTGTGTGTGTGTGTGTGTGTGTGTGTTTACAAGAACATACACAGAGGAAGAGAGAGAGAGAGAGAGAGAGAGAGTGGGAGAGTAACTAAGAAGGGAGAAGTCACAATGCCCAAGGCCTGCTGGGACAGTGCCCAGGGGAGTAGGGTAGCTGAGAAGTGCATGAGGCAGAAGGGGGGTATTCATGCGACCTGTTAGAGTCAAACAAAACAAAAGGCTGCTTCCCTGGAGGCTCAGAGTAGTTTCCAAGGCTTGACTTCTAGAATGTTGGCGCACTAGCCCACGGTGCCAGATCCTGCAGGCCAAGCGGGGCAGCCAACAACAGCGACGGTGACCCACTTCTGCTCCCTGCTCATGCTGAGTGGGAGAAAACCCGACGTGAAGATGGTGTAAGTGACAGGGAGCGCCAGACTGCTATCCCCCTGCTGCTGCTTGGCCATTAGTAGCCATTCACAAAGCTCAGCCAAATTCAAGTTGTACTGTACTTGACTCCAGAAATGGACAGAATTGATGGTAATAGCCGGGCTGGTGCCCAGATGACTGTTCTGTCACTCGCTGTATTTAAAAGTGGCAGGAACCTCTAGTGACCAAAAGTCATTTTCATGGATAAAAACAAAAGACAATTTCTACAGTTTGCATCTGTCTGATGTATTTTCTTGTTGCCACATCATATTTTTTATTAGCCATCCCAGAGTGGGGCGGTCTGTCCAACACAAATCTCTCATTGAACAGTAATTTTATACAGACATGCATGTTCCCAGAAGTTGAGTCCTATTTAATTTGGTCTAGTGCCACCATGATTGACATTTGTGGCTCAGCGTGAAATATTGTGCCAACTTTGGTGATCCCCTGAATGTTCATCGAGCACCGTAGTCAGGTCAAAATACGGTTTGGTTCATGACCAAACACCTACAAAACGATTGGTTGATTGAACGCTCAAACTGCTGGTCACCAAAATCACCAAACTGCAGTCTATTCATTTTTAAGGTGTTTTTGTTACTTCTTTCACTGCTTGTGTACTTTTTGTGTGTACCTTTACTGGTTTTGACACTAACTTGATCTCATTCCCCACCACCTCTTCCTCTTTTTTTTTCTTTTGCAGTCTTGGTTCCTCTGACAAGATCTGTGTACAAACCAGCAACTAGAATTCTTTCTTTACAATCGGAAATAGAAAAACAGAGAAACAACCCGCAGGATAATAACTGTCCTCCAACCAACCAACCCACCGACCGGCCCTGACAGTACAGTCTCACCTGATACAAAAAATATAACCAAGCAACGCAGGAAAATACGGCAGCATTATGCTTTTTAGAGGAACTCTGGACTCATTTACCCAGTCAGAGGGAGGACCCGTTTTCGAGCAAAGATGGATAGATGGAAAGATGAATGGATGGACAAGAGGATGCCAGGATTAAAGGAAGGGGTGAGGGGACAAACAGCAGCGAGCAGGCATCTCTCCTGAAACCAACGAACCAGCACAACAACAACACAGCAACAGCAAGAGGAACCTGAGGATGAACAAGCGGTCAACTTCTCCTACTTTGTGAGGACGCATTGTGTAATGAATGGCTATGAGAATCATCTGTCCAACAAAAATCAGGTTTCTGCGACACAGATTTAGCATTAAAACTACAAAGCATCACCCACAACGAATCCACAGCCTGATCAAAGCCGAGACACTATTTTGATTTCCAATGAAAGCTGCAGTCCATGCTCCGGTGATGACTGTCATCACCCAAAAACCTAATCAAATTGACCAATGTTTCTCTCCCTCTGAATGACCATTGACTCTAAGTCCCTTTTTACCCTACTACTAACTAGAGAGAGACCATGCCAAAACATATCTTGATTAAGGGTTGCACTAGAAGCTGAATCAATTAACACTAATCTTAATGATGTGCACTATTTACCTACAAGGCATGGGAGGTAAACCAGACTTGCCTATTAAGAGTTTTAAAGAGGAAAATCCAAGGTACAAGAAGCCTTCACGTGTCCTCGACCCCGCCCCCCCATCGTTCAGTTTGACAAATCATTGGCCTCCGCTCATTCTCACATCTCCCTACACGACACACACACACGCACTCAGAAAGATCTCACAGTCTGTGCCACGACCACGGCATGTACAGTAACGTACAACTGAAAAAACGCACACCGTTGCCCAGTCAGACCTTTTAGATTGCAGTAATCATAGGTGGTGGTGTTGTGTCATCATATTTTCATTTTGTATGCACACACTAAGCCCAGTGAACTTTAATTCAATTAGATATCTGAACACACAAACACACACACACACTGAAAATCGCAGTGTGTGTACATCATTACTGACAAACAGCAGCTATCGGTTCCCCCTTTGCCCTCTTGTAATGTAGATGAATGATTTTGTTATCTCGTGTGTTCTCTTATTTGAATTTATTCCTTTTGGATTTGTACTATTTTATAATTGTTTTGTATTTGAATGACAGCACCTTATTGAGAAAGACAGTGAGAGGTGGGAGCGCTGAAGCGGCTTGACAGGGTGGTTAGCTGAACTGGATCAAATAGTACACGCCAAAACTTAAAGGAAAAGACGTTTTGTGGATGTGTGTGCTTATTCGCTTACTTACAGAGTTAGATGAGAAAATTAATGCGACTCTGTGCATCTGTATGTTAAATGCGAAGCTACCACGAGCAGCCTGTTAGCTTAGCTTAGCAAAAAAGGCCTGAAACAGGGGGAAACAGCTAGCCTGGTCTATCCAAAGGAAACACAATTTGCAAACCAACACCTCTAGCTCATGTTAATGATTTTACATCTTGCTTGTATGTTCTGCACAAAAATGAGCCTGTAAAAAGGCAGTTTGTCATTTTACACTTCATGTTTTATGCAGGTTAAATAAGTGTTCGTTGGTGAGCTTAGCAGGCATTCAAACACAACACAACACAAGGGGTGCATTGTTGGTTTCCTTTGGACAGAGCCAGACTAGCTGTTTCCCTCTGTTTCCTGTCTTTGTGCTAAGCTAAGCTAACCGGCTGCTCGTGCCATCTTCATATTTACCACACCGACACGAGAGCGGTCTCACTTTTCTCATCTAACTCTCTGCTAGAAGGTGCATGAGTGCATTTTTCCAAAATGTTTTGACTTTGACATGGTTTGTTCGCCACATACTGTACTTTAAGACCACGCGATGCAGGGTTTTGACAATCACAAGAAGCTTGTTTTTATTATGGGAGCTTACCTGCTGAACCATACAGGTCAACAAAGAGCTTAAAAAAAAAAAAAAAAAGTAACAAACCACATCTACTATTTAACCCAGGTCCAGCTGGTGACTGATGGTGATGTATGAGTGATAGAAAAACAGAACCAAGGAGGTAAGGTTGCTGAAGATGGGACCCAGAGAGTAGCTTTTCTTTCTGTCTCCCTAAAGTTTACCCTGTTGTTTACACTCCCAGATGGGTCGCTGCTCCAAGAGCAGAGGGAGCCACACTGTGGAGCAAAATGAATATGTGACATATCTGGCTGGTTTCGGTGAGGGAATGAGGGCCTCTAAGGCTAGCAGTAGGACGATCACCTCGTGTGCCCAGTTTTGTTTCGGTGCACAGGATCAGGTAAAGGATATCGGCTGCTATGGTAACCACCCCCCCCCCATCACCAACACACACACACACACCAGCACTCCCCTTTAGCTATTGTGAGTCGATGAGCCCTTAATGATCAAAACTGCACTAAAACAATCATGCCAGCCAACCTTGTGAGTTTCTTTTTTTTAGGTAAGAGTCACAGTAGATCGACTACCACAATGTCCATGTTTCCAGTCAGTGGACGTATCACTGGGATTGGAAACACGAAACACGCTTGTAGAGCACACAGATCGCCACACAGACTTGTAAAGACCACCCACTATTGATGCAACCCCACCCCCCCTCCCCATGCTGACTGAATTCAAAGGGAAGTCTTAAAAATAGACAATCTGAGGAGGCCTTTATGCTTTTAATCATTTCTGCCATTAGCCCACACATATTCTGAGCAATTCAGTTATCTCCTGTTCAAATATTCAAACCACCCACCCAACCAACCTCACAAAATAACTGGACTGCCTGGCCACGTTCTTCACTGCAGGGAAACACAACATAGTTGGCCAACCGACTGGCGACCATCTCATCAGCTTCGTAGAGAGAACTAGCTCTGCTGAATAAAGACGTTAACGATGGCTAAAGGTGATTTCTTTTCTAATCTATGGAAGTGCCTCTGTATTCCCATTATGCAATTTGTCAAACATGAATTCAGGTTCTTTTTCTCACATATAAGCTATAGTGAATGGTGAAAAATTTATGTCAGGAGAGGAAAGAACGGTGACAGCTCACTAGATAATCGCAAGCATCTTTATATATAATACACATATATATTTATAGATATATACATTTTTTTTATTTGCAAGATAAGCTCTGTGGCAGTCTAGTTATTTTTTGAAGCATGGCGTACATCGCACAGTCATAGGATGCATCTTGAAAAAACCGCTGATTAGAGCTAAAGTACCAGTCTCTAAACCCACTCTCGCGTTAAATGACATAAAGAAAAATCCACGGCAAACAACAACAGACACATAGACAGTGATGATAATGTAGTTGAGGATTTTAAAAAACAAAAAAAAGAACAGATTAGGTTTTGTTGTTTTCTTTCTTGTTTTGATGGGAAGTATTGTTCTTGAACCTAAATGATGTATGTTGATTGAGCCATGTGCAATGCCTTGGTAGAGGAATTGTGTTTGTTTGTTAGCGATTGTTTGAGGGTGTCACGAGAAAAAGAGGGAAAACCCTCGATTTTTTTTTTTCTTTCTTTTTTTTGGTTATTTTTCAAGTCCGCGTGCTCTGGGACTCTAAATACGAGGGCAGAGATAAAAAAAAAATCCCAGTCTTTGTAAGTAAGTTTGTTTTGTTTTTTTTCCTTTTATCTCTTTTTTTAAGAAAAAAAAACTTCATTTCTAACCATTTGTTTTCAGAATGTGGGAGGGCTGAAGGAACAATTTTGCAACTCATAAAATATATATCATTATGAAAACTGGTGCTTTCGTAAAGAATAAAGTACATTCAATCTCTATTATACATAAATAATAATAAACGAAAATTAAGTGTTATCATAAAAGCAAATTTTAGGAAAACATGCATTATTCTATTTCTCTTTTTGTATTTACCGAGGGGGGAGGGGTTCATTGTATGAAAAGGTTGTCGTGACAAAAGGCATTTTTCCCCCCCAACCTTTACACCATAGCAGAGGAACAGTCATGGGAAACAGAGAACATCCTCGTTCCAGACTGTATCATCTTGTATCCAATAATGTGGGACAAAGACAAGATCTTCCCCGATTTGGGAGATGCACAAGTTACAGATTCCCGCCTAAAAAAACGTCTAAGTTGGTTCAGTGAGAGGGAATTAGTGGCCTCTGTCTTGCTCAGCTGGTCTGCTGTCATCAATTCGAGTGAACCCCCCCCCCCCAACACCACTCACCACTCACCCACACTCTCCAAACACCCACCAACCCACTCCGCCTAATCTCCCCACTGTAAATGATTATAAATATTTGTTTGGTGATGTAGTGTTATAGACTCAGGAGCATCTAAAGGTTGTCCTAAAAGCGCTTGTTCACAGATTCCATCTTGTAACTTGAGTTTCCATTCCCAAAAGAAAAAGTCCTCCTCATACTTATATCTTTCTCTTCCCTCTTCAAGCTTTTTAAAGCAGTATACATAGTACTAAAGGAAATTGTGTGATTTAGTTCCTCTTTTATTGTTGAATAATCAAGAAAAGCGCGTAAAAAAAAAGCTCCAAAAAAAAGGATATTTTCTGTCTTGCTTCTCTCTCTGTATCTTGTCTTCTGTCTATCTTGACACTGGAGAAATTGCAGCCGCAACCCCTCTCCTTCTCCCTCCTCCTCCCCACCTCCTCTCCTCCTCCTCCCCACCTCCTCCTCCCCACCACTCACCGCCCTCCTCCTCCTTTTCTCCTTTCTCTCTCCCTTCTCTGAACGGCACAAAAAAAATACAAAAACAAACAAAACAACAAAAAATACAAAGATTTTTTTGTCTGAGCAGGAATGCAGTTAGCTCCACATGTTATTCTTTGTCTGTACGCCTACATTGTATTACCATACCCATCTTCTTCAGCTTCTCCATTCAACAGCTAATGGGTGAACAAGTTAAGCACCACGGGCTCTGGGCTGTGCTGAGGACGGGGGCCCGGATCTGGGCAAAGATATCTGTCTTCCTCCCTTCATCCTGTGGGAGAAGCCAACACAAATCAACCTGGCGGAGGGAGAAAAGCACTCACGGGAACTATTTTTGGTTTTGGGCTCAGGCGAGGGAGATGACCAGTAGGACTGCTAGTTTAGGCAGGTTTGTTTGTAATCCTTGTTTCTATCTATTTATTTTTTTATAATTGAATTGGATTTGCTTTTTATCTTTGTCATTGTTACTGATATCTTAGGCAGCAGGAATATGCGTTGAGACCTTCAATTATGCACCTTTCTAGTGGTTGAAATGAGACCAGCTATTTAAAATAAAACATAAAAATGGAAAAAATAGAACTGAAATGACCACACCTTATAAGTTTAGACTGGTTCCAGCAGCATCGGTGACTGAAAGTGTCTGATTTAGCACAACCATAAGATGTTACACATTTATTGATTCACCGCCATTCTAAACCAACACGTTGGACTAAAGTGATATGGTTCCAAAAGCTGTTCAAAACTACTAAGACTAAGACTTTGGTGACTTATAGAGACGGCACCTTTGAAATTCCACCAAAATCAAGATTACAGATTTTTGTCCTGCAAAAAAAGAAAGAAAAAAAGAAAGATATATATGCAACTTTTATTTCCAAGCAAACAAGCCAGCAGCAGTATTATCCATCGCTTCCTGACAAGTGAAAGCGCCACAGTTGAGAAGCCATCAGAGACGAACAGGTTACAGGGAGCAGAGTGAGTGCAGAGTGTGTGTGAGTGTGTGTGTTGTTGAGGAAAAGGTGTCTCACGGTATCAGTTCCTCATACAGTTCATTAAAGAGCCCAGTCGGACCCTGTATTGAACCGGTCTCGCCATTTCCTTTTTTTCTCTCTTTGTTGTTTTAACACTGCTTTGTAGGATGCTGGGCCAGCGCTTATTCATGTGTAGACTGGAGCTCCCCAGGCCGGCCTAACCTCACCTCTGACCTGTAAACACACACCTGCTTCGAGTGCTCCTCCTCCTCCACCTCCTCCTCCCTCAGAGCAGCATCTCATCCTCAGCACACCCCAGAGCCCATGGTGTCGCATGTGTTAATTACAGCTTTTCCATAATAATAATAAAACAGTTTGAAAAGAGCAACCTACTTGGATTGAATAAAAGGATGCTCTTGACTGTATCCCGCCTGCATCGACCAGATTACTGTGTCGCTGCAGCCTGGTTCCTTGAACATGGGTCCAGGGCAGTGGTGTACGGTGGCCTTGTGGGTAAGACCAACACCACAATGGGAACATACTCATTGTCACATTCTTGTATGTGTACACACACCTGACCAATACAATCTGGTCATTTTCTCATTTCTATTGCACCAAATCATAAACAGAAGTTATTCATGACACTTCCACAGGAAAACCTGCATTTAGCTTAAGTAAAAGTACATCAGATACTTAAAGTAAAGTCATTCTGCAGAAATATGGCTGCCATGACTGTTACATTATCATATGTGACATTATTAGGTTGTTAACACTGATGGATCAAAGTGTAATCAGCTTTCTTGTTGGCTTGTAGCTAGTAATGAGCTTCACCAATTTCAGGAGGACCTCTTTATCTCCCCTCAGTCACTGTGGTTATCGCCATGTAAAAGTCTGTTTCTGTTTATTATCATGAGAATACATTTAGATTCATATTAAATACCTGAGAAATTATGAAATCATAACTCATGCAGTGTGTGTATTCTCAAACAGTAAAATCCAGTATGAGGGTGTGCTAAGGGATTTCAGCCTAGTGAAGCATACCTGGATACAAAGTAGCAGTCTGCTCATGGGCAGAGAAATGTATCTTTAAAGGTCATATTTAGGAGCATTTCCTGTTATGAATGGACTAAAATTTCATTTCTATGTTTACTGGTCATTTGAAAACAGAATTATTGTGTTTTCTTCAAGTTATTCAAGAGTTTTTCCTACATGCTTTGAAGGAGATGCTGAGGTGTAGGAGAGTATTCATTTGGTTCTTCAACTTCACTGCTACGTACACCAACCACACACTGACCTTTAAAGCCGCATGAATTACGTTATCTCGTTTACAAAATCATAATTACATATCATTTATAATCATTTTATGTGAACAATGGCCTTACTGAGTATATGCACTGTGAGAGGTGGTCACCCTTTGTGATGAAGCTCTGGACAATGATCACTCAGCTGGGCTTGCTCTGTGCTATTTAGCAAGTTTAGCATCTTTTTAAGCCAATTGTTTTGTTAATTTAATAATAAATTATCATGGAGATTGAGATATAAACCTACAGAGTTTATATTCATATTTATATCTGATGTGTCTCCATGGAGACATAAATGAACCATTGTTCCAAAACAATTATTTGACAAACTTTAGGGCTGCAGAAGTAGCACATGTGGTTTACACTGGCTATATTTGATAGCCAATAGGAACCAGTCAGGTGACGTGGTTTGGAGATGTAGGTATTTTAATTTCACTGCATGACCTTCAGTTCAGTTCAGTCTAGTCTATTTTGGCATTATGTGTGGAGTTATCATGCAAACAGCTGTTGGCGTGGCTTCTGCAGCAGTTCTGGACTCACAGATAAGATCAACCGGAAACCCAGGTAATGCACCCTGGGTGTACTGTCTCTTCCCGGGGTTATACGCTGGAAACATGGAAAGGCTGGCTGTCCTGGAGAGTATTTGGTGAGAGTGAGGAGCATGATGTTCTGCTAATGAGGCACAAGAGTCTAAAGACTGATATTTAATATAGGACAGCATAGTCTGGAGATTATAAAGATTATTTGTAGGAGTTATCAGTGACATACTCACACACGCATTACGCACACACACACACACACACACGGTAGAACAGAGACATTTTTTCATTTATAGTTAATGTCTGTTCAAGGACTCATTCATGAAGAACCGTTGCAGAAACAACAGAAGCTTCTTAAGGTCATCTGCAGTGGATCTGCACGTACACTGTGAAGGTGATGATAGAATAATGTGACCTCACAGATGTTCTTACCTCGTGATCTGCTGTATTTGTTGTCTTCATTCTAATTAAAGATAGAAAACATGTTCTAGACTCAGGAGCAGGTTTAGAAACTTGTGATGTAGAGGGGGACACATTTGTAAAATGAGCATGACTTTGTCAACTCATATTAAAAGTTCTGGGTTCATCAGGTGTACCATCAATTATTAATGGTTAGATGGATGTAAATCAGTATAATAAATGCATGATTAATAAACAACTTCAACATTAGCATATCACTATCAATAATAATTGGATGCTATCTGTAAATTCTGTACTATGACAGCTAAGTGTTGTTTTGCCTCTTGTGGTCATGTGGACTGAGTTAACATGAAATGTGAAGTCACTTCACATAGAGGTTCCGATCCAAAGGTACCAGGATCTGTAACCAGTAGGCCTGTTCAGTAATCCAATTACATCACTTCACCCATCACCTCCTGACTTATTTGAAGCTGTGCCTGGTGTGGGCAGCAGTGTCAGCAGATTTTAGACACCAGGAAAGCAATGTAGTGTGATTTTCTTTTATTCAGAATGTAACCTAAGATTTACTGTGAACTCAAGCTGAATGATTTTTAAATTCACAACTACAGTTCCCAGCTCGGGAGATAAAAGGACAGCATGTTCTAGATGGATGTTCTGATTCTGGTTCTTTGCCTGAGTTTCTTTTGAATGTCTGAGCAACATTACAGCTAGTTTTCTACACATCTGTGACATGTTAGTACAATATATGCATCTCATGTAACTGTATAAAGACGTTTATTCTAATGCTTAGATCAGTTTTGGGACGTTCAGAACAGACATAAAGGAGATAGTTGCATGGTCCTGATGACTCAATCACACACTCTGCAGATTGTCGACCTCACTCTCAGCTAGCAGTGCACCGATTCATGTGCAAACTGTTTGCATAACACTTCAGAGGAGGGGTATGTCACTATTTTGGTTTTGGATTCTTCAGATCCTAAAGAGGCAACAGTAAGGTCTTCATAAAAAAGGTCCCTGTTATATGAATGACAACTACTTAACCGTACTGAGCAGTGGCTCCAGTTCCTCTCTCTGTTGGTGTTTAGAAATGGTAATAGCAGGTGTTAAAAAAAAAGGTTAAGTTGCATATGGTAGATTTTTATGAGTATAGTGTTAATTAGCACCAGAAGCTCTCAGCACAGACAAAATAGTTTGACATTTGAGTAACTGAAAAGAGGCAGGCACAGACGCAGAGGACTCTGATTATTGAAATGTGTGCAGCCACTGTGGAGACAGGTGAGGGTACAGTGAACAGAATAAAACACAGACTTATTTGTCAGTTTAGTTCTGCTTTTTTTCTCCCCAAACAGACTGACCCCACACCCGCAAACATCATGTCAGGACACATACAAAGGGCAGCGCGGTACAGTCTATCTCCGCCAATTTCATTCTTGGACGTACGTACATGAGGCTTACAGAGGTACATACAAGCAGTTACACACACTGATAATGTGGTTGAAGTGCAGTGAGGAGAATGTGCTTCCATACGATCCCACTACAGCATGAACAAACTTAGAGAATGCAAATTGATTACTGTATCAGCTTAACTGTATCGCATCCATCTGCACAGGCACACAGACATGTACTCACACACAAGCACTCGCTCTCATCGCAAAACCCCTTCAGCCCCGCCCTCCTCCCACCATCCCCCCCCCCCGCCTCCCTCCCTAATGTTCACAAAGCGCGTCTAAAATCAAATTATAGATCTCCCCTAGACAAAGCCCACACATTCCATTGGAATTCACGTGGATTTCATCGTTCTTCCACACCTTGACATCCACCCAAGTCTGACCTTCCTGCACACAACCTCCACTTTGTGTACTTCAAGCGTGTTACCCCGCCATGACCTAACCCCACCCCATCTTCCCACCCCACCCCACCCCACCCTGTCCCGTCCCGTCCCGTCCCCACCCGCACCCCCCACCCCACCCCTGCTGGCTCTCCCCTCTCCTCTCCTCTCCTCTCCCCCTCCCCTCCTGTTGGGTTGAGCTGAGGTTGGTAGCTGTACAGTAAATTGGGGGGTGCAGTCTTTATGCTGAGCTTGAAGAGGGGAGGGGGTGTAGGAGGGAGGAGCAGGAAGGCAGTGATCTTCTGCTGTTCAGTCATCTTCCAGTCCCTGGTTGAGGAGAAAGTTGGCTGCCAGGTTCTCGTTCTTCTCGCAGGCAAAGTAGGCCTGGATCACCAGAGCCTCAGGGAAACCCAACGCTTTTAACTGTGGAGGGGGGAAGAGGAAGACATTACTCAAAATATAAGAAATCATATAAAACAGGAGACTATAATACAGATACTTAAAATATGCAAACATCTATTCATCACTCACCCTTTCGATGGCTTCCTTCTCCTGAGGTGTAACCTGGATGTAGTTGACGGGTGCACCCTCGTCCCCTGCTGCCCCCATCTCTCCAACCTCTGGCGGGTCTGCCCCCTCTCCCACCGGCTCGTTCAACATCTGGATGAACAGCTCCTGATGCTGACTGATTTGCTGGAGGAGGAAGAGACACAGATGTGAAGGAAGGGATTTGTTTGAGTGGAACTGAATGTGCTGCCCGGCTTCATTAAAGCAACATCATGCTACAATCTGGATTGTCTGATTTAGCTGTACACGTCTATTTGTTCTGATTACATTACTTATCAAAAATGAACTAAGAAGCCCAGCTCGGCGTCTGTCTTTCAGCCTTTTACTTCACCAAGCTCTCACCAACCACTAAAAGTCAGTCCCACATTTACTCTCGTCCAGCGGCTTCTTGCTCACTCACTCTCTCCTTTTCTCTTCTTAGCTTCCTCCTCAACATTCTCCTCAGTCTTTTCACCTTTGTCATTGTGTCCATAGAGGCTGCTGAGCCCAGGTATGTTTCCTGCTCGCTTGGTTCTGGCATCATTCCCTGCCAGCATTCCTACCTGCCCTAGCCCTGAAAACTTCCTCCTACCAGTGTCAACATCAACACTCTCCCAAACACCCCGCCCTAGCAGCACTGCTAACTGAGCTCATTAGCTGATGGCAGCTAAGTTACAGTTTGGCGTGATTACCGTTATCGTTGTAACAAGTAAAGCTATCTGTCCAACAGGAAACATTTTCCGTAGAAAATATGCACTTCTTTTAAACTAACAACTTGACTTCCAGTGTGAGAACAGGATTTCAAGACTGAATGTCTGAATGACAGAGGCACAATTACAAGTCAGCGTAGCATCAAAATGGTTTTTAGCTGTTATTTTAATAATTGCATAATGTTGCCTTAAATAGAGATGAGCAGCATGAACATGAATCACACACAGCACAGTGTGTGAGGATGTGTGTGTTACCTGTAGAAGTTGAGGATTCTCTCGGCCTAGTTGCTGGAGGAGCGCTGGTAGCAGAGCAGGGTTCTGCTGGATGGCCTGTCTCATGTGTAGAAACTGAGGCTGGGTCCGCAGGAATGCAAGTGGGTTCTCTCCTACAGACATACAGCATTAATACAGCATTAATATCCAGAAACAAATCAGAAACATTTAGTTTTATCAATACCAATAATGTGCATTTTTATCTAAAACAAGGTATTAAAGCTTTGCCCTCTGTTGTAATGAGCATGTGCACTATATAGAATATATGGTCAGTCAGGAGGGCTGATTATTGATTAATCTGCTAATTATTTTCTTGATTAATCATTTGTGGCTCAGGAGGTAGAGGGTCTTCCACTAATGACATGATTGGCGGTTCGATCCCCAGCTACTCCAGTCTGCATGTCATGTCCTTTGGCAAGATGCTGAACCTCAAACCTCTCCTGAAGGCTGCACCATCGGTGTGTGAGATGGTTGGAAGTACAGCCCATTTATGATAAAACAACAGAAAATAATAATAGAGCACCAACATCTCATGACATCAAAAGATTCAGTTTACAATAAATCAGCAAATTCACTCACTGATACAATAATTACAGATTTTGGATTGACCAATCAATTAATTGACTAATGGTTGCAGTTGTAGTCCTCATAATCATCTTACCCACTCAAGACAGAGGCCACAGTCTGCTTTGAGCGATGCAATTTCAATGAAGGTGGTGGCAACTAACAAGTCTAACAACAATTTATACATGCCTATGTTATTAATGAGTCATAATTACATACGAGTGTGATGACTGTTATTTACTGTGCTTATCTGTAAGTGTGTGTTGTGTTAATTAAAGGCTGTATGAGTCACTTTACAGTGTTTGGTGGAGGCCGCGTATTAAAGTTATGGGAGATTTAAGGCAGCTGAACACCAATACTCTAACTGTATTTTTCCCGCACAGCAGGCAGAGACACACACAGAAACAGTGACTGCATGTATTTGTGGACCAGAGCGAGTTGTGTGCCTCACCCTCTGCTAGAGATGCCGGAGCTTCTGTGGGTCCAGATGCGGGGGCCGGCGCTGGGGGATTACTCTCCTGGACTGGGCTGCTGGGAATACCCTGGAAACAATACAACTGTCAATCACACACACTCACATACAGTGCTACTGAAGAATACAGAGAAAAAGTAGTGTCACATTACTGAATATTTGGTAATTATTAGCTCGGAACTGCAACTCAATACATTTACTATGAATACACCTTTATATTTTAAAATCGGTTTGACCCTACAAGGACAGTCATAAAGTGTGTCATCAGAACGGACAACTGCCTCATAAAAGCCTTCAGTATTCTCAGAATAACACACACTCAGTTGCCAGTTTATTCAATGAACCTCGCCAAAACTAAATCAGGCTAATGCAGCAGCATTCCATGAAGGTTCTGACACTCAGTTTGAGGCAGGCGTGGATTCATTTTAGAGGCATGACAGTAATATTTTTACATTAGTGAGGGGAGACTAATATACTAAAAACTCCTCACAGCATGAAGTGAACTTCCCTCACAGGCGTGCAGAGTAAACCTTTTGTCAGTCTGAAGAACAGGGTGTGCTCATGTCAGATCATCACAGAGGGTGTCAGTGCTGATTAATTGCACTAAAATTAAATGAGGAAGCAGCATGACTCATTCTGATTAACATCACGTTCAGCACGTAAGCCATCCTGTTCCCAAAAATGTGACTCTCTCTGTTACGTAAAGGCAGCGAGCGGACGGAGCTGAACGGTGACAGCTGGAGCTCAGAGGGAGAGCTCCGGCTCTGCTTCCATGTAATGACAGGTGGATTATTTCAGCAGACTGACACGATGGTCAGCACACACACAAACCCTAATTTACAGAGCACGTTTGAAAAATGACTAATTTTGATCTTACTGCTGCACAGAGACATCAAACTAGAATACATGAAGATAGAAGATTGACAGCTAGACAGAGTTCACATTTCATGTTAAAGGAGAGATACTTTTCAGATGGTAAGAATGATATCACTGTGTGTGTGTGTGTGTGTGTGTGTGTGTGTGTGTGTGTGTGTGTGTGTGACTCACAGTTAGGAGGTACTCCACAGCTCTGTGGGGGTTGTTGAAACTGGCCCGTAGTGCAGCCACCACTCTCTCCCTTTCATAGCCCATAGACATGATCTCTGTCAGCATGGCCTCATACTCGGCTCCAGTCACTGAAAAGACAACACAAACACACACACACACACACACAGTTACTAACTCTATGCATTTCATATGACATCAACAGGAAATAAGCATTCTAATTATTCCTCCTGTAGAACAGAGCTTCAAACGTTCACTGAGGGACGTCTCTTTGACCTGAATCCAGACTTTAAATATACAGACAGTAACAACATGTGGGTAAAATGGGCACCAATAGCAGCCCGACTCCTCTTGTTCACATTCCTGATGAGCATGTACACACCCTATGAGTGGGCCAAATGGGAATTCCCATCGCTCTCTGCAGCACCACAATAAGGAACGGCTTACTTTTGTCACAGCCTAAATATAGGAGCAGTATGTATTGCACCGCAGCCTCAAAAGTCCCTGACTCACAGCTGAAACCATTTCTGGCACCACAACTATAACCTCAGATACACACACACACACACACACACACACACACACACACACACACACACACACACAGCTGGGATGTAAACCCACTAATAACGTCAATTGTCTGGAATTGAGCAGCTTATGTTTGAGGTGAGTAAATATGCAAATGACTGCAGTGAGGCTGTTACAGCTGGGTTTTTTTACAGTGTGTGACTGGAGTCTGGCAGGAAGCCTTCTGTTACCTACCGAGCGCTGAGGAGGCATCCAAGCCCTGACCCCCGCCACTGGTGCTGCAAAACATAAAAAGGTGAAGAGGAAAGTCAGACAACCTACAACCAACATGAGGTGAAGAGCAAGGCAGCAATCTGACAACTCTGATTAGACATTCAGCATCTGTTCTATAAAATGAAAGAAATAAAACAGTCAGTATGTTTACATGCAGCAAGAAATTTGAATTTCTGATCGTATCAGACTTAGTTCGGACTTTTTAAAGTGCTTGTAAACACCTTAGTCCGATCTACTTCGGACCTATTTCGGACCGAATCGGACATCTCAAAATCGGATAAGAACACCTAGATAATTTGTTCATAGTCGGATATTTAACGCCATGTATACTCAGCAATCGGATCTGAAGCGGATTTTGCATTCTGCGCATGCACGACATTTTCCGCTGGAGCTTTCACTTGGAAGCCAAAAGATCTGTTGTTCTTTTTATATGCATTATTAGGACGAAAATAACACATGAAATGTACGCAGCTGTAGCATCGTCAGTCTCCTCGTATGTAATCTTTGTTTGAATGCCGTCAGATAGTTTGTTGTTGCTGATAAGTAGAGGTCAACCGAAAGTGGCTCTTTGTTGAGAGGGCTACAGCGACAACTAGCGTAACGGAGTCAGCCATGCTCCGGCCGTATATCCGATTCTCTGAACGGCATGTATACTCAGACAAGTGATCCGGTCTTATGCATGTCATTATCTGATACGATCAGAAATTCAAATTTCTTGTTGCATGTAAACGTACTGACTGATTGAAGAGTGAAGAAAACAGACAACTCATGCTCAGCGTTTTTTTTTCTCTGCTGGGTAATAGAGCCGGCCCTTTAGCTCAGCCCCACACATCACTGTGACAATTGTACACGATCACAAAAATGATACGATAATGACTGTTCCCGATCCTTTCAAAGAAAAAAGAAAACTTTGATGACACACAGTGAACGTACAAGAATGCGCCCCTTTACTTTACCAGGGTTTAACGTACACTGACCAGATCTTTAAAATCTAACAAACCACTCAGTGAGAGCAGCTACATTCATGGAATATTTCAAATAACCTAAAATAATGAATAGATTTAGTGTTAACGCCTATATAAATTTCCAGGTATGTTAAAAACCAACAAAAGTCACTTCTAACAATAAATGGTTGGAAAATGACATCAGCACTCGGCTCACTCTTTTTCAAAATCTAAACCGTCACACGGTTGAGTTTCTTTCACAGTAATCCAATCTTTGGTCGGGTATTCAGGCACCAGCTTACAGCCTACGATTTCATACTGTAGTCTGACTAACTCAATAAGAAGAACAAAGGACATTTCACGTGCCAGCCACAATGATGTGCTCTGGATTTAAACTTACATTTATATAAATATACTGATATCAATATATGTGAATGTCTATATTGATGGAGATATCAGTTGTGATATTGATTTTCCCAGTCCTGCTTTAAGAGTCCTTGAGAGACAGGTTCTACCTGGCTGGTTGTTGTGGTTCTGTTGCTGCGGCACTTGGCTCCTCTTTGGCCTCCTCAGAGGAAATGGGGACAGCGGCTGGGGTTGGGACTGGGACTGGGGCTGGGGCTGGGGCTGAAGCCGGGGTTGTGGCCGGGACAGCTGTTGACGTGGAGCCAGAGTCCTGTACAGGGGGTTTGGGGGCTTCTGAGGCTGGAGGCGAGGCGGCAGCTGCGGGCTTAGCCTTTTGCCGGTTCAAAAATAAGGTGCTGTTAGACTAGACAAACTTCACAGTGGAACATTCAAACCAACTAACATAACTGCTGACAACAGATTAGTTACGATCGAAGCCGATATCATGGAGAGTATGATAATAAGACCTCACCTTGGACACCATCACAACGACAAAGTTCTTCTCGTCGATTTTGTAGTCTTTAATAGGTGTGTCATCTTGCAGGATTTTTCCAGCGTATATCAGCTTCTGCCCGGATACAGGAAAGTTGTCTTTCCCTCTTTCTGCTTCTATCTTCTCTTTCAAGGCCTTCACCTGGTTAAAAAAAACAGAAATCATAACCAATAAACATCAACATGTTAGCACTTCCTAATGGCTCTCCTAATGCTTTTATTTCTACACATTAATATCATGGAAGTCTGTCATTCGCCTCCTTGATCTCTAACCTCCAAGTCACAGCAGCCAAGTGCCTTTCAACTCAAATAAAACTGAGGGGGTAATGACACTGTTGTTACCCGACAGAGAGGGCTCATAGCTGACTGCCAAAAGTAAGATAAGTTACAACAGTGCACATGCAGTGTTTTCATTCAGACTCAGTGTATCACACAGCAGGACACTGCTCACTATAAGAGAAAAGTTCATCCACTGTGAGTAATGTGAGAATTACACCCAGAACTGACTGAGTAAAACAGTGTAATGTTAGCTCAACGCTGGCCTCATGCTAACAAACTTAGCCAGCCTCTCAGTGCGTTACCAATGAGGCTAATCATAATTGGCAGTGTCATAAGCGTTAGCATTAGCAAACACAGCGCAGTGGGGGCAGTTTGGGGTTCATTACAGAGGTTACGGCTCTTCATACCGGTTCACGTGAAAAGCAGTGACAGCAGACTAACAGCGACACAAACTAAGCGGTGAGAAAACAGTTTGCAGCGGCGGGGCGACGACTTTGTTAACGGGCTATTCGGCTAGCTAGCAGGCTAACGTATGCTAGTGAGGTTTCGCGGTGTTTAGCAGCCGTTTCATGTCGGGCTGTCAAACTGCCGTTAACGGACACCCTTCGCTGAAACTACGTTAATTGTTCTTTAATTGGGCATATTTAATAAAAGTGTCGGGTCCACGAGCAAACTTCAAACGTATGTCCCGCAGCTAGTCCTGTTAGCTAAAGTTAGCAGGTTAGCTGATAGCCACTCACCGTTTGTTCGGGGTCTATCTCGATCTGAATAGTCTGCTGCTGCAGCGTTTTAAGCGTGATCTGCATGGCGGCGGCGGCTGACGGTGTGTCAGGTGTGCTTCGAACGGAGAAATAGTCGCTCGCTGAAGCGGTTAGTTTGTTTTTAAAGTTGGCGTTTGTGGTGAGATAACAGCTAGCCGAGAAATGTGTGTATCCATGAGCACTCAGCAAATCGCCATCTTTGGTGACAAGTTGGTGGTGCGGCGAGAAGAGAGCGAGCTCCGCTGGAAGGCACGAGATCTCGTGCTGTACTCCGCGCGACTGTGGCGGGCAGGCTGCTTTAACATGCGACATGTTTCACCTGAACAACTCTGTTTACATATCTACAACATCATTCAGAATATTCATAATTACAGTGTAAGGATAACAATTCAAGGTCTGACTGGTAAGAACAATAATCCTGTAAATATCTGTCTAAACATATAGAGTCAGAGCTCCTTTTAAGATATTCGTGACGTCTTTTCATTTATTAGTTTGATTTTTAACATTACACACCTCAAGATAATGGTAATAATGTATTATTTATTGCCCAGTTTATCTATTTATCTGTTCAAAAAATATTACAATTAATAACACACCTTAGTCACAGCAGTCATTTTGACATGAAATGTTGGGTGCTGCTGTGGTGTGTTGGCTCACTGGCAAGTGTCTGCTACACTAAATGGAATGGAACCTTAATTAGTATCATTGGTAACACCTTGTTGTTGAGTTGACCCTTCTGCTTCATGTCAAAATGGCTGTACAAGAGCTTATTTATATCTTCATTTCTTCTCAATATGAAAATAAAATCTTATAAACTGTCATTTACTGAGAGTCAGACAACAACAAACACATTAATACCAATTATCATTTATTATTACTATTTATTCTAGAAGTTGTTATCATATAGCGTTTTACACTATTCACTTTATACTATTTTGTGTACATCGCCGCTCTTGAGTACTCATTTTGTTTCATGTGTAATGACAAGAAATAAACTTTGAAACCTTAGGCTTTATTTTTTCCTAATTTCTTCCCAATTAAAAAAAACAAAAACAAACATCCATTATGATGACAATAATGATGATCATCAGTGAGGAGCTTTACTGAACTTTACTGAGTACAAGTCAGTCCATGTCTCTGAATCCTATAGGATCTAAAATTGATTCATTAACACCAATTAGAACAGCAATTTATCTCTTATATTATATCTCTAATTAAATTTGAACATTGATTTGTGTAAATACAGTGTTACTAGAAAGAACTGACCCTTAGGTTATGTTGAGAATAGACCATAATGAATCTGAAATGTGAATTTTAAATACCTCACATTGTGACCTGTTAAAATGTATTCTGTCTTTCTGCCAAGAGAAGAGTACGATGAACTGGAACCATCGAAACAACCCTGATTTACATAATGGTTGGAGGGCTTTCTGAATTTATTTATTCATTTATTAAATCATGGACAGAGTAGCAGTGGCTTTTGTAATATCTGTTCTTGTTTTGTAAGTAAATATCACTCTATGGCCACCCCTGTGTCTTAATATCTTGAAGTATGTGTGATCTGCTGTTGTCATCTGCAGTTGTAAATATTAAAGGTCCTGCACGCTCACACAGGTGTTTACAATGGCAGGTTGAAGCTGGATGGAGCTAGGCCAAGGATGATGTGATGTCATAAAACTCTATGGACCAATAGGAATGATGGTAAGTTGTCCCGACCTTGAAGGTGTAGTCAGTGAAGGCCAGTGTGTACATGGTGCTCAGTCCTGAGAAGAGCTCTTATCAACACAACACAAGTGAAAACGCCTGTGTGGTGGGCTAATGGTTACCTGTTCATGAGCACCCGTCTCTTGTGGTATGCACAACCTCAGAACATATTTACTGACCTGTCTGAGGAAAATGCTGTTATTCCTGATGGTGTCATCTTTTCATCATGCCATTGCATTACCTGCAGCTTGCTAAATTGTTAGCCTAGTTAGATGTTGCCTTATACTGGTGCTCTCATGACTTAACAGGAAGTTTTTCCTCGCCACTGTCGCCAAGTGGATGGAACTGTATGGAAAGTGTCATGAGATAACTTTTGTTATGATATGGTGTATATAAAAATAAAACTGAATTGAATTGAATCAACCACTAGAACTGCAAGCATACCACATATATGATTTCCAAGCAAATGAGAACTTGCAAAACTGCTTTATTGCTATACAGTGTCAAAGCAAGGATAACTACAATATATATACATATATAATCAATATATACAAACAGTAAATATATATTAAATATGGCACTGAAATGACTGAATTTAAAAAAAACTACAAGTTATACACACTATATCAAAATTCAAAACAACTTCAGTGTCAATAACATATTTTATGTTACGTTGTTACATTTTTTGTAATAAAGTCAGCTTTGTTTGTTAATTAGATAATGGTGATGTTTTTCAGGGGTTATTTCTTTGCTGGGATTACTTCCCAACCCTGCGAAGCACCTGGCTCGTGTGGTCAGGAAGTTAAGAGATCATGTGAGAACCCATCTTACCATAGGCTTTAATGTGCCTGGATCCGCACACAGTGGTCACAGACCAGTCAGCATCCTATGAGTGAGGAGTGTGAGAAGAAGACAGTTTTCTCAGAAAACAACAGAAAACAACAATGGCAGCTGTTGAAGAGGTTAGCATATTCAAAGTTCAAAGTTTTTTCACGTGTTTTCAGCATCTATTTTCCAACATATTTAATGTATTTTGAAAGAAATCTCAGAATTGCCTTTACACTTTAAGCCTGAAATCACATCAAGCATTGTAATTCTTACCTGTCTTAACCACTGAATGACATCAATCTCTGACAACCTGTGGCCTAATGAAACAAACATGCTGCTTAAAAAGACAGAAATATAAGATGATTGCATTCTCTTGTGAGAAGTCCTTGATTATAACATTGTCTACTGTGTTTGAGTACATACACATTTCAGCAGAGGACAGAGAGAGGTTTTTGATCACCTGCATCATCATGTTGTGTTGTTCTGACTGTTGCTTCACATAATGCACCTTTAATTGCTTCAACATACACATACACAGTCCAAGATGAACTTGATGTACCTGCTGACAACCAAATATTTCAGCTATGTTTGGGTAGTTTGAACATTTTGAACTGGCTCTTGAAACTTGGCCTCCTTTGTGTGTGTGTGTGTGTGTGTGTGTGTGTGTGTGTTACCAAGAAAGAATGTACACCTGGAAATGTTGTACATCCAGCTCTCACAGTTCTCTAAAACAGCCAGCAGGGGGCATAGTTTGACTACTCAGAGATAGCAGCACTGCAGAAAACTCAGCAGCCTCACACTCTGTGAATGTCTGAGAGAGAGCGTCAGGCGGAATAAAAGAGACATTTTCTAAATAATGAAAACCAATATGTCACTGTGTTTTTTTTTAGGATGAAGCTTAATTTGTTGAACAGATCTGTCAGAAGGGGGAGCACTAGCAACATACAAACATGATATCATATCATAGATGGCTGCATGGACAGGTGAATGAGTTCACTCAGATTTATGCAACTACTGTGGAGAGACATAGACATAGGGGAAATGAGATGAAGCCGTGGTCCTTCACGTGTTGGACATATATGTTATCAGTGAATGGACACGTACACCGTGGCAGCTGCTGTGTGAGCACTGCAATAATCTGATTTAATCCATCAGAACAATAGTCTATCTGTACCGTTTATTACACATGCATACGAAAACAATAACATACACAGCACCTGCTTTGACCACCAAACCTCCCAGAAATGACTGTCACATGAATATTTTATCAGATCTGATCCATCGCTCAGTGCCAAGTTTGGCAGGGTCCTTTTCTCCTTCCTCTACTTCCTGTTGCTCCTCAACCTCCTTTCTCCTACCGCCCCCCCTCCAGATTTGTTCTTCACACAACCTCTTCCACACCTTCAATTGGTCACTCTTTTTTCATTTTTCATCCTGTTTTGGAATCCAGTGTGAAATCTGGTGAGAGGGAGAGTGGCGAATGGGAGAAGAGGAGGCAGGGAAAGGCCACGAAGAACAGAGGAAAGTGAAAAAAAAGATGTCAGAGAGAGAGAAGGAGAGGAGGATTGATGATGGGAGATTGTCAGAAAGTCAGAAAGGAGGGTGAAGAGAGGGAGGGAAATAAGAAGAGATTGCGGAAGAAGATTGAGAGACAGGAAATCTGTGTGTCTGGGTGTGTGTGTGTGTGTGTGTGTGTGCGCGCATGTGTGAATGAGGCGCAGTGCCCCAAATGTGTGTTCATCTGGGTTAATTCTCCAGGACAGAACTATTAAAGATTAACAACGAACCACCATGTTTTATTGAGACGAGCTGCATTCATGGGCATATGGCCCTAAAGACAGACCTACTTACAGTGTGTGTGTGTTGGTGTGTGTGTGTTTGTCTGCAGGCTTTTGTATTGTCCAGACAAAAAGGAGCGTCTTTTCTGAGAAGCCATGTTGTGACTGTAACCATGGCTTTCTGCTGCAGTGCTGCAATGCTGCACACCTCAGTTAGATTGGCCTGACTTAAGGCCCCTCTTTACATCTGACTATGTCCATTATGCTGCTGTATCAACCTGCAGATACTCAGCATTAAAGGAAAACTGTGTAGGATTTAGTGGCAGTGCTGATTGCAACCTCTTCACCTCACCCTTTCTAAAGTAGAGTGAAGGAGGCTACAAAATGCACAGAAAGTCCCTATCAGGAGCCAGTGTTTAGTTTGTCTGTTCATACTACTGTAGAAACATGGCAGACCCTGCAGCCTCTATAGATGCCTCATTCTGAGGTATTTTCAGGTGATTATACACATATGGACCTTCTTCTTCTTCCAATCCCGGCACTTTGCTTGCAGCAGAATGGATGGATTATTGAGCAATATTAATTTATTAATTTATTACAAGAGCTGTTCAGCACACGTCACCTTCAAACTAAACAGATGTATACTGAATCAGCATGGATGGCCACAAACGCCACATACAAATCATGGCTGCTGAGCTATTAGAGTTTGATATTCTGGCACAGCTCTCCTTCTTGCAGAGAGTCAGATGAGATTGATAAAACAGACAAAATCCTTCAAGAACCTCTAAAGCTCGATTACATTTACTCTCATAACTGTACCAAAGTCAGTTTTTTGTGTTCTTGAGCTGTGTACTCTCTGAACTCACTCCCCAGAGAACGTCAACAACCACTGCGTTGCCTAGCAATGTTGCATTGTGTCCGTGTATGTGTGTGTGTGCGTGTGTGTGCTACACGGCGAGTAAAAACTATTCAGTCTCTCTATTTGTTTAAAAGTCATGTGTTTGAGGCAGCAGATATGTCTGTGTGATCTGCTTTTCTCTGTTATTTATTCATTCATAAAAGTCCTTTATGCAGGTGATAGTGTTTTATTTATGGACATTTTTTTTGGTTTTGTCTTTTCACCTTTATTTATTCAGGGGAGTTTCATGGGGAGCGCTGCTCTCTTTTATTAGGAACGTCCCTGGATCACATTCACACAGTTACACATTCACACCTGGAAGCCGTCCAGTACAACCACAGTGTGATCTGCTGGCCTCTGAGCGGCTTCACAGGAGCAGTTGGGGGTGAAGGGCCTTGCTCAAGGTCACCTCTGTGGTGGTAATGAGAAAGGTGCTGCTTTTCACTTTCCCCACCAAGTTTTGTCCTTGTTTCTATTTAACTAGTTGGGCTTCACTCAGAGAGATGTATATTTAATGTTCATTCAGAGTACATGATAACCACCTTTTTACTTTCACATCAGTTAAGGTGTTTTTTACTTTTACTGGGGTAGAAATCTTCTAATCTAACAGTACTTTCGAGATGAAGAAGTGTAGTTGCATCTACTGGTGTAGCTGCTGATTGCAACTGCCTCGCCTCACCCTCTCATTTCCTGCAGTCTTGCAATCACCATGAGACTCCAGCAGAGACTTCGGGAATTGACTGCAGTTGGGCAAGAACGGTGCTTCCAGGTCTTGTTCCTAGTCGTTATGCTAAGCTAAGCTAAGCTAAGCTAAGCTAAGCTAAATGACAGGTTGTGGTGGGGTTATGAACACGGATGCATCTGTTTCTGATGTGCTAAAGTTTAAATGGTGATCACTGAGAAAATCGCTTAGAAAAATAGTTATGTTAAGCTACATCATCGCGACCCACCTGACAATTTAACCTCTTGGAGCAACTGCCAGTGCATTTGGGCTTCTGGTGTTCCCAGTGGATATCCAGATATCCAGGTCAAGACTTCCTCTGTAGTCCGATTAGTAACTTGATACGCGCAAATGACGAAAAAGACACATTTCTGCTGATCTCTGTAAACAGATAGCAAATGCAAAAAAAAGACAATGAAAGCTAATCTGTCATCAGACACATCTGATGGCTTCAGAGATTGTATTTCGGTCAATGCTTATCACCTCTTTCTCTCTCTACATGGACTGTTGCAACCAAAGCCCACTCAAATGTGATTGATCAATTCTACTCGGACTACAAACGGAAACCAGAACACTGGTGCCAAAAACACGGTGCGTTGCCTTCACATTCTGCATTCAGATTTACATATCTGTTTTAAAGAGATTACATAATCACCAAATACAAATCTTTGAACTGAACAAACGAAACAATTCGAATCAGCAAAGTGATTTAGAATTTCAACCCCCAACTAGCACAACAATATCCCTCAGCAGCACTTTGTCCATATTTGTGGTTGTTGTTGAAGGGAACATGGAATCCTCAGTCACAGAGATGAGTTAAGAAAAAAGGAGCTGACATGTATTGGCTTGTTTCAGAGGGGGTGAACCTTCCGGTATGAGGCCACTGTGCACTGCTACATTTTTATTTTTCTAAGCACCTTCCAATTTTGTTCCAGTTTTTGTTGTAAAAATAAGAGCGGTATTTGAGAGCTGTGAACAAACCTGCATCACCCCAAAGCCAATTCTCCACCAGGTATTCATGATGGTGCCAGATCTGCATGGCAACTTCAAGTCCTCTGTATATCACCGAATATAGGACTACGCATCGTGGACCAAAACAGACACACACGAACAAACACGCACGCAAATAAAACAGAATGTGTGTCTAAAATAATTTTTAATTGGGGTGTAGCTGGCAGAGGAACTACCAACTGTGTCACTCCTCCACCTCCCCCTCCCTGTTGTCTCTGTCCTCTGAGAGAAATCCTTCTATTCTTCTACAGGAACACCCCCACAGCACTGTATCATCTGCATAGCCATGATATGTCACACTGCTCCGTGTGTGTGTGTGTGTGTGTGTGTGGTGATGGCGCTGTCACCAGTGCAATGAGTGAGTCATGCTTGCAACCCACAGGGATTCCTGTTAATATGAGACTTTGGAGACCCATAAGGCCTACACACACTTCTCACACACACACACACACGGGCACACACTCACGCTATGTAATGTAATTCTAATGTGTTTATGTTGTTTTTATATTACTGTCATTTCCTGGTAAATACTGCATTTATTTTGACATTTATTGCACCACTCCAACTCCGACTAATAATAGCACTGTGTCATTTGTACAATCTGCCCTGCGGCTGTGCAGTGCAGTCAGAAACAGTAAAACTTTCTGCTATCAAAGTGGTACAAGCAGTCAAGTCAGCAGTGGTGCAAAATGTGCCTCCTTTGCAAGTTCCTTCCAAATGTGTGTGCTTCAAAAGAAAGCTTCAGTTCTGTTTTTAAAGATACAGAGAGCATCAGGTTGCTTCCATCCTTAAAATTTTAAAAGTGGTGGCATAAAGTCACCCAACAGCAACGTGAAAGACTGACAGAGAGCACGGCAAGCTGAGATTACAAATCAGGGTTAGTCCACCAAATATTGATTCCTGAACTCTGCCTAAGTTGAAACATAGCACAGTGTTGTTTAAAAAAGAATATGAACTTGTTTTTTTGTTGTTGTTTTTTTTTTTTTTTTGCATTATTCCAAAGTCTGAAATCATATATATTATATAATCACACATTCAGGTATATACATGGCAAAAATGTTAATTGTACTCATACACATACCTGGAAGAGGTGGCATGGTGGAGCAGTGGTTAGCACTGTTGCCTCACAGTAAGGTTCCTGGTTTGAATCTTCCAGCCATATATATGTATATGTGTATGTGTATATATATATATATATATATATATATATATATATATATATATATATATATGTTTGTTGTTGCGTATGTGTCAACATAAACTGAAACATCAAAAAAGTAGAATTTATTAGTTTAGTTGTATTAGATCACAACTAACTCAGATTGCACAATTCAAAGTGTAGGATTTAATGCTATCTAGTAGTGTATTTGCAGATTGCAACCCCCTCACCTCACCCAAAAGGAAAAACTACACCAGTGTTTAGTTTGTCCATTTTGGGTCACTGTAGAAACTTGTTGGTTCAACATGGCGGGCTCTGTCAATTCTTTGGTGACTATGATTATACACTAATGAGAACATACATATTCATGTTCTGTTCCACATTAGCAAGCTACTTTTATCATTTGCTTCCGGTAGCTACACTGAAGTGATACTTGGCTGTTGGATTTAGTCCAACTCACTTCTATAAAATCATTTCTTGACTTCAAACTCTTTATTTCCAGTTTAACATTTTTTTTAACATTTTGAGCTTTTTGTGTGTTTGCCCTAAAACCTTTATGCATAAAAAAAACAATTTCATGCAAACAAATGATTGAAGTTTGGCTCAGCCTGGCTGTCACCTGACTGACACTGTGTAATATGCTGAACTGGCTGCATTTGAAAATGACATGGAGGCAGGCTCACTGCGTCTGTTGGTCACCATGGTGATGACTGATGCACGACTCCCACGGCGACAGCTCAGAGACCATGCTGGGTAAACATGGACTCCCCTGAGTGTGGGACAACCGGTAATGACACCACAGAGGAAAAAACACAGTCTCGCAAACACACACACAGAGACACACAAACACACACACACACACACACGAATGAAACTCACAGGAGACTCGGGTGCTTTAGTTGTTAAGAACTCCAGCATCTCTCTCCGTCTCTCCCTCCCTCTGTTTTTCTCATTTCTATCTATATCTGTCCTTTCTAACCCCTGTCTCTTCATCGGGCCCACAGTATTCTCCCTTATTCAGCCAAAACTGGGCCACAGAGCTCAACCCTATCCCAGCTTTGCACACACTAATACACATATACACACATACACTCACTACGACACATACTGGCACACAGAGAGAGTCAATGCTAATTAGCTCTACAAACAGGTCTCAGCTTGCTCTGCATGTGTGTGTGTGCTCGGGTGACGGAGGGGCAGTGTGCTGTTAACTAACTAGTGTGTCAGGATTTCTTTTTCTGTCCTCATTTACGGAAATGAAGTTTGCCCCCTGAGTGACCCATATCTCCTGACACAGGGAGGCAGAGAGGGAGGAGAGAGGGAGAGATGGAACGTTTATGAACCATATCTTTTAATTTATAGATGGGGAGAGACATTGACTGTGCGAAGAGGAAGAGGAAGGATTGCAAGGGGTGGGGGTAGGGGTGGGGGTGGGGGTGGGGGGTGTGGATGGACAGGACGGAGGTTGGCGATTGAACCGTACCAGTTGGAGTCGGGCTTCTCCTTGTAAGGCAAACAGATGAGGTCGAATTCAGCAGAAGTCAGATGGTGCACGACTAGGTGCATACATCTTAATGAACCAGATCCTCGATCCCTTCTCCATATACAGCCATGGAAATAATGCAACAGGGTTTCCCTGACAGCTTTGTGGTACAGCAATAACCATGTTATAAATCCTCTCCTATTTTAGCATCAGTCCACACAACTCCACTAAGCCAATCGCACACACCCAGCTCTGATATCATAAGTACAAAATGTGTATTAAAATGGGCCCTATAACATTTGCTCTGATATATTTATTCAATAGGAACATATAGGTTTGGGGACTGAGTGAGAGTTTACACTATACATTGGACAAAAGTATTCGGACATCTGACGAATATACCATCAGGGACATTGTATTCAAATACATGTACTTTAATATGGAGTCTGTAGAGTATTTATGAGGTCAGGCACTGACGCTGGACGAGAAGGCCTGGCTTGCAGTCTCGGTTCCAGTTCATCCCAATGGTGCTCGATGGGGTTGAGGTCAGGGCTCTGTGCGGGCCAGTTAAGTTCTTCCTCAAACCATGTCTGCATGGACCTTTGCTTTGTGCACTGGGGCACAGTCATGTTGGAACAGAAAAGGGCCTTCACCAAACTGTTGGAAGCATAGCATTGTCCAAAATGTCTTGGTATGCTGAAGCATCAACATAGACCTTTACTGGAGATTAGGGGCCTAGCCCAAACCCTGAAAAACAGCCCCATACCATTGTCCCTCATCCAACAAGACAGGGGTTTGTCCATATAGTGTATATACAGACTGTATAGAAAACAGTATATAGTATGTAACAATAAACTAACTCTTTGTTAGTCTTTGTTGAGGCTGGATTAAATGACTCGTGATACAAAAGAGGTGACTCGTAAAGAAAAATCCATAAAGAATTCTCACCATTTCTAGAGTTGCCCAAAGGAGCGCCTCTTTAGGCTAATTGTTTTGGTGTTATGTTGTCAGCCTTGTTTTTAGGCACAACAGATCTCTTGAGTGCAAAAGAACTGATAAAGCCACTGTACACTACCTGCCCAGCACCAAACTACAGACAGAAAGGGTTAGCGGCTAGAGAGTGAACATTATTTAGCAACTAATGAGCCGGATGTTTCCCTCAGGATTCAGTCCAGACCAAAACAGAGGTCAGTGTCTCCAAATCAGTGCTAATGTAGCTATACCAGATGTGAAAATAAGCAACTTTCTGGTCTGCCCCAACATAAGCTCCATATAGAATTTTTACACCGTGTTAGCAGGTTGTCTGATTTGACATCTTCCCACATAATGAGGCTCGCCAATGCAGAGAAGCCTCAGCTGACCTGCATAAGGGAAAGCCTGAAAAATGCCTGTCTGAATGCCATAGTAACCATCTGGTGTAGCCCAGTTTTATCACCACCACCACAGTGTTACAGTTGCAAACTACACAACCCTTATTGTTACACAAGCTGCAGTAATTCCTCTGGACGTTCCTCTCAAGTACAAAGATGATCATACTGTGGAAATTTATCAGGATTATCCTGGCTCAGCAACAGCTTGAAAACAGCTTATAGGATGGATTTCCTTCCAATATAGCATCGACTCATCATTCTTTTCAAGGCCATGATCTTGTTCACGAGACTGCAAATTTGTTAATTTGACAAATTGTTTTTGTGATACTGGTGTCAGACTTTTAGGATAAGTGTAGTTTTATGTTTTAAATTTTATATGCAGGCTGTGGCAGTGATCTTGTGGGCAAAAGGTCACAAATTTGATCCGTGGTGTGTCCATTAACTCACCCCATCTCCTTAATGTACTGTGTACAATCTATGATCCCTCTTTGGGGGGCGAGAGATAAAGTAGGTTGTCCACTAATCAGAAGATTGGTGGTTTGATCCCCGGCTCCTCAAGTCTGCATGTCAGAAGTATCTTGGGCAAGATACTGAACCCTGAGCTCCTGTGAATGAATTAGCTTCTTTCTGATAAGCAGTTGGCAATCTGCTAGTCTGGCCTGCTTATCCTGCACAGGTTTGAAGTTTAAAAAAGGTTTAATCACAATGGTGAGGATAACCACACTGATGTTCACTTTCAAAAACATTCTGACCCAATCAGAATCAAGACCCAACCCAAAACAAAGCATGGTTCCTCCAGAAATAACCTGACCTGGCTACTTTATGGTTGCCAATTTTCTTTTTGTAAAAGTACAAATTCAAGATAATCTATCGTCAGTTTTCTGACAGGATATTGACCATTTATGTACTGTGTATAAGACAGTGATGGAAAGTACATTTACTTAAATACTGGAGTTTTGGGGTATTTGTGCAACTTAATACAACCACTCTTAAATACCTCTAACATTCTGCTGGTACAGAACATTTCCTGAAAACACTCTCCTCACTTAAGAGGATCTAATGTTACTTGTAATGGAGTGTTCCTGCAAAGCTTTGAATATCATCAGTTACAAACCAGTGTCTACTGGAAATTTTGGATTGGTTCCAGAAGACGAGACTGTCTTCATGGTTTCAAATTCAATACAGTAAATGGGCTGTACTTCTATGGCTCCTTTCTAGTCCTCTGACCACTTAAGGCACTTTTACAGCACACATCACATTCACACATTCATACACTGATTGAATTTGCTACCGTGCAAGGTGCCAACTGCTCATTAGACAGGAGTTCATTCATTCACACAGTATCCAAGGACTCTTCGACATGCAGACTGGAGCCAGAAATCGAACCACCGATCTTCTGATCAATGGACGACCTGCTCCTACCACCATAGCCGTCCCACAGTAGGAATATACCTTATTGAATTCTTTGCTGAATACTTGGCGATCCTCGTGCCTTCAACAAAACTGTCCTCTTTAAAGTTGCATGCACTTAATTTAACTGGACTGTGATTTATTTATTTATATTAAAGCAACATTAATGTTGATACAGTTTGACAGTTGATGCTGCAAAGTGTACTGTGCTGCATTCTTTGACTTTGGAAACATGACATGACATTTGCATCATCTTTCACAACAATATTTGCTTAATGTGTGCTGCCTTGGTCTGTAAAGCGGTGATGTTTGGCAGCCAATTGTCAAGTTCCAGTCTAGCACTGAATGCACCAAACACCCCCAATTTATCTTGTGGTTGCTCCTCCCCCCATTGACCTGACCTCATATTTGATCTGGCTGGGTCGAGTTGTTTGCTGGGTTATTATTGATCTTGTAGCGTTGAGCTTGGATTACTGCTGCATTAATGGGTGTGGTGTTATTCTGATATTTAACTTAACCAGGCAGCATCTACATATGGAGCTATACATCATACTAAGAGGCTGTTGGATTTTCAGGTCTTTGCTAAACTGTGATTATCTGAACTTCCTCCATCAATCATTCACAAATTGAGAAACACACACACACACACACACACACACACACACACACACACACACACACATATATATATATATATACATATATAGCAGAATTAAGAATAAGTATTTTTTGCAAAAAAAAAACTGAGGTTAGCTGCAGATTTAGGTGATAATTCTCTGTAGGTTCATCACTACACAGTGACACATTCCACATGGTGATATTTTTCCACATTTCACTCATTTCATATATTGTTATTATAAAAGTATGGATTGTAGTCAGTTAATGGTTCCTACCAGTAGCACTGTAGAAGTCAAACAGTATGTTTCCTACTTTAGAACTGCCGTTCTCTCTACTTAAAATCACCTTTTGTGATACTATTTTTTCACTTCCAGTAAAATGTTGAGCAGTAACTCATTGCTGCTCATGGTGTGTGCCACTTAAAGCTGCCCAGAGCTGGCACTGACTTGTAACAACATTTGAGTCTCCTGACAGCTCCATCTGGATATAGCAGAGTGCTATGTGAATGTCTGAGCTTCAGCTCTGGTGGATTAACCCTTGCTGCGATAATGAGCGTTGAAGGTAACCTAAAGACGAGGGGAATCCACATCTCCGATCAGCAGGATCAAATCCGTAATCTGCAGGAGCAGTGCAGGCAGGGTGGCAGGCAGACTGAGACACACTTAGGTCATCTGTTTTCAGAAACCTAAGGCAGGAAGAGACAGCAAACATTTCGAGCTCAGGGAGTTAGAGCGAAGCAGAGACAGAATGTTTTTTGAACGCCAAAAATAGCCAAGACGTAAGAGAAAAACAAACAGATCCACAGAAGTTACTTCTGTGAAGCAGTGACACACAATGTTGCCTTCAAAGCGGTGTGTGTGTGTGCTATGAAATAATTCAAATGAAAATGAAAAAAAAAGAAAGATAATTTAGTGGCTCATTTCACTAATAACTGCTGTTGTGTAATCACATGATCCCATTACATTCTTTCTTGCTGGTACCAAACCAACACAGAGGTGTTCAGGCTGAAGTTAATTCAAGCTCATGTTTAAAAAGCACACAATTCCAGAGTGAACAAAAATGTTGAATTTTGCCTTCAGGACAGAGATGTGACATGAAAATGATTTGTCTTCGATGTTTTATCTTATGATCTTTTTAAATGACAGTAACAACCTTGTGTCATTTATCATTAAGTTCTGTAGTTTGATGTCTTTATATGTGTGATACTTTGTAACAGGTGTTGTGAATGGAAGGAGGAGTATATGAGTGAGAGTGACAGAGATAGAGAGAAGCATTATGCATGTATGTGTTAACATATGTGGGAAGATGTAAGTGCATGTGCAAAGTGTGTGTTATTTTATTTATTTATCAGGAAAAACACACTTCAGTTCATTCACACATTTAATTATTTGTGCATGCCAGTTAACATAACAAAATGAAATTGTCAGTGTTTTAACATGCTTAAGGGGTGTCACACAAGTCATTTAACAGACACAGTAAAATGTCTATACAGTTTATGAGGTGCCTACAAATACTGATATATTTATTCATGTGAACATCATCAGGTTATCACATTTGTTCTGTTGGACGTGCACACGCACCACAATGGAGACTGATGGAAAATCTGATCTGAATTAGCTGCTTAGAGATAATGAATAGAAAAAAACAACCCCAAGTTTTTCCCTGCCACTGTCAACAAGTGCTTGCTCATGGTGGGGATTGTTGGGTCTCTGTTTATAATAGTATAAAGAGTACAGTCTAGACTCGCTCTATATGGAAAGTGTCGTGACATCTCACCCCTCACTGCTCCATTTTCTTGCCCTGCCTATAAGTACAGCCGTCCAGAACGTCTGTCTACTGTTTCTCAATTCACATATTTCCATGTTTACACTTGCTATTATGAAAATATAAGTGCGTTCACACTGTGAGTTATGTTTAAAGTCAGTACTGTACTGGGAGTACTGTGGAATGCTGAACACTTGTCACCCAGTGTTCGCCATTTTGGATACATAGCTGAAGGGAAGGGACCACAGGCACTGTGAAAATGACAGAGGAAGCTGCTGGAGCTGAAGCTGTTGTGGTGAACACCAAAATATATAAATGTAATATAATAATATAATATGTATGTAATATATGTATTATTTTTATATTTTGTCTGTCAGTGGTTGGTTCTAATGCTGTGCAGACAACACTACTCTGCTGGAATGGACACTACACCAGGAAGTACACAGTGTACACACTGTACTAACAGAAGTATCCAGATTGAGACACAGTCACTGTCTTTAGACATGTTCATACAAAGTTTTTTTTTTTTTTTCTGAAGCCTTCATGAAGACAATTCAGGGTATTGTGATAAACCTTCAGCTGTTTGTCTGCTGTCTCAATAGGCTAAGGATGGTTTTACATGTCTGAGGCTAACTAGGAAAACAATATGTACTGTTATGTGCAGTTTGTGCCCCGAGTGCTTTACCCTTTTAAACACAGAGTGGTGCACTCATGAGAGTGGGACAGAGAGAGAGAGAGAGAGAGAGAGAGAGAGAGAGAGAGAGAGGTCCCCGAAAGAGTGGATTAAAGCTCTTAGATTAGATGGCATCTGGTGATCTCAGCAGCACAGAGAGCAGTCATCCTGGTGTGTAAATGTGTGTGTGTGTGTGTGTGTGTGTGTGTGTGAGAGAGAGAGAGAGAGAGAGAGAGAGAGAGAGAGAGAGAGAGAGAGAGAGATTATCACCACCAGCAGAATGTGCATTAGAGATTGGTTCTGGGTCTTTTGTATACACTGTGTGAGTGTGTAGTGGTGTTGCGGGTGGATTGTTAATCCTAATCCACTCATGAATGCACATGCTGAGGACCGACAGACCATTAGTGCCAGTCTTGTATTTGTGTATGTGCATCTTTGAGTGTGTGTGTGTGTGTGTGTGTGTGTGTGTGTGTGTGTGTGTGTGTGCGTGCGAACACATGTCCCTGTTTACCAGTGTGTGTTCAAGTCTATGTGTGAATGTGCACATGCATGCGGAGATGCACTGGTATGCACGTTTGTGTGTGTTCCCGCGTGCGCAGGAGCGTAATCTGAGAGTGAATAGGAGGTTAGAGGGCCATTAACCAGTGCATTAGGCCTGACTGCAGACAGCCTGGGGAAACTGAGTGAGCAGAGGGGTGGTGTGTGTGTGTGTGTGTGTGTGTGTGTGTGTGTGTGTGTGTGTGTGTGTGTGCAGGAGAGCTGATGGTTTGAGGATTTCAGGGGGAAAGGGACAATAAGGGTAAGGATTTAGCGGCGAGGGTGAGAGGGGGATTGAATGCATTAGTGAGTGCATGTGTGTGTCAGTGTGTGGCATAGGGATAGAAGAGAGCTGACCCATAAAAAGCAGACAGACACACCCTGAGCAGGAATCTTTTGTTCAGAATACACCCAACAAACAACATGATGCTGAACTAACATACTAGCCAAGATGTCGCCTCCTCACTCCTCACTTCATCTTATGAACGAGGCTCAGAGTCACGCTCTGAAGCTCCAAAACAAATTACATGCTGCAGGTTTAAATTCATTTAAATCTTAATATAGAAAGCTTGGACTGGTTGCATTAAGTTCAGAGTTTTAACGTGATGTGAACCTGCACGAGCTCAGTGTGCTTTAAAATGAGACTATGATCTAACTTGTCACTCCAGCCACTGTGGACTGTATATAAAAATGGGCAGTATGTCTCCACATCAGCTCATTATATAAAAGGGCGGCTGCGGCTCAGGAGGTAGAGCAGGTCGTCCACCAATCAGATGATCGGTGGTTCGATCCCCAGCTCGTCCAGTCTGCATGTCGAATTGTCCTTGGGCAAGATACTGAACCCCAAATCTCTCCCGAAGGCTGTGCCATCGGTGTGTGAATGTTTATTAAATACAACTAAAAGTACCAAAACTACCAGAACCAAAAATGTGTGTGAATGGGGGAATGAGATATGTAGTACCATCTTGTGCTGGTCAATGTCATTTGGAGTCTGTGCAGTAGTGATCGGGTTTGCAGCCATGGTATCATGATAGCCTACCGCCCAAACACCTGGCCGAATCAATCATGAGCAAGGTTTGGCTGTCAATCATGATGCAAAACCTTTTTTAATGGTTTCAAACATGGAGTGAGGGTGTGTGTTTCTTCTCTTTGTATATTTTGACTGTTATGCACCAAAACACCAAGACAAATTCCTCATATGTCAAAATGTACTTGGCCATAAACCTGTTTCTGATCTGAAACAACTGTGCTTAGTGGGTGATATGCTGTATGCCCCAACAGTTCAGGTGATAGTCTTTTGGTTGTACAGTCTGTACATTTCCCCACAGCACACTATGGATTAATATTGGGAGAGTGGAGTGAGGGATGAGATGGAGAAAAAGAGAAAAAGTGGGACAGGGAGGAGAAGAGAAAGTGAGCAACCAAGAGGCACTGACAGGGTGAAAAGAGTGAGAGCCCTCCGATAACTCCTGTTTTCTATTATTCATGAATTACAAGAAGCAGTGGAGGGGAAGGAGAAGAGATTGTAGCTTTCCGTCTTCCCCTTGAGTGTAGCCTTCTATTGGACCATCTGCCTCCCCTGTCTCATATCTTTGAGTCTCTTTTATTCTCTCTCCAGGTATCTTTGCTCTATCATTCGTTTATGTCTTCTCCTGCAGATTTGAACTTGAAAGTTTTGCATACATATCCTGGAGGCAGAGCTGCTCTAAGAGGCTGAAAACCTGAAGTAGGCCCGCAGGTAATCAAATGAAAACCTGATGGTCAAAGCCAAAAAAAAAAAAAAAAACTGCAGTTTCTCTGGCAAGGAAACATCATAGTGAAGCCCAGAAGAGGAGCTGGGAAGGCAGGAGATAAAATAAAGCAGAGAAAGATACAAAGAATTTGAAGGGCAGATTTCTACCTGAAAAAACAAAAAGAATATTTATTCTGTGACAGCCTACAAGCTAGTTAGCTGGTGAGCTAGATTTCTCGCCCATTTGTCAGAGATATGAAAGAGAAGTCTACCTTTTCAGCCTGAAAGGGGTTAGCATATAGCTTTGCTTCAGGAGGAAAAACTTCCAAAGCCAAAGATCTGCAGTTTCTCTGGCTATAGCCCAAGATCAGACTGTAGCCCAGCAAGAGGCAGGAGAAGATGCTAAAAATTTCAAGGTAACCAGGATTACCTTCAAATAATAGCCTTAAACTAAAATTTCAATGACTACAAATGTTAACATGGTCATGAATATCAAAATACAACATTTGGATCTTAGCAAAAGTCTTTTTGGATGATTTCAGAGGTGCTATTGTCCATCTTTTATCCAGACGCATCTGTGTTTAGTAGTTTTGCTAACATCCACAAGGTTCTAAGACAATGAAAAATATTGCTGGAGTTTCCTGGGCGAAGGAATGTCAGACTGAAGGCCAATGTTAAGGCTCAGCTAATAGCTGTTTTGATACATACATAGTTAGATGCATAGTTAGTTAACTGGTAAGCTGGATAACCAGCTGACTATCCAAAACCCTGATCATGAATGCTAACATGGCCATTGTGAGGAAATGTTCTATTCTAGCATGCCACATACTATATGGGGTTACACAGGGGCAAACATTTCGTCAGGTCACTGTAGGGATACTGACTTCTCTACTTGAGATACAGAGCAGCTGTATGTTTGTGTTTAGGAAACCAGATAGTAGACCAACATTGAATCAACACTGAATCAACGTTGCCTTTCTCACAAATTATTCAACTTCAACCAAAATGTTGATTCTGATGGAGTTTCAACATTGAATCAATGTTGCCATGCTAACTGGGGTTCTATTCTGATCATTACCACGGTAACCGAGGTCAGAGGATATGACTGTCTCACTCCATAGACACAACAGATAGGTACATAATGTAGAGGCCTCTACAGAGTCAGATAATGACGTCAAACCACTAAGGGTGAACATATTTCCTTGTTTGTGGACTAACGATCAATTGAAATATCTCATCCTGTAGATATGTGGAGTATGACCATTTATGGACAGAGAGTAGTTGTGTCTCTGTCCTGAGGATATATGGACGAGTCAGAGAGCATAAGACATCTTTGACTTCTGTGTACTTTGTTACTGCTACTGAACTGATCATTGATTAATGGAATTCTCTACAACAGTCATTAATATCACTAACACAGATTATTTAACACAAGTTTCTACTTTGCCATTTGTTAAAGAGTGTGTATTTAGCCAGTTGTTGATGTCTGGAATTGAGAATACTACCAATTTAAACCAGCCACCTTTTTAGACTGCAGATTACAGTGTTTGAAACATTTTGGGTGGAGTAAAACCTTCACTGAGTTTATTCCTGCATCTACAGTATATTTGTAAAACTTTTAGCCACGTGCACTTGTCCCATTTTCTCTCTTTCTTTATTGCACATCCTGTACATTGATCTCATCCATGCTTCTTTTTATGGCAAACTTTCTGTCATATTTTATTTTATTAATGTAGCTGTTTTTCTGGTTCTGGCAGCAGAAGTGTCATCCACGTTCTGACTGCCTCCTGCAGCTGTCGATGAACACCGGACCTGCAGTATTTCAATCACTGACAAACACACATCAAACATACAGTGTAGGCAGTGATTCAAAGGTTTCTGATGAGGCCACCCATGTACCTGCTGTGTGTGAACATGTTCATACAAAACACATAAAAACCAAACGAGGCGACCGAGTTGTCTAAAAATCTTCTACTTTATTCAATAAGATAAATGTTTTTGTAAAACATTCAATAAAAAATGATCTTTAATTTATTGCTCATCGTCATCTTTACACTAGGACTTGATCTGATGCATAATATTTTTCCAAAGCACTCTCACAAGGAATATGTTGCTAGATATTTAGACAAGATTTTATGCTGTCATTATAATAGTAATAACATACATACGTACGCACGTTCAGATTATATAAAAACAAACCAAACAAGTAAAGTTACCGTTGCTAAACAGAGAACAGACAAGGGACAGGCAGACTCAGGGATCCTCTCACATACGTTTGGAACTAGGCCGCTGTGAGGCTGTAGCAGACTTGCTGCTTTTCCAGTGGTGAGCTGAGAAACATTTGAATCTAAAATCATGTTCAGAGGAGGGAGTGACCTCCAGCCATAACACTGGAAAAGCTACAAACCCGAGGCTAAGATCAGCTCTTTTTGCCATGGAAGCCATTTTAAAAGTCCCCTTTTATCAGGAAATGACAAGGCTATATTTGAATGCAAAGCTTAAGTATCATTCTGCCGACTAGTTAACATACTTTCCAGCACCTAAACTATTAAAATCAAACATAATGTCTAAGACAAGAGGGGAGTGCATACTGTACATGCCTCTCACTGAACCATGGGACTTCTAAAATGGCTCCATTTGGAGTCGTCATGTTTGCATATTTGCTTGTTGTTGTACCGGACATCCTAAACTCACTGGCCTCACTTCAGGTGCAGTGATATCATTGTACATTTGCATGTTTTACTGTGTTCCTCAAAAGTATTTTAATAAATCTTACAGTTCTAAGATAGATACAAGCCTGTTTGATGAAAACAAACAGTTTATTAGAACCCCGTGGAGTGTATCATTATTCAAATTAGTTAGATTTTTTTTTTTTTTTTTTTAAAAAAGGAGGAAAATTAAATATCTGCAGTTACACATAATAGGATCAAAGTCATCCAAGCACTGAGTGGCCTTCAGGGAACCGGGTCATCTTGAAGAAAATGTATATAATGAGACTCATTACAGTACTGAGATGATGTGAGGCTCCTCTGTCCCAAGTCATTTAGAGAATCCCACATCCTTGCCACTCCTCCCCTCATACACATTCTCACTAAGCAGTGTGTGTGTGTGTGTGTGTGTGTTTCGTCGATCTGCACATCCTCAGGCCGGGCATGTGTGTGTGTGTGTGTGTGTGACACAACTGCGTGTGTGTGTGTGCGTGTGTGTATGTTTCACAATCTGCAAAGGGAGCCTCACAACCAACTTTATGCACTTTTCTTTAAAAGTATGCACACGTAAACACAATTACAGCCACATGCACACACACACAGGCCTGGTCTGAGGTCAGCGGTGATCATGCCACGTATTTACATTCTCATATTAAGGAAACTGTGTACAAGGCAGTAGTAGATGGTGATCTGGCAAGGTGTAGTCCATTTTTTGGTCTTTTTCAGTTTTTTTTCCTTTCAAGGTCGGAGTATGAGGAAGAGGAAGTGCAGACACAGGAAACAAAAACTAAGGTGAGAGAAAGGTCTCATCAATAAATAAATAAATTAAACTACATATTGATCAATAAGTTAATAAGTTAAAGGGGTCATTCTGTACATGTGTGGAGAGAGAATATGTGGTCGGATTGCATGTTGAGTGTGTGTCCTTAGGGGCTGTAGCTAAGGAAGAGAAGGAGCAGTGAACGCACCTACCATCCTCACCTCAGCCCTCTCTCCAGAGACCCATAGCTTCATTCTGCTCTGACAACGCAAACAGAGCTGCTATGACACTTTCTGACCTAATGACACTGAAGCAAAACAACACTGGTTGCAGATCTCGTCGTTAGAATGTAAATGTGATAAGCATGCTGATAAAAAGTAAATCTGGAAACTGTAGGAGTCACACCAGGAAGAGCTGAAAACATGGCTAATGTCACTTTTTTAAACTCATGCGTGTTCTTTCTGTTTGATGATGGCGTCTCAATAATGTGGATGTTTGGAGCAGCCACTGATGTGACGCTGCATATGAACTAATCCCTTTCAAGCTACTCACTACACCTTCAGACAATTAAGAGCTTGATTCCGCATGATAGATCTTTGAAATTCATCTTATCTGATCTGTAACAGTGCCATAATTTGTGGATTACAGTTACAGTATGGGTATGTATCATGTATACAACTGACCCCATGTTGATGGGATAGGAAACGCCTCAAATGTATACAGACACAATCAAGTGTTAAGTGAGTCTAAGAAGCTATTCTTAAACACATCCAAGAAGAGACGGATTGAAATCCAGCTGCTCAAACCGCCAAATACGACCATGTGTTTGTGTTAGCTTACAAAGAGCTAGCTTAACTGTTGTTGCACAAGTTGTTCTTCTTCTGGCATTTTTTTTGCGCAGTCATCCAGTAGGTTAATGTGCATTACCACCACTGTCTGATCCAGAGGACAGCCAGAAAACCAAGACAGGTTCTAATCTGATTTGTGATTGGAGAGACATGTTGTGTCAATAAAAGTGGATTCAATCACATCTGGATTTAAACTGGATGAAGAACAGAGTTGATACCCATCAAGACATGATCATATACACTACAGTCATGAAACTTCATGTCCTTGTAATCTCCATCTAGGTCCTATGTGTCTGGCTGATTTCTAACTTGAGGGAATTGTAAAACTTTAAAATCATAGTCTGTAAGCCAACATACACAAACCCTGTACACTGTATACACTATAAATTATCTTTATTTAATAGTAGTGGATAGTTCGTTTGCTTATGATGAGGCGTTAACATCTTTACTTTTGTTGGTTTGTCAATTGCAGCCTCGGCTGTATTAACTTCCAATTGAAAAAGTAGCAAAGATTTGTTTGGGTCTTATGACAGTGATCATTTTCAAAGAGCGAGTGCTTCGTATCTCAACATGGAGCAAAATGACCGGCAGATCTAGAGTCAGTCTGGCAGTGAGAATGTGACTCTACAGTTTAGTACAGCTCATCAAAAATGGAAGAAAAATAAATCTGCTGGGCGAGTTGAGTAGAGATTGTAAAAATGAAGAGAGAAAGCTTGTGACTAGCAGCTGCATAAATAAGTCATCATATATCCATATAGAGACGTGTAATAAGAGTACTGATCATCATTGTCATATATCATAGTAATGATGCATCGCCGTGGCAGGAATAAACTTGCAGTGAATGTGTGGCAGTCAGGGAGAACCCCAAAGTTTGGAGTGATGTTGTGTGGGTGTGTGTGTCTCTGTCAGTGTGTTTTTCTGTGCCCTTGTTGGGGGGGGAGTGTGTTCAAGGAAAGTTAGAGGAGCTGTTGTACATTCAAGGTGAGAGGTTAGGAGGCTCTGTGCGGCCATGGCCTTCGCAGGCCGGGTCAGGAGGGTCAGGTTCAGGGGTCATCTTGTAGGTGTGCATCAGTCAGGGTAGTTAGATTGGTGGCCAGTTTCTTCTAAAGAAGGATGCACTTTCCTTTCTCCACCCACGGGTTGTTCTTCATCAGCTCCGGGTTGAGGAAGGGATCCTCTGGGACGCCGTCCTCTATCCACTTCACCAAGCTTTGTGGAGAGACAGAGAGAGACAGAGACATTTTTCAAATTCCAGAGGGAGTTTACTACCACAATCCATCCTCTTTCACTTTTCCTCTTTTCCATACAAGGCAAGAAAGAAAGAGAGGGAGAATGAAGGGACCAGAGGCCAGAAGTAACTAATTACATTTACTTCTGCAACTAGAGCTCACTGTGAAAGTTTTATTTCACTTCACTTTTACTGAACTAAAGAAGTTAAAGACTACAAATGTTACTGAAAGTATCCATTTACAATATATATCAATGAAATGGATGAAATAGATGAGTAATCTGACTTTAGTTTATGCCCTTCATTGTGTAATTTCCAAGGATAGTTCATTATTTTTGGGAAATAGACTTTCCTGGGAAGTGTTGATGTGATGAGCAGATCAAAATCAACTTACATGTCTGTAGGGTGAATACAAAGCTAGCGCACAGATGGTTAGCTTAGCCTGGCCTGGCACAGTAACTTCCTGTGGCTGACGTCCCACACATAACCACCCGTAAAACCCACAACATGTTGTTTTGGGGTTTTGTGCGGATTAAACAAAGAAGACATAACATGTCAATTTGTGAGTTTAGGATGGAGGTGGATTGGGTGGACAGATGCCCAGTCTTTAAACTAAGCTAAGCTAACCTGCTGCTTGCAGTAGCCTAATGTAGGAGTGGTATCAATTTTCTCATTTAACTCTCAGCAAGAAAACAAAACTGTGTATTTTCTCACACACATTCTTTTTCTTACAAATGAAAAGTTAAAGCAATAAAACACACCTTTCAGATTTTTCTGCTACAGCCTTACTTGGTCTGGTAGGATCAGTATATTATGACGACTAATGTTAGCTAATGTTAGCAAATTTTTTGCCTTGTAACCACTGACAGTATAAAGAATGGACGGCATATGTGTGTTGTCACCCAAAGAGCTCCATGCTGAATGACACCTGGGTGCTCAAAAAGTCATCTGTAACTGAGCTAAATGTCAATCAAAGCAGGCCACACTGTTAATTATGCATTATGCAACTCTAAGTCTTAATATAATTTGAATAATTCATTTATTTCTGCTGTGAAATCGGACATTTTAATATGGGAACTTATGGAGGTTGACATGTTCTGTAGCCAGCCTCAAGTGTCCACTTGAGGAACTGCAGTTTTAGGCACTTCACGTCACAGCCATGGAAGTTGCTGCTTGTTTGTAACTTATCTGTAACTCAATTAGTTCAGTGTCTTTCCTGATGTCACAGATAATTAGTTCAGTGAATACACCGTGTGTTTATTTCTTCTTTTACTTTTGTCATAAAACTACCAAATCTGTAACACGATAGAACATAACATGACAGTAACAACTTAAGAAAGATTATGACTCAGTAATGTCAGTAATATCTCTCTGACGTTTGTTAACATTAGTCACCATAAGCTACTTGTCAAGCAGACAAGTAAAGGCCTGTACATAGTAGTTTACTATTACCTTGTCGAGATGTCTTTGTTTTAGCTATATGTTTATATCCGTGTATGTACATTGAGAGCAATGTAAACAAGTGAGTCAAATTCCTTGTATGTGTACACACACCTGGCCAGTAACAGTGATTCTGATTCTGAAAGTGTACTGAAATTAGAAAAGGTTTGTTTTACTGTTTAGAAATGATTCTTTTCATTTGTAAAAAGGAAGAATCTGTTATTTCATCCCTCAAAGCTTTCGTAGATTTACTTTAAATTCAGTTCATCGTCCATAAATTTTGTATTAAAATTGTATTTTACTTAAGAACGCACTCTTTCCATCACTCCTTCATCGTTTTTTGAAACCACTGACCCAGCATACTTTTGTCCTCCACATAAAAAAACAGCATTAGTCAAAGACAGTCCTCACAGAGCTGATGAAGCCTCAAATGAAGTGTTTCTTCTCAGGTTCTCTGATTGGTCCTTAATCTAGTGGCACTGCAGTGAGAGCCTGAGACCGCCGCTCGGAGCTTAATGACGGCTGCAGCTTTGCTTAATGCTTCCATGTGTGCTGCGGCTGTGACAACAGCCTTCGAGGCAGCATTAGTTAATGAAGTCATATCATTGTTTTGTCATTATTGTGGTGGAATGAATAATGCTGTCATATCCACAGTCATTGTGTTTATTACAATAGGCAGCAGATGTTTCTCGCCTTCAGCAAGAAGCGATTATTATACTGATGTGTAATTGATTAAAATGCTGAATGCTTTAGTTACCTTGGAAACAGCAGTCGGTTAAACAATCTCGACTTGATGTCCACTTACTCACTTGTTCAGGAGCTTCTTATCGTATCACACAGCATCATGGAGCTGTGATTAAACATGACAACTGCCACACTGAGGAGTGACTTTTATTTTGAAGGAAATGTCTCAAGGACTCTCTTTTGGGAAGACTGAAAACTCTGTTTTTATGTTTACAATATACTGTTTAATGTGCTTAACTAAATGAACTTAATGTATGCCCTCTAAAGTCTTCATGGATTAGATAGCAATGTGCACCAGTATCTATTAAATTTTGAAAAATACACTAAACTACACATTCTCTTTCTTGTTTGGAGCTCAGTGAAAAGATCATTATTGCTCTCCTTTAAGAGCACAAAGTTAACCGGAGGAACCAGCTAGCCTGGCTCCATCCAGTTAAGTGTTTTGGACAGAGCTGGCCCAGATAGCACGGCAACATTGATTCAGTCATCATTTTGGTTGAATAGTTGAATATTCAAGGCTAGATGACATTGAATCAATGCTGATAGTTCCTTGATTTTTCAATGCTGGGAAGACCAACATTGAATCAATGTTGATTCAATGTTTTTTGCCTTAAATGGTCATTTGAGGCTGATTATAAAACAAGTCAGTCTCCATAAGTCCCCATATTAAAATGTCCAACTTCACAGCAGAAATAAACATGTTTACAGCCTGGTACAAAAAACGGTTTTGGTCTCTATAGCTAATTTCCCCGTTCATGACAACTGTACTGAGGGTGAATTTATATACAACTCACCTGTTCAAATGAAATTAAGGCTTAAAGTTGTGTAGAATTAAGAGCATGGCCACTTTGATTGATAGTTGGTTCGCCATCATTAGTCCGCCTCAGTTTCACCCATGCTCATGCACCTCTTTGCCCATTTTTGGATTAGCCAGGAGGTGGCAGAGACAGGACAGGATGGCAATGATCAAGAGTTCTTTGGATGATGTTACAGAGACCGCGTCCATGTTTGTACAGTCTATGGTACAGACATGAGTGGTATTCATCTCCTCAACTAAACTGGGCAAAAAAGTGCATCACCCAAAATGCGCAGCTGCTACAAACATGATCCATTGTGTAAGTGGATGAGCAACCTTTACATTTTTGAACATCGTGTCCTGTTTTCTGTTTTGCACCGTGCACAAGTGTATTCAACAAAAACACATCTCTTTTACTTTGATCCTCAGAGCTTAGAGCAGGGTTGTTCATCGGGGTTCAAACTCACTCAGTCACTGTTTTGGAGGACTTCTCTCGTTTGAAGGCCAGCTGGTACTTGAGGCTCTCCACCTCCTTCTTCATCTGGGGCAGGTCCATCTCATCCATGGCTGCAGCTTGTTGTAGGGCTTTTCTACCTGTGCACAGCGGGAAGGCCGGGGTTATATTTATACAGTGCATAACACTGTTATATAGCAGGTAGACACACTCAATATAACTGTGCCCTTCAGCAAGAACACCACGAAGTACATCTGATTTATAAATGCTGCTTAGTGAATCCACCTACAGGAAGGGAGAATAGGAGCTGTTAAATTCATAGAGTACAAGCAAGTGCTGCCAAAATTGGTAGACCCACTTAAACACCACAGGATACATTCAGCTGTGTCCTTGGGGCTGAATGTTTCCACTTTAGGAAAAGTTCCACAGCTTTGATGAATATGCCAAATTTAATTACGTTTGGAACCAACATGGCCGCAGTTCAGCAGCACTCCAAGTTTATGCAAATTGTGGTTAATGTTTTGTTATATTGCCACCTGTAGTTAAATAATTACACACCAAGGTTTCTGACTGCATGTTACATCAGTTTATTCTATATCTGAAGGGAGGGAAAAGAGAAATTGTTTTTGCTTCTGTGGAAAAAAAGGACAGCATGTACTTATGCTGCGTCCCATTTATTCCCATTCGCCCTCCATCTCGCCCTCCCCCATCCTGCTGCGTGTGCTGCTGAAATATAGTGATATCCCAACACAAGACTTCACTCTGTGAGCTGAGTGTCTAGCCCTGCACATTCACTATGTGAAATAAAAAGCAGTAATGTAGTTCGAACTAAATCTGATCCCAATGTGATCCCCAACCACGGGGAACTTGTACCCCAGGGGGTACAGTTGCAGTTCACGGTGTGTGTGTGTGTGTGCAAAGATTGTAGAGAAGCTCAACAAATTTGAAAATAAATAGAAAAAAATGTTCACATATTGACAGACACAGTCCTGGAGCTGAGAATTCTTTTTTTCCTGATTTTAACACCTAATTTCATAAACTTGTCGACATTTTTAACCATTCAAATTTGGCTGGGTGGTTAATAATACTTTCTTCTTTGGTCTGACAAATTCAGAACACAAATTTATTCTGAGTTACACAGACTTTAAAGGAACAGTATGTAGGATGTAGTGGCATCTAACAATGTAGTTGGTGATTGCAACCCTGTCACCTCACCCTCTCCTTCCTAACGTGAAGGAGAAACTACGGTGGCTATGAAATAGGTGACAAACGGAAAAGCCCGTATTTAGTTTGTTCCTTCTGGGATAGAAACATGCAGGTTCAACATGGCTAATGAGTGATTATACGGTGATAAGAACATAGTTATAAATATTATATTCCATTTCTGTCATAATCTGTAAAAAGAACCTCCTAAATCTGACACACCGGACCTTTAAAGCACAGATATGAGTGGTGTGGATCTTTTTATCTTACTCTTAAAATAAAGTGAATAGGCGTATTTCCCAAAATGCTGAAATATGCAGACAATATATTTAGGATTTTACATAACCCATGAGTCACACATGCACATTTCTACCAAAAGATATTCACAAAAAATGAATATTTAACTTGAATTTGTAACTGCAGCCAAGAGAAAAGGCCAAAGAAGCCGGCGGTCAACTCTGTACAGCAATATTGTCTTCATCCTCTTCCGCTGTGTCTTTTTCTTTGTCTGTTCCTCCCTCCCTCCCTCCCTCTCGCTCTCACTCCCCACCCACGCTCTGTGTCCACTATACCCTCTCAACAATACTCTTCCCCTCTTTGCGTGTGTACTTCTGTTTGTGTACCCTCAAGTGTGCGTGTGTGTGTGTGTGAGTCATTTGAGGATTCGGGTGAGCCGAGTGCTTGTCTCGTCTGAATCGATCTCACTGAGGTGCTTCAACACAGAAACAACAATGCTATTTTGTTGAATACTTGATATTATGCAATTGTCCTTCATGACAGTTTAGTGAGTGAGGGGCCATTGTGAGGCAGGAAATAGCAGCTCTGAATTCATCACCTACTTCACTTCATGGTATAAACGATAACAATAAAACAGACAGATGTTGCATTTTTATTTGAATGTCTCTGGAAATCTATATTTTGTCACATATTGGAAAGTTCCATACCAGGATACAGAGTAAATGTTGTTAAATGAACCGTTAGACATTTCAGGAAATGCACTTATTCACTTCCTTGCCAGGAGTTATGCAAGAAAATCGATACCACTTTGATGACTGTAGAGTAAATATGAAGCTATAAGACTTCAGATGCCAATTAGCTTAGCTTAGCGCAAAGACTGGAAACAACAAGCTCTGTGAAGGTTACAAAAGAGCTCACTGAGTAACACGTTATATAGCAGCTATGGACTGCTGTTTGCCAAAAGAATCATTTTAATGTGCCACGTCATAAACATTTAAGCAGCCTTAAACGCTAACTGGCAGTTAATGATCTTTCCCTCCTCAAAGTGGATATTTAGGACGTTGGAGCAGAGCTAATCAATCTTCTGTAAGAACATCTGAAAGCCTCAGGCGTGCATGTGAATTACATTAGGTTTTTTTTTAGTTGAACTCCACAATTACTGCTTCATAAAAAGTGATTCAAGAGGGGAGACAAGGAAAGGTTGTGGTTCAGAAAGAGAGGCAATGAGAAGCAATATTTATGATGAGTTAGTGAGGTGTGTGTGTGTGTGTGTATGTGTTCTTTTGTGGGTTCGAGGAAAACACCAGGTACAATATTACACGACAAAGTGTGTGTCTTACTAATATTAGACAGACGGAGAGAGGCAGAGCGATGGCCGGTTCCTGGGTGAGATCAAGTTTCAGCAGCATCCTCCAGAGACGACAGGAGGATTGAATGCTTTCCTCTTTCTAACTCTATCACTCACCATCTCCTTCATCCACATTTTCCCCCTCTCTCCCACTCTCCCTTCTATTTGTCTGCTCTATCCATCTGTTTTCCAGCCTCTACCTCCTTTCCTGTCTCCTTTTCTCTGTTTGTCTGCTGCCTGTTTCTATTTTTCTTCTGATTTGTCTCATTTCTCAACCTTTTTTTTCCACTTGTTCTGTGCCTCAGTCTATGTTGCTATCTCTCTGACAGAGGGATACATCAAGTTATCAGGTAGACTGGCCTCTGGACATAAAGATGGTGGGTGGAAATCACTGCATATATCCAGAAAATGCTCCAAAACCAGTTTGAATCATCTTTATTGATTTATGTAACCGCAGCTTCTGCTGCATTCACATGGATTCAGGCAGACTGCAGATGGCGGACGGATAATATTTTCTTGTCAGCACGGAAAAACAAACAACTGTTATATATATATGTGTGTGAGGGGGCCACATAACATCTGCTTATTAATTTCATCACAGGGGACGGTGAAAAGCTTATTTAATATTTTAACTTTGGATGGCAGTGCCATCTATTATTGGTGATATTCTCTGCCGGCCTCACCGTCCCGCTCTCATCTAACATGATATCCAGTTTGCCGTCTATCATCTGCCTGAACTTGTGTCAGTGCAGTATTAGCCTAATTAGCATTAGCCTTTTAGCTTGATGTGCACATTTAAGCCCCCTTTATGTGGTTCCTGTTTCTAAAAAGAGTCAATTTCTAACATTAGATACAAGGCAGAAGGCCACTAATGTGACATTAGATAAGACAGAGTTTTGTTTGGTTATAACTACTTGTAAATGATGTGTTGATCACAGTCAGCTGTGAAACCAGTGTGATTGGATCTGCATAGGTCCAGATCACATCTTTCAAATAGTAAACCTGTAGAGCAGGGCCTGGTTCAGTTCCAGGTAGTACAGTTCTGGGTCTGTTTGGGTTCAGGCATGACTTTTTGGACCTCTAGTGCGCACAGGACGCTTGACAGGTGTAGCAATGGTAACTAAGTGGGGCGAGGTTTAGTAAACAGCTGCCTAGGTTATGTTTACAGTCAAGAGACCAAGGTTCTTTTTGTGCTGCACACAAATTGAAGGTTGACATTCAAAGAGTAACTCCTGTGGTTAGATTAAGGCAATAAAAGCAATTTGGCTAAAGTCAGGAAATGGATTTTGGTGTTTAAAGTCACTGTTGACTTTATTCAAATCAGCTGAATAAAGAGACTCAACAATTCCCACCATGAGCAAGCAGTTAGTGACAGTGGCAAGGAAAGACCTGTTAGTGACAGTGGCAAGGAAAGACATGCCTTCCTTTAAGAGGCAGAAATCTCGAGCTGACCAGAGTCTTTCCCTAACCTTAATCAAGCACTTTATGGTAACATTACCATGACAAAGTTGTATTGCGCTTTAGTTATGAGTAGATGTTATCATCACTGTATAATGCTGAAAACATTAAATTGTTTAAAATGCTTTTAAACAAAGCTCTCTTCCCTTCTCTTCTCTCACTTATCTATCTACCTGCCTCTATCCGTTATATTCTACCTTTTCCATTGTCCTGTCGCCCTCTCCTTCTCAGATTACTCTGCCTGTTTGTTCAACAGCCACCCATGTACATATATCTGTGTTTGTCTTCTGCATCTCAGCCACCAGCCCATTAAAACCTGAGCAAACTTTAAGCTTTTCACAGCACACGATGTAAACATTTAAATAATGAAACGCCTAATGATGTAAAGACTCTACCACCACATGTTTTACTTTTGTCTTACACTGTGAGGTTTCAATCAAAAAGATTTGTTGAGGCAGGTGTCCCCACCGCAGCATTCTCACTTTCTTCCTTTGGTTGCTCTTAGATATCTGTTTTCTCTCTGTCTCCTGCTGCCCTGCACAGATGCCTCCTCCTCACTAAGTGCTCCATGTCCATTTTCACATATTTCAACAGTTAATTAATTATTTCCACACATTAACAATCTCTCTTCTTCTTTTTCTTTGTGGTCCAGTAAGGAGTTAGTCATGTCTAATCATGGTTGTTAAATAAAACCCTCCAAAATAACATGTTTGGCAAATTTATCATGTAATTTATTGTTACACTTCTATAAACCAATCTCATAAAATCTGGTCTGCTTACTGTTATCAGCTTCCTCAAAGGTTCCCTCACTGTGCTGAAGAGGATAAACATGCTGGAAGTCTTTTTTTCCACTGTCATTCCACCATCTTCCATCAAGAGAAACTCCAAAAGCTTTTGCTTCTTGTTCACACAGGATGTGGTGGGTGTATTGACTGTAGCCTGCTGGCTTTTGACTTCTGGACATGTGTTTTTACAGAGATGCACAGTGGAAATACTCTGCAAGTGGTCTTAATAATAATGGGCATTGTAGCGGGGCGCACAACAGACGCAGTTCTGCACTTACAACACTCTTGTTTGCATATGCTGAATAAGGAGATGACAACATTTGCAGCACTTCATCTCTGTGGAATGAGGGACATCAGCAGGGCCGCTGCTAGCTAATGTAGTGCCCTAAACGTAATTGCTTTGTGGTGCCCTTTACAGAATGGATTCATAATAAATTTAAAATAATTAAATTAAATAATTCATCATTATGATCATCATAATTATGATTGTTAACCATGTTCCTGTCTGAGCATAGGGGATTTGCCGTCTCCTGGGATCGAAGCGCATATCATCTTTGGGGGTTAACCCCCTTCACTTGACTTTCTTCAGCAGTGGAATAACACACACGAGCTCCAGCATTGGCTTTATTTGATCACACACTGTACCATAATGCACAGTGAATAATGTGTGTTATGGTAGCGACGGTACTGGACATCAGCAACATTAAAACTAGACTAATAGTCTACGGCTGTGCTAGTTATGGTTGCCACCCGTCCTGTATAACATCCCTTACTTAACCAATATGGAACATGGTTTGTCCTGTATCTTTGTGCACACCCTACTCTAATACATACACTACATTTTCACATACTTGGAATGACATGCGAACTGATCAAATCAAAGAGACACATCGGAGGGGCATTAAATCTGAATTTGCGTTGGAAAATTACACCAAATAACTCTCATAAACTAATACATCTTCATCATTATTGAGACAGAGACTGAGACGCAGGTTTTTATACCTCCAGCTCAAGTCCGTCCATGAGAAGAGGCTGTCCAAACACTGATCTGAATGGCAGACCATGAGTGGATCAGTCCTGTCAGTGAAATGAGTACAAGGCAAACAATTTGCTATTTTCTGTTGCCCATGGTCAATCATTTCCCTCACTCTGGAACAGGCTGATCTAAAGCAAGTCATTTTATCGATGGGTTCTTGCGTCTTCCAAAGATGTCTATGGTTTGATGTTTTAAACTTTAATACTGATGCTGTGTTTGCTCCCACTTTCTCTCTAATTACTTTACATTCTTGTTGAATGTAGCAGAGAACTTCCAAATTAAGGCTTAAAATGCACAAATTGATGCTCAAAGTCTCGTGGGGGAGAACCCAGAGACCCCTCACTTGGATTGTATCCACCAGGTGTGGCACTACTGGTAAGGTGTAAAAATTGGAAATTATTTTTTCCACATTGAAGGTAGCGACCATAATGCTAGCAGCTCTGTGAGGTTACATTTAGACAGTGCTTTAAACTACTGTATTATTTTTACCATTTTCTCTATCCTAGCTTAGCATGTTAGCATGCTAACAGTAGCTAATTAGCTACTAAAGCCAAAGGCAGGGGCTGATGGGAATGCTAGGAATTTGGAGGACAATTGGCCATAAACCAACTTTAATTTTTGACCTGATGGTGTAAAGATTTAACAGTTCATCCTGAGGGGAACATGAATATGTACGTGTAACAGATGGCAGATGACATCATTTCACTCACAACCAGAAATGTCAATTTTGGCATTCAAGGAAATGTCAATGAATCGGTTCATCCTCTAGGGACCATGAATGGCTGTGCAATATATTTCAATCGATCAATCCATTCAGTAGTTGTTAAGATATTTTAGTCTGAACCTAAGTGGTGGTCTGACCAAATTTAATCCAGTATAAATCTAATTTAGGCTCAATTTTCACATACTTCAGTATCAGTGTAATAAATGTTGCCTGAGTGTTGTGTGGTGTTTGGTTGAGGTTTGGGTGTGTATGCAGTGGTTACTGCAGCAGATCTGGAGCTGTAAGTCTAAAGTGGGACACTTTGTCTTGAAGGGAGGTCAGGTTTGCCTCAAGATTATGCTCAAGTATTATGGAAGATGGAGAACAAGTTAATTACATTTGCTTTATTAAAAATGATTCTTTGAGATCTTCTAATCAAAACTTTTTTTTCTTCTTCTCTACATGAAGGCAATTTAGGCTAAACCCTGTAGCTGCGGCACATTTTTGTCACAAGTAATTAACAACTCGGAAATGTTGTTCGGTCATAAAAAAGGCTGTTGAATATATTTGTGTGTCTGTGCTGCTTTTTAAAGATATATTTGGGTGGATGTGTGGTGGGGAGTGTGGGGTGGTTGTTTTTAGGGGAGGGTATGTAGGTCGCATGGTGATTTGGGTCAAAAGCATCCAAAGATTAACCTCTACCCCCTGTCTCTGCTGTCTTTCCAGCCTCACATAGTAATATACTGTCTGTGTGCATGTGTGCATGTTAATGGAGCAGGTGGCAGTTTGAGGTGAGCTGCCGCCGATGCTTAATGTGTTGAATCGCTCCGTCTGACTTGATGATCTATGATATCTGGCAGCTTGAAGGAGAAACTGGGAAACCAGAGGTGAAACAGACATGAAAAAAAGTGAGTAAGTGAAAGAGGTTAAGATTAAAAGAAGAGGGTAAGAAAAAGAGAGACACGAGGCAGAGAGACAGATGAAGAGAACATTTTGTAGAGTGAGAGACTCTTCTTGCTTCTATAGCTACTGCATTGTAAATAGAGACTAAAAATAGAAAGGAACAGGCAGAGCTCTTCTGACCAGCTGAGAGTGGAGACTAAGAAAGAAAGACAAGGCTCGTTGCCGTTAAACTGACGAGGAGATGCTGTTGAGGATAATAAATGCCAGGAGCTGACAGACGATGTTTGAGCTTTTACAACCAGACGATCTGTTCTGCACTTCAATGAGCTGTGAAGCAACTGGGACCAGTCCAGCTGATATCACACTAGCACGGCCCAGCCTACATCTGGGAAATGTCCAGTCAATCAGATGTGATCAATATAGGCCTGAACTGACCTGGATGGAATAAACGTTCTTGGTGTGTGTCGTTAGGACGCACGAAGGTCATCCATTACATATCTGCCCCACTTTCCCTCATTGTAAGGACTTCTCTAATCTGGGTGTGTCTGTGGCTAGGCAGCCCTATCACACCCCTTAGGATGCGACTGGCCACTGGTGCTGACTAGACAGAGACGCAAAACAACCGCAAAGACAAGCAAAATGACTAAGAGACACAAAACAACCATTAAGACTGGCAAAATGGCTACAAAGAGATGTAAAATGACTACAAAGAGACACAAAACAACAGAAACTATAATCAGATGACAAACGACTACAAAGAGACACAATACAACTACAAAGACACAGAAAATCTACTATAAACAGACACCAAACAACTACAAAGAGACAAAAATAACATTGGAGACATGCAAAATGACTACAAAAAGTCAAAAAGAAGGACACAGCCATTTTGTGTTTTGTTCTTTTCTCCTAAGGGGAGGTTGGGGGTTTCACAATTGTTTTCATGGGCCCATTGTGGCATAATCTGTCCCTGACGGCTACTTAATGATACAAATACCAGCTATTTAGTAGAATATGTAAAATGTATTACACTGAATAAACAAGCTGAATATAAGTAATGTACAGTTTATTATCGCCAAGAATCAGAGCTTAAATATGATTTTTTTTCTTCTTTTTTTTTTCACAAATGTGCAGTCCAGGCTGGCTCCCCTGCTCAAACGTTTTTAAACCCGTCCCTGCTCAGAGGTCTGAGATGAGCATCTTCTATCCTTAAAACAGGGTCAGGTGAGACCAGAGAAAGAGAAAGAAAGAGGAGGAGGAAGTGCAGAGGAGAAATGTAAGTTTTATGTAACATTCGTAGGTTCCATATGGTCCAGTATAGAGATGTGTGAGGCTGGAGGCGGACAGCACAAAGTGCAGCCCAGGTTGAAGCACTTACAATAATCTGCTGCTGACAAACATGACATGTTTAGATCTGAATTATGATTTTTACCTCTAATAGATCTGAAATTCATGAGAGAAATTCATTATGAGAAATCATCTATTGCTCCACAAAGGCCTGTGATAGGATCTCACAGGAGAGCCCACCAGCTGAGGTGAATGACAGAATTGTATAATGTGGAAAAGAGACAGTCGCATCTCTTACCTCACTGATGCGCCGGTGGAGGCTGTTGCTCTTTCCAAGTCTGACCGGTGCAGTTAAACCGGAGGGGGGGCAGAGGAAACAGCTGGACCGACACACGGATGGAGGGTTTTTTTTTTTAATTTCCCTGCTGTGACCTAAGACAAATAAGAACCGACTCAGTCTCTGCAGACTTTGTTTATCTCAGGGAGGCGGTGCGCGCTCTCTGTATCCACTGGAAACGATGAAGGATAAAAATCCGCAGTCTCCGGAGTAAAACAGACGATGACGACCAGTCTGAGCCTGTCTGCAGAACTCTCTTCTTACCCGGTAGTCTGCCCGGTAGTCCGATTTATTCTCACTGCTGCTGAAGGATGGAGGCGGTGGAGAGGAGGATAGGAACCGGACAAGTTAACGAGCTCAGGTCCGGTGCGCGGTCCGACGTTCACTGCCCGCTTCTCTGCTGGGATCCTCCTATATGAGCGCACGTGCGTGTGTATGTGTGTTTGCGCGCGCGCGTGTCTGAGTGTGTGTGTGTGTGTGAGAGAGAGAGAGAGAGAGAGAAAGAGAGAGAGAAAGAGAGAGAGAGAGAGAGAGTTCCCCGAGGATGCGTTTAGAGAATTGCCCGGGCGAGGCGGGGGGAGGAAGGGAGGGAGGGAGGAAGGGAGGGGGATTTGGGGTATTTAAACCGGTACCACAGCAAAGACAGGAAGAACTGCAAACTGTCCTCACTCTGTCCACGCTGTGTGCTTTTGTTAGTGTGTGTGCACGCGCGTCAGCGTGCGTGTGCGCCCCTGGACCCTTTTTTTGCCCCCATTGCCAGACTCTGGATTTCTGCCCTAATATGGCCACTTATAGCTCCATCTGCAGAAGGCAGATTGAGGTTCTTACTGAGAGAAGGGGTGGGGGGAAACTTACTGCATTTAAGACCACAGAAGAAGAGCCGGTGTTGTGGATGTGGTTTAACTGCTGGATGGTCTGTTAACCTTTGGATTACACTGTGTTTATTTCACTAAAGTTTCTGGTAGAGCACATTTTGAGTTGTGATATCTTGGTTTGGCCCTACCTGTTTAACCTGTTTGAGCCATGTCCAGACCAGCTGCAGGGATTTAGGCCCAAATCAGTCCAGGGTGCATTGCAGTTGTTTTGTGACGTGCTTTTTATGGTGGGTTCTTAATGCTGTTTTTTAATTCAGTTTAGTTTTGTCGGCTCACTGAACCAGATCATTTAAATAAATATCCCCCAAATCCTCAAATTACTAAATACTTTTTGAATTTGACTATAAACATGGTAAAGATATTGCTCACCAGTTCTGAGTACATGGTGTAAAAGGTTTTCTAATTATAAATTGCTGTCTAGACAATAAAACTAATGTTACTCCACTGAATATTTGTTGAAATGATGATATCTGTATCATCTTTCAGATACACTGTAGATGAAAATCCATCGATAATTACTTAAATCCAAGGTGACACTAGATTCATTCTGATTGATTAGGGCAGTGTGGCTTCTACCCAAATGCTGTGTGAGGAGAACACATGTACAGCCCAGATGAACAGGTCTTATGTTGCACAAAGAGTGTGTGTGTAACTGTGGGACTGTTTTTTGGAGCTATAAGCGGAGTTTCAGGAACAGAACCACACTTCACACGTGCCACTTCCGACAGTCCTATAAATACCCTCTGGTAACCTTCACTCTCCTATTCTGTAACGCCCCTCCCACCCATCCCATTTCTTTCACCTGTTTCTCCTCTTCTTCCTACTCTAGCTTCCCCACAGCGCAGCATCAACCAAAGAAGTACAAGAAATCATGCTTCACTCACAATCTTTAATTTTGTCAATAAATCATTTAAAGATATCTTGTTGATGGTGTGGCCCATGCTACTGAATATTAGTGTGTCTAATAATACACTTATAGCATACACTTCAGTCTACGGTGAGAGTAAGTCCTCTTCCATGTTTCTCCCAGAATGGACAAACCACACACTCGTGCTTGGATTCTTCCATTGCTATACTTTTATGTGTTACACTAGTGTGCTAAAATCATCAGGGTAGTGGTGTCTTAATTTGAGTACGGCCACTGTGCAGTTAAATAATGATTGCAACAATTTACCACTGCTTCTTTTTATTGTCGAATTGCAAAATTTGACCACCAAAATATAAACATAAAACATATGTATTGTATATTGCGGTATTCACCACAACTGCTTCCGCCATGCAGCCGCCATTGTCACAATGCCAGTGGTCCCTCCCCTTCCACTACATAGCCAAAATGCCGACTACTGAGAGCATTGGACTTTGTGTACCATCCAGATACTCTGTACGCTCATGAACACATATGAACTCAAAAGACTAAGTGTAAGTGTGGAAACATGGGTTCACAGAGACAGAGACAGACAGAGACGTTTGCCTTTTTTCATGCAGTTTCAAGCCCACTGTCGGTTCTCCCACATTTTTGGAAGGGAGGGTAAGGTAAGAAGTATTCAGCTGGCTGTAATCTGTGACCTCACCTCTAGATATGACTAAATATTACACACTGCACCTTTTTATTTGTTTATTTTGTTAATAAAAAACAGATTCAGTAATAATAATTCAATAATGTTGTCTATTTCACTTTGTTAGAGAAAAAATGTTGAATGTGTTTTTGCACTGTAAATTTAACCGGGCTACCAGAGTACTACTTCTATTGTGCTTTATTTCCTGAGCGGGACCATTTAAGGGTTAACAGAGTTTCATATGTTTTCCCAGTCTGCATAGTCCACAATGACTTACATTGTCAGTAGCAGTCTCAATGCAAACACATGCACACGCACAATTCATCAGCCCAGCAGCACACAGGTCATTCATTCTCATCTGTTCAGGTGTTCTTTTGAGAGGGAAAATGCTTGATTCAACAGTAACACTCGTGGAAGAATGGATGATTGATGTAGTTTGTTGGATTTAACATATTAATGGAGAACTCAATGGAACACCACATTTAACCATGAACTAGAAAAGACTAGAGTTTGTGGAGGAAATCGACATGAGCTGAAAAACATTTGAAAAAACGTGTAGCTGAAGTAGGAAATGGAACAAAAACAGTAGAAGTGTCTGTTTAAGTGTAATCATTGAGTGAAGTTGTGGTATCAGCACTGAAAGGAGTTGATGGAAGTCTCTAAAAGGTATTAGTGTCATTTCAAGTGCATGAACTGAGAGACGCGACAGTTGAAGAGCAGTGCAGTTAAAAATCAGCAGCAGCTGCACTTTGTTTGTAATAAACAGAGGAAAAACTGTTAGATAGCATGAACATTGCTAACTGCCATGGATGAATCAAGAAAAGGCACCAGAAACTGAAACATGAAACTGGAGCAGGAAAAAGACATTCAGCACATTTTGAGGAGGCAAAATCCAAAAACATACACATTACTGTATACCACTGACAGTCATCAGAGAACTGAAATAATTATTGTATATATTTTCAATCAACCTGTCTGTGAAAACTGGTCAGAAGCTGAGTTGTGGCTGCATGTTTCCTGTCTTCAGACAGAGACGCAGAGCCTCCTGGTATATCGTCAGTGCTGATATCCACTCCCGGCTATCAGCACAGTGTTCTCCAGATAGAAGTCCAGTCCAGACAACTCTGCAGAGCAGCATTTCATTCCTGCTCCGATAACATCACACTAAATGACTTTCAGCCCAGCGTTGTGCCCAAACTGGCCATCTGAAAATCTCTGCTCTGTGCTGAATCAGCAGACTGAGATGGTACCATCTGTCAGATGTTTTGTAATGTGAGACAGGACTCCGGCCTGCTGTGTCCAGATGTGTCATTACTTTAATGTTTACATGATAATGATGACGTTTGTCATTTTAGGAAATATTTATTCACTTTGGATAAGGACATTGATCATGTCTATGGCAGCATAGCTTAGCATAAAAACTGATAACAGCTAGCCTGGCTCTATCCAAAGGTAACAAAGTCCAAATTAACACTTTATATCTCATTGGTTCAATCCATACAATAGGTGTAAAAACAACACTTAGTACTGGAGTCTATGCTGGTTGCCTGGCAACTCCTGTCAAGAAATATTCTGGCACAGAACCCCTGTTAATTGTCTTTTTATGTTGTTAATCAGTTCAGTTCACAGGTGCTGACTGGTGGATTTTGTCACTTACTGACTAGGGGTGTCCCAAATTGATCTTAAGGATCATATGGGGAGCCTACACTATTGCCTCAGATGTCTTGGAGCACACCAAATTGGTTCAGTTGATCTCACCACAAATAAACAACATACACAACACAGTGAGGATACAATGGGGAGTCCAGGTTCTGGCAGCGACATTCAGATCCAAGTCTGACAACAGTGATGGACTGCCTTGTCAATGTTGCAGTTGCAGATTAGCACAAAAAGCTTCTGATCTGTAACACTTTGGCACAGAGGAAACAAGCTGTAAACACAACATTGTTGTCACCATTTAAGGTAATATGGCTAACAGGTTAGCACACAATTGACTGTTGCCAGCTGATGTGGAGAAATGTTATTTGGAGTTGTGTTTTGGGCCATATTCCAAATATAAGATCAATATTCTCTCTCCATTTAGCTCTATTTTTAACCGCTCACTCCTGAGAAAAAATATCTGCCTCTTTAGCTGCTAAATGCTGCACTATGTTCACCAGATACACTCCAAAAAAGGTTTAGGCCACTTATGTATTTCAATTACATAGAAAATTTCCATCTATTTAAATGACATAGTTTGAATATAAATGAACTAATAAACTTTATTTATGTATTTGTACTAATAAACTCAAAATGACTGCAGTTATTTTCACTGTTGGTTTGGGCAAACAAATTGGCTTCATTAATAGTGAATGCATAAACCTGCTTACTACTACAGTACTGTGTAGAGGAAGCACATTGATTTTTTTTTTCAGTGTAGTTGCTAACTTTGCCTGCTTGGTAGTGCGTGGTAGCTTTACGGAGTTGTTTTGCTGAAAACATCTACCTGCTGAAGCAGAATTACAAGAAAGGAACCAAAACAGTAGAGTCGTAGACTGGAAAACCAAAACAATGAGCTGAAAGACACCATAAAGGTAGTAGAGCTAATGGAAATGTCAGAGTTGGGTCAGAGTGATAATTTGTTGCGACTTTGTTGCAATCCCTTTTACATGCATATAATCAAGTGACCCATTGTTAATTGAAAATATTTATTGCTGGTTTAAAATAAACTTGAAGTCAGTTTTTGTTTCGGTTAAACAGTGACCATGGTTTTAAATTTCAGTGTAAACAGCACATGTATTGCTCTCTCTATTAGCTCTAACCAAACATGTAGTGACTAAAATTATACTGTTAAAATCTTTGAAACAGTATAGTTGATCCCCATCAACGTCACCGCTGCTAAACCATGCTCACATTCACACCTGGCAATGTTAGCTGTCATCCCAAGACACTGGTCTGGTTTTAGTCCATCAATTTCTTACCCTGGCAAGAACACTTTCACACTTTGTTATTGATGAGGAGAGTAAATCCAGGATGGAAGCTGCAGGACTAAGAAGAGAAATGTAGATGGAAAAATGGTTATATACACATGCCTCCACTCATTTCAACAGATATTACACTCATTACAGGCTCCATTAAGAGCTGTGACCATCTCAGAGATACTAGGATCCTGGCTAGATAGAATTAGTCTCCTTCACCTCACAGAGTAAGAGTCTGCCAGGTCTACCAGTCTCCCCCTGGAAAAATTCCATTCCATTCCAATTCCATTCAGCAGCAGATGATTCCCTGTACCTGCTGTCCCCTGTGCTGCTGGAGCCGGAGTGCACACTGGGAGCAGAGGCGGTCAGGAGGTGTGAAATGACCGGGAAATTGGCTGTCCTAGAAAAACCTTGAAGAGTTGTTTTTTTCCTTGACACTATTGATTTATAAAAGCAGAAGGCGGGAGGTCAGTTTGAGGGCTGTGCTGCTCAGCTTCAGATGGACTTATGCTACATTCATGCTATGTCAGCAGAAAGCAGGAAGATGAAGACTTGGACATTCACATGCATACATTAAATATATAATGATAAACTGCAATAATATTCTTTCAGTTGTATAAAGAACTAGATGATCAAGGAGATGAAAAAAAAATAAAATTACAGTCAAAATTGCTACAATCCCCAGTTCCATGCAGCTATCAATACCAATATAGGTTTGTCTTTATTTGGTTATACCTTTATGGTCTATGGCCATTATGGCTGATTATTTCACACTGAAATAAATTACTGTGCAGTATGTTTGAACATGTAAAGACTACTTGTGCAAAGTATTTCTGTCAGTGAATTCCTTTTTTCACTCTTGAATTAAAGATCCTTGATGAATCTTGGGATATTTTAACGTGACATTGCAGGTAAAGCACAGGTGAACCTATTCGTGGCACTGATGGCTCTGATCCATTTAAGGTGGACTGTAAAAACCAGATGACCCTGCAGTGTGTCTTTCCACAAAGAAGGCTCTGGAAACACCTCCTGGCTTCAGGATTTTGACGATCTGTTGCTAATCCAGGAAGTCTCCACGCTTTCACCCATTCCCATTAATCTGATGTCATTTATGTTATGACATATTTGATGAATGGTCACAGGCAGTAAAGAGCGTCTGGATTAGATTAGATCACACCTCTTTGTGTAAATGTGCCTGCAGCTGCGTGATTGCTTACTATTCCTGGCATGTGTGTGTGTGTGTGTGTGTGTGTGTGTGTGTGTGTGTGTGTGTGTGTGTGTGTGCGCGCGCGCGCACATGTGTATGTTGGGATTAGACATCCTTCATCAGATTACTGATGCTCCATTAGAGAAAGTCTGCTGGTTTAATGAGACCAGTTCACCAAACACACTGGTGATCAGGACCCTTACACACTGTAACACCAAACACACACACATGCACACACACATACTCACACACACAGGTATTTTAAAACAAGATGATATCATTTGAAATGCCAGTCAAACCCAAGCAGCAACCTCTGTGGCTGTGAAATGAAGCCAACGCAGAAGTGCCAAAAACTGCAGTTCCTCAAACGTCCACTCGAGGCTGGTTCCAGAAGTGAGTCAGTCTCCATAAGTCCCCATGTTAAAATGTCCAACTTCACAGCAGAAATAAACATGTTTATAGCCTGGTACAAAAAACAGTTTTGGTCTCTATAGCTTATTTCCCCGTTCATGAATATGAAACTCCATTTCTGCCGTATTCTGCAAATAGATGCCTCTAAATCTGACACACTGGATGTTTAAGTAACCAGGAAAAACTGTAACATTTCACTCTCCACAGTCAATTGTGTCACTACAACTCCCCTTAATGAGCAGGTACAGACATCGGGAGCTCATCATTTCACTGGATTGAATGGATTCAAGCAGAAACTTCACTTTCCCTCTCAGTATTGACGCATCATCATTTTGAGAAGCATTCTTCTGTTTTCTCTTCAAATGAGATGAATCATTTTCAATGAGGTCTGCAGCACAATCAGATCTTCAGTGTTGTCTCCCCTGATTAAAGCTCACCTATAATCACCTCGATTCATCATCTTCTTCATTCAGTCACCGTTCCACTCACTTATGTGACTGAAAGATTCACTTGTCAGTATTTTGTGTGTGAAGGGTTAACCACCTCTGCTTGCGTGCAGAGAGAGGTGAAGCATATTTAAAACTAAAACACACACACACATACAGCGATGGAGCAGTGGTGGTGATGTGAGTACCAGCAGCACTTAGAGACAGGGTCTTACTCAGCACTGATCATTAATTCATGACGCACATCTCAGATGGAACCTCAGCCTTACATTACAGGGAAAATGACAAACTGAAAACGAAGTTCATGCATACAGTAGATAGACAGAGCGTGTACAGAGTGAAAAAGAGAGGATAGAAAGTTCATTTGGGTCGGGGAATGACTTCAAGAGAGAGAGGAGTGCCTGTGTGTTCCTAAAAACATCCACTCTTCCACATCATGTCCCATAAAGGGAATATTCCATTCCATCTTTAAGCCTCTCATATTTCCTCTCTGCACTCTTTAAACTCCTCTAACCTCAGCCCATATCTGCCAACGCTGTTGAAATTCTTTGATGGGCAAATCTTAGATGGAGGTTATATTTTTTTTACCCCAAATGTGAACAATCAATTGACTTATATGATATTTTCACAGTATATACAGCTGTTAAAGTGTTTATAAAATGAAAATAGATCAAATCCTACTTCCCCATCCTCTCTCCCTCCTGCTGTGACCACCATGCCCCTCCTCTCATCCACCCAAACCCCACCACCACCACCCCTCCTCCATTGTGTGGCTGGCTGTCTCTCTGTAATCCAGCGTGCCTCTTTGTGGCAGTACAGCATGTGGCTCAGCTGCACTTTGGCCCCTAATGGACCCAGTCAATGGGTAGCATTGCCACCCTGTTGTCTCTATCAAGGTCAAGTGTATACACATGAGTGTGTGCGTGTTTTTGTGTGTGTGTGTGTGTGTGTGTGTGTGTGTGTTGGCCCACAGACTGTGGACTGTGTGTGTATTCTTTGTTTGCATGTGTGCTCGCTGGCTGCTGCTGTGCATGTGTTTGCATGTGTATGGAAAGATAAGTGTGCAAAGGTGCAACTAATATTAGCCGTATTTCATTTTCAACTGTGGTTCAATTATCATTTTCAGCTTTATGTTGCACTCAAAACAACACCTGTACTTTCTTTTCATTTTTAATGTTATGTATCCTAAGGAAATAATTTTCTATTTATCATATGCTAAGTGACACCTGCATACACAGTATCAGAGGACTAGTGGTCTTCATGGGGGCTAAAGACTGGTCCTAATGTGGTATAGGACCGTGACAACTTGAAGGATCACCAAAGTTTGCACTCTGTCCAATATGTAATGAGATATTTCAGTCTTGAGCAAAGTGCTATGATAGCTTATCTTTCTTGATAACATGAAAGCTTAACATCCATATGTATGACAGACTGCTCTCTATGACTGAAGTTACACAGGGCCTACACTTATAAAGAGTTACACTGAATCTTGTGTGTTTGTTGAATGGTTTGTTCATGTCTGGAAGTCGCAGTATGCACAAAGTGTTCAAACTGTGAAAATATTGATTTTTGAGCCCACTCTCAGTCACTGTGTCCAGGACAAAATGGACTCACCAACAATGGCTTGACCTTCTTCACCTTCCCCAATACAACCAGCAACTAAGTGCTTTATAAGATTACATGTCAGAGAGTTGTAAAAATCTGACATTCTGCGAGGGAAGATGCAACATACCACGCCTTCAAGACAGAAACTCAATCAGGAAATGAATACTAAGTTTTGATGCAGTATTCGATGTAAGATCAGAATGTAGGCACCAAACTGCTGTCCAACAATACAATGCATGCCTTCCATTACACTCGAATATTCTAATTGCACTTTTTGCATTGTGTGACCTTACCACCAGTTTGTTGAATTCAATTTTTTTTTTTTAACTTTTTGGCCACTTGGGGGCACCAGAAACAAAACATACAGTGAACTTAGCTAAGACTGATCTAACAGTTGCCTATTTACACTTACAGCACGCACAGAGCACTATTAGCATTCATTTAAAGGATCAGTGTGTATGATTTAGATTCCGCTCACCCTCCCGTTACAAGGGTGAAGCCACGCAATGACTGCAATACATGAGGAAAACATTTAACACAGTATCTAGAGCCAGTGTTTGGTTTGTTCATTAGAATCATGGCAGTGCAACATTGCAGATTCAGGTGATTGTAGACTAATGAAAACACAGGTGTGCATGTTGCATATTTTACTCAATTTCTGCCATATTCTTTAATAGATATTCCCTAAATATTACACACTGGACCTTTAAAGTCGTGCCTCTGGCCACCTGATGAACGATATGCTGATCCAATATTCACTCTCCTTTTAGCTCTGTTTCCACCCTAGTTGTATGCTGTAAAACCAAAACAATGTGCTGAAAGACCATAAGAGGCCTCCATATGTCACTCCTTTCACTCCATGTACTCACGTTATCCATTGTTTATATTAAAATATTGATCATATCCACTTTAAACTATGAAGTCGCACTGCATTTTACAATTCTTTGCTAAATAGCATGCTGATGTTGCTGAATATCATTGACCTTGGTATGATGATGACTTTGGAGAGTGAACAGGATTTGACACTGCACACTTTGAATTCCTGTAACACGTTTCTGTCCTGGGTTTTGAGGGCTGAAATTGCAAACTAGGAGAGGAGGAGAAAAGACTCAAACACTAGAGATTTCACACAACTTGCCTTCTTGGGGATAAACAGTGGATAAGTGTACAGATTTCTCCCCCAACTGCACATAAAGAGACGATGTGGCCACCATATACTGTACAAGAACCGAGGACCTTTTATATTTATGTGTGTGTGAGAGACATGTTGTATGCTGTCAGTTGTTTCTCAGTCTCAAATGAGACATGTTTCTGCACACAGAAGACACAGACTGTCACTTGGTACAACGTTTCAATGTCACATCCAGAGCATGTTTTATGTGTGTGCTTTGTGCACACTGTCAGCTGTTCCAGGCATGGTTATCTGCACAGAAGGAGAAGTGTTTTGTGAATGAAGACTGAACCGACAGGACACAATGAAACGTTTTGTAATTGCACATTCAGAGGAGACTGGCAGAGATATTTTGTACGCACTGTCAGCTGTTTGAGGCATCTTATCAGCATAAAAAGGAGAGACAGGCTTTTGAAAATGAAGCTGAATCACTCTCCTGCTCTGCTCTTAAGACCGCCATTAAAACAGTGCAGCAACATCTGCATCAGAGAGACGGAGATGGCTGGCTGTGTATGTGTGTGTGTGTGTGTGATTATGAGTGTATGCTGTGGATGGAGAGGGGAGTCTTGTCAGTGCTGTCCCACACAAAGAAGATAAAAGTACTAATGGCCTGGGCTTGCTCTAATGGAACGCTGAGCTGTGCATGTGTGTGCGCACATCACCAAAGCTGCATTCAAAACGTCTCTTATTCGCGGCTGCATTACGGCATTCAGGCCTGCTCTTTCTCTTTTTCTATTTACAGCTCCCTCCTTCTCTCTTATGCACATGCGGGCATCTATTCACATGCACCTACTGTTTAAAAGGCTACAGAGCTGCATGTATCAGCCCCACATATGGAGATTCTGTCCTCCCTGCACCTCGCTGCACATATATCACAGCACACCACGCTGCTGGAGATGTGCACTGAGGCAAATTTGTCTGTTTCTGCCCTGGAATTGACCCCATAAATATGTAATGTTGTCCAAAGCCAAGCCAAAACAAAATACATCTATTGTACTTGTATTTCACCACAGTTCGGAGAGAAATGTTGCACTTTTTACTTCATATTTGACAGATTTAGTTATATGATGAGCTTATGAAGAAAGATGACTTGTTAAAGATTAAACCAAGACGTCTCTGTCGTTGTTAGAACATTTCTTCCTAAACCTCTCATGTGGTTTTATTTAAAGGTCCAGTATATTATATTTAGGGGGTTCCATTTACAGATTATGACAGAAATTAAGTATAATATGCATAACTATGTTTTCTTTAGTGTATAACCAAATTTAGAATAACATCCTTACCCTGGACTATGTCCATGATACTAACCAGCTGGCTGTTTTCAGATTATCACCCAAGTAATCTGGCATAGTCATAGTGTTTTGCACATGATAATGTTAGCGAGCAATCAAGAGGTGTTACTAATAATGATGGTTCCATTCTGTTTAAGTGTCCCGGGAAGTCATGACAGTGTGACAGTGAGCCAGCATGAACAAATATCAGGATCCAGACACTGAAGCAGCTAAATGGAATTCAGCTATTATTCATGTGATGAATTGCTCCTGTGCTTTTCCTGCAGTGATATTTTCAAATTTTCCCCGGCCATGCCAGTGTTACATTATGCATTGGTTGTGGTGATTGTCCATTAACGCACTGATACATTGATGATAAATGTGGCTTAAACTTCAGCATTTTTAGCATTACTTTCACATCTCTGAGCCACATTTTAAAGAGTCACACACACACCACAGGGAGGGAGCTTTAGTCCAGTGCTCTGATTACATCTGGATATGCAGCGCCCTCTTCTGGTGAAAACAGGGTAACATACAGTCAGTGGTAGAAGAAGAAAAGTAGAAGTATCAGTAACAAAATGAAAATACTCCACTACAAGTAAAAGGCCTGTACGTATCAGCAAAGTATGAAAAATAAAAGTACTTATGCAGATATATGCTCCCTGTCTGTTACTGGTATATCTGATGTTTCTGGATTCATATTCATGCTACATTACTGTGTATGTTGCATTTTACTGCTGGTCATGTTCACCGTTGAGCTCATTGATTGCCTTATCTACTTTACTTATTTACGTTTGCTAGTTTAATCTACATCAATGCATCATATTCTATAAGACCATCATATTTAATGAGAGAATCTCAAAAAATATCAACTTTTCATGAGCTCTGAAGAACAGTTTTCAGCTTTATGATAATGAGATTGATTTCCAACTAGTCTAAGAGGGTTTTAAACTGTTAATTCAGCTTCAGAAGTGGGAGAACACATAAAAGAACACTTCATCCTTCAGAAACATTCAAAATCGCCAAATTTGGAGATGGTTTTCACAAAGTACCTCGTATTGAATTGCACCACACACAAAAAAACGTGTACTGTTTACACACTTTCATCTGATATCCACACATCCTTAAGATAAAGTAAAGAACTAAAGACTAAATAATCCTTGACATCAGCTTGTTCCCTGCGACAACTCCTCTATACTTACACACACACTCTTCATCAAGCTAATATAAGTCAAGGACTGTGAGATGTTCATTAAGTGTCGTGGTTTTATTGGATTTCTTGCACAGTTTGTTCTCGGTGAAGAGCTTTGTGTTGTTTGTTAAAAGCACTTGACTGACTGCCGCCTTCCCCCCGACAAACACACAGATCATTCATAGTGCGGGGTATATAATCACTCAGAGTCAATAAAAGAATAACTTCATTTGCTAAGTGCAATAAGTGCATGAATTTATCTAAATGGAAATGTCAACAAACAATAAATTACCAGACAATTCTACAGAGATGACATCCCATATAGTGTGAGAGGTCCACAAATGAAGCTTATTATTTTCCTTAAATCTATTATTATTCCTCTATGACCAATCTTTGTATTTCATAGTGAATTTATAGTAACAGCATCATGGAAATATGACCACATCGTTTTATGTGGACTTCAATGTATAACTGAGCAGTAATATTTCAATTTTAGATATTATCTTTGGTATTTGTGTTGTACTTACAGGATGTTTCACACTCACTCCTAGGAAAGCCAAATAAAGCAAGACTGTGTGTATTTCATCTCTCACTGCACTGCAACATTCATAATAATGAAGCAGATCTGATACTGAGCCCTGATGGGAAAAACACACTAATTGTGCTTTTACCACTAAAGAGCACTTCATACGAGACATGATGTGCTGATAGTGCCAACATAAAAGTTCACACTCAGAATCTCACAAGCCATCACTCACCTTCATCATCTCTCTGAACAGGTATTGTAGATTTCCATACATATACAGCAAAACACAGTCATATTTCAAGGAATACCGTTACACAGAATGAAGTAAAAGTATAAAATATTTTATTTTAGTCTGTTAATTGTAAAACTGTGTAATAACAACATTTAATGGCAAAACCTTTATTTTGTATAATGCCAACGTTAAACAGGAAATCAACAGTACTAACATCCTTTTTTTTTTTTTTTTTACGTAATAGAAAAAGTTATACCGTATTTTTTTTTACAATACAATTCTGGCAACCACAGCTGCCACTTTTTTACCGTAAAAATGCGTTGTTGTTTTTTTTTTTTTTACAGTGAAAAGTCTCCTTGTGCAGTGTGCAATATATATGTGGCTACAGCAAATTCCAGGTACAACACCTGAGGTCTCTGTCCAGAAGTGTGTAGTCTTAGGAACAGCTGAGATACTGAGCAAGAACCCTCAGGCTCCCAGGACCTGAGCTGAGGAAGACACCATAGGGTGAGAAGAGAATATATATATATATAGTTTGTATATGTATATAGTATTGCGTAGGCCTAATGTTTATCTTCAAGGAAACAGTGCAATATTTACAGTATTTACGGTTTAAGTGGCATCATTGATAATTACATTACACATACATTACATTGATAAATACAGTTTTTTTTTTTTATTATGGTGTAATAACATAAAACATATCACTTCTTCTTCTGTAGAATCACAGTGTGTCTGTAATAAAGCAGCCTTATGAATTTCCTCTCTTCTTTTATTATTATAATGGTATGTTTTAAAGACGTATCTTCAGTTCCGCTCTGTTGTTGGATGCTGTTCAGTATCTTCCAACATCACACCACCGTGCACGTGCGTTCACCGTAAAACGTGATGGTGGTTGACGCATGATGGCTCGGTTTCCGCGAGAACCAATAACGGCGCGGAACCAGAGCAGATGTGGATGTGTTCGGGAAGAGTGCGCTTTGCAGTTGGTTTGCGGAATGTACTGACAGAACCGAGTCCAATGGCAGCTCTGCGAAGTGGATTGTGGGTAGCGTAGTCCGACAGCGGAGAGAAGAACGATACTCGTCGCCGGGGCAGCGGGTTCGCTCGATACTACACGTCCCAGAACACACTGCGGCAGTTGAGTTGTGTGTATGTGAGGCAGAGCGAGAGAGAGAGAGACAGAGAGAGGAAGATTTAGGAATTGGTCTGCAGACTTGAGGCTGCGCTGTTACGAAAAAATGGTAAGTAAGCGAACTAAAACCGAGCGAGCGTTAAATAATAACCCGACTAACTACAACATAACGCGATATTTCCGTCTGTTGTTAGCAGAGTTTAGCGTTAGCAGCAGTGACTGCTTATGGAAAATGTAACACTAGCTAACTTAAGCTAGCAAACAAGCCACTTTAGCAAGCTAGCAAGCTAATTATCACAGTTTTCAATAGAGGCTGAGAAGATAACGGGCTGATAACACAAGTACGTCACGGGCTGTCGTTTATTAAGCTGTTATGCTCTGGTATGTTTGGCCTGTTTAGCCAGCTCGCTGTCACTCTTCAACTTTGGTTCGTTGTGTGTGTGTGTGTGTGTGTGTGTGTGTTCCGCCCCCCTCTCTCGGTCCCTCTGGGTCGAGGTTCCTCTTTACGGAAATCTCCTGGCCTGTGAAAGAGCAGACAGTGACGCTGGCTGGAGGATTAGAGGAGCTGGACGTAGTTAGCTGCACATTCTGCAGCCTGTTAGCACACTAGCTGACAGCCCGCATACCTTTGTGTTTACATCAGTGTGAAGTGGTCCGGGTCACGGGTTTATTTGGCTGTCACTTACTAACTCTTCCCTTTGTCTCCGCGTTGCTCCCTCCCTCTCTCAGCCTCTCAGCCTTCACCCTGTGTGTGTTTGAGGGTTTGCAGATGCTGGTCACACAGCTGTTGTGTGTTTTTATCCTGCTGTCTGAGCTGTGTGTGTGTCTCAGAAGGAGGATAACTAAGTTCATCACTTAGTAAACTGTAAAACTTCTTTGTGGAATCATAATGATTGTGTTGTTGTGCCTGAAGTCAGTAAAGTAGGTCAAACATCTGTTCTCCACTGTATGTATCTAAGTTCCGTGATGCCCTGCCTCTCGTGGTGAGCGGCCTGAAGCTGTGCTGTAGACGCGGGCGGTCGCCACATGTTTTGTGCCAAGTGTGGGTGTGTGTTTTTTCTGTCTTTAACTTATGGCTAGCTTTATGTATTAAATCCTGATTGTAGCCTGCAAAGTTCCTCAGGGGCAAATAGCTTATTTATGATTTTTTTCACTCTGTGTTACAACATTCCACTCTCCTCCTCACTAATGCTCTCTATTTCTCTTCACCCCTTCTTGTCCTCTTTCTCCTCTTCCCCAGGCCTAGTAGTCCAGCATTTCCTCGTGCATTTGTGTGTGTGTTTTGGACAAGACGCCACGCTACATCTGACACTCCGCACGAGCAACGGCAGCCGCCACAGCAGCCATCCCAAGCTGCCCCTCCACCCCTACAGCCGTCTCCAGCAGCAGGGTGAGGGACACTAAGTGTGACACAGAGATTTTAAATAAATACCCAGATTATACTTGTATCGTGTGATTTAAGATCTCATAGTTTAACTCCATTCTCTCTCTTTGCTCGTCTCTCTACCCATTCCTTTCTCCTCTACAGAGCAAGATGGACGCCTCGTTTGGCCCTACCTTCTCAGCTGTGGCTCCTGGACCTAAAGGTGATCCACAAATAATCCTCTGCTTTTTCTGCATTATTTTGCTTGATGGTTACTGAAGTATTTTATTACATGCAGCATTATTTTTAGTGAATGTGCCTTCATATATTTTCAGCAGAAGCATCCAGCACCTACAAGCAGCATAGAAGAACTCCCTCCTCCTCCAGCACTCTGACCTACTCTCCCCGGGACGATGACGATGGAATGGTACATACTCACACACACACATCATCGGTCCCACCCTAATAAATTCAAAAGCTCAAACACATCAACAGGCACAATTATCTCACTCCCCAGTGGTAAATCTCACCTTTTAGCTCATTAATTGTGTGAACTAGAACTGTGGCTCAGTCAATGGATAGAGTATAACATATTCTTTCTACCGCTTCCTCCCGTCCCCTCAGCCTCCCATCGGTACTCCTCGAAGGTCAGATTCAGCCATCTCAGTCCGATCTCTGCATTCTGAGTCCAACATGTCTCTGCGCTCCACTTTCTCTCTGCATGAAGAGGAGGAGGACACGGTACAATGCCCACACAAACAGATGCCAGCAAACATATTCTCACATACACTTAAACACAAAAAAAAATCAGAGTAACAAGCCAGTCTTCAACTGAATCCACACCACAAACAGCAAATAAGTGTGTGTGTGTGTGTGTGTGTGTGTGTGTGTGTGTGTGTGCAGGAGCCGCAGGTTTTTGCTGAACAGCCGTCAGTAAAACTGTGCTGCCAGCTGTGCTGTAACGTCTTCAAGGACCCTGTCATCACCACGTGTGGGGTGAGTTTACCTTTACGTGACGTGACATTTCCCCTGGAAGACTGTTTGATTATGCACCATCAGGAATATTGACAGTTTGCTAAGAACATCAGTTTTTCAGTCATAGCTTAGCAACTGTAACTAGGCATGGCAGGTCTGTCCGGCTTTGGATTTCTCAACGTGCCAGAGCAGTGTGCATGTAGACCGCCTGTATTTCGATGGTTTGTCTTCTTTACTTTATCCGAAACCAGTAATACAAAAGCACTAAAAGAATAAAACCTATACCACTAAATTCAGCTCATTAAGGACATGTTTGCATATCTTCAATTTTTTTCTACTATTAATATTTATACATTTTTTTAAACTATTTCTACAAATTTTTTACCATTTAAAATGCATTGTACAAACTTCAAATCTTTCTACAAATCCTCTACAAACATTCTACATTTTAAACTACTTCTACTACTACTACAGACTTCATTCAAATTACAAATTGTACACAATTCATTCATTCAGAGATCTTATGTGTGTGTCAGTGGCAGAGACAGTGCATGTACACACCTGTGACTAATTGCTCTGACCTGCAGCTCACCCTGGTTGCTTGGCAACCTCAAGCCTGCCTTTGACTAACTTTGTTGAAGTCTCTGTATGACATCAATGAATATCAAGACTACATTTTTAATGTCAGCCATTTTATCCTTCTCTCTCGCAGACACAAACACAGACACATAGAGATAGACACGACAAACACACACACAAGCACACACACACACACACACACACACAAGCACACACACTCTTAACTACTTCCACAAATTTTGTACTACAGAAATAAAAATTATATCAGTAGATTCAGCTCATTTAGGACATTACTCCTGCGCTAACCTTCTACAAACTAACCTTCTACAAACCTTCTACACTTTAAACTCCTTCTACTAGAGACTTCATTCAAACTACAAATTTCACCAAGATCTTCTACTATTAAACTTGTATTCAACTTTTTTTTAGATTCAGCTCATTTGGGACATTACTACTATTATTTTACTAATTTCTACTATTAATATTTTACAAATTATTCAACTTTTTCTACAAATTTCTTCCCGTTTAAATACATTGTACAAACTTCAAATCTTTCTACAAACCCTCTACAAACCTTCTTTTATTTTATTCAACTTTTTTTTTTTTAGATTCAGCTCATTTATGACATTTCTACTACACTAACATTCTACAAACTAACCTTCTACTAACCTTCTACAAACCTTCTACACTTTAAACTACTTCTCCTTCTACTTCAGACTTCATTCAAACTACAAATTTCACCAAGGTCTTGTACTATTAAACTTGTATTCAACTTTTTCTACAAATTTCTTCCCATTTAAATACATTGTACAAACTTCAAATCTTTCTACAAACCTTCTACAAACCTTCTGCAAACCTTCTACACTTTAAACTACTTGTCCTTCTACTACAGACTTCATTCAAACTACAAATTTCACCAAGATCTTGTACTATTAAACTTGTATTCAACTTTTTTTTAGATTCAGCTCATTTAGGACATTACTATTATTTTACTAATTTCTATTATTAATATTTTACAAATTATTATACTATTCTACTTTTTCAGCTAATTTCACACTTTCTTATACTATTCTAATATTTTCTACAATTCTACCTTTTCATACAAATTTCTACAGAATTACACAACATTTGTACCACTCCATATTATTCAACTCATACACACACACACCTAACTATTTTCTACAATTCTACCTTTTCTACAGTATTACACAACATTGTACCACTCCATATTATTCAACTCATACACACACACACCTAACTATTTTCTACAATTCTACCTTTTCTACAGTATTACACAACATTATACCACTTCATACTGTTCTACTCATACACACATATACCTAACTATTTTCTACAATTCTACCTTATTTCTACAGTATTACACAACATTATACCACTTCATACTATCCTACTGTTTTCAGCTAATTTCACATTTTTTAGATATGTATTGTTTGGCCTTTTCAAGCTTTATTGTCTAGAGACAGCTAAAGAGTGAAAGGAATGTGGGGAGAGAGAGGTAGAGGAACGCCATGCAACGACGGGCAGCAGAGGGCCCCCACACCATATTTCCGCAGGAAATGCAATTTTCTAGTTTGTTTTCTGACATTCACCAAACACACCCAGTCCTCATCAAAGTATAAAAATGTTTCCTTAGTTCATTGTCTTCTACATGCAGCATTAGCTGGTGAGGATGCCTGGGATGTGTACTTTTAGTCAATGATATTATGTATGTTGCCAACACAAAATCACCCATAAATTAACATTAGCTGAACTATATGAAATAACTGAAAAAATCTGCCAGCAACAGCTGTCATCTGAACTTATCAAATCAGAGAGTGGCTGGCCATAAATTGAGGCGGGGCTTAGTGAAGACTCAATTGCTTTAAAACTTTCAAACTATGTAGATAAAATTTCATTGTGCATGTGTTTCCTGCTTCCTCAGCACACCTTCTGCAGACGATGTGCCTTGACTTCAGGTGAGAGTAAGAGACTTTTATTTTTCCATGGATATGTGTCAGAGTAGTGTACCATATTATGACATTACACACGTGTTTGTTCTCTTCACAGACAAGTGCCCAGTGGATGCAGCTAAGCTAACAGTTGTAGTGAACAACATTGCGGTAGCCGAGCAGATCGGAGAGCTGTTCATTCACTGTAAATACGGCTGCAGGGCCACAGCGAGCGCTGCAGGCGGGGCTGCAGCCTCAACCTCCACAGTGGCTGGGAAACCTGGAGCATACGAGGTGGACCCTCTGGGCTGTCCGTTCACCATCAAACTGTCCGCACGCAAGTAAGAGACAGAGAGGGATGTGATAGGATGTTTTACTTCCATATGAATGTTATATGATACACTGTAAAGCAGCAACACATTGCAAAGCTGTTACTGACTACTACCTCTCTCCTCTCCCCCAACTCACTGTACCTCTGCAGAGAACATGAGGCCAGCTGTGATTACAGGCCGGTCCGCTGCCCCAACAACCCCTCCTGCCCCCCACTGCTCACCATGAACCTGGAGGCTCACCTCAAAGAATGTGAGCACATCAAATGTCCACACTCCAAATATGGGTGAGTCCTTCAAACACGCTGATTTCTCTATGTATCATGAAGTCAATCACTTTCTTCTCTTTATATATACAGTCCTCTACTTTCCACTAACCTGCCTCTCCTCTCCTCCCCGACAGCTGCACGTTCATTGGTAACCAGGACACGTATGAAACACACTTGGAGGTGTGTAAATTCGAAGGTCTGAAGGAGTTTCTGCAGCAGACTGATGACAGGTGAGCAGACAGACTGTAACTCAAAACTGGAGCCGGTGATTGTAACAAAAATTCCAGATATTCTCATGTGAACAGCTTAGCGTACAAACATCCAAATTGTTGTTATACAAACTGGTTTCATTGGTATACGTGAAAACTTTTCAATGACCTTTTAAACTCCACTTAAATGTAATAAACTCATCATTGTATCCGTATGAAATCTCTGACCTTTGACCCTGTTTAGATTCCATGAGATGCAGCTGACTCTGGCCCAGAAGGATCAAGACATTGCCTTCCTGCGCTCCATGTTGGGCAAACTTTCAGAGAAGTTAGATCAGTTGGAGAAAAACCTGGAGCTTAAATTTGGTAAGATACAGCCGAGAGAGAAGTTCTCCAGTGTTGGTAATATCTACAGACGTGGTCGTCAGGAGCACGTTGTATATCAGAATGTTAATAATGAACAACAACCATTTAGCAACTAGAGTTAATATGCAGCTTGTGCAGCAGGTAGGATTTGGTCTGTTTGAAAAGGATTGAGGTGGTTTGGGAAAGAGATGTAGAACTGTGTAATTAAGATGAGGGAGCCTTTTCTGAGTGGACAACACAAAGAGCTTTACAGATTTATCATTTGGGGGAAAATTGATTACTGTTTTCGCCATACCTGAGTGTCGGTATGAGAATTCTTATTGGCTGAGAAAAATCCTGGTTGGTGTATCCCTATTTGCGAGTTTTGAGCACTGCACCGCATAAGACCACGTAGCTGCTGATGGATGATGGAGAAAGTTTTATGACTCTAATGGGCCAGGCCACTCTGCTTGAGTCCTTACTGTTTTCCTCTTTGTCATAGTCATTGTGTCTGTGTGTGTGTGTGTGTTTCAGACGTGTTGGACGAGAACCAGAGTAAACTGAGCGAGGACCTCATGGAATTTCGTAGAGATGCCTCCATGCTTAATGTAAGTGTGTGTGTACCTGCAAAGAGCGTGTGTCAGAATCAGGTGGCCACAAGTAAAGGACTGGAGTCGGTTGTTAGTTAGTGTTAGTGTAGCTGTTACTGTTTATTGATTTGTACACATCACCCCAGTTAACTGTCTGTGTCTCTGCAGGATGAGTTGTCCCACATCAACGCCAGACTCAACATGGGGATCCTGGGTTGTGAGTATCTGCCTGTCTGTCTGTCCTCCTTTTCATAATCCCCTTTGTCTTCGTAATTCTGCATTATCCTCTCTCAGTGGAAGAAGGAATTTGAATAAAGCTGTGCTGATACCTGGAACATGCCCACTTTGAATGATTTAATCATTAAAATTCAAAATCTAATGCAAAATCTAGCTGTGCTTTCTCTGGCAGTTCCTTCCTCCTCTCCCTGCCGCTCACCTTCCTTTACCAAACTCTGCCTCTTCCTCCTCTGCTCTTCTACCTCTCTGTCCCTTTTTAATCCTCTTGTTTCTGCTTCAGTTATACTCTTGTGTCCAGTGAAAAGCACATATCCTGTCTTACCTCTCTCTGTATCTGTGTGCAGCATACGACCCCCAGCAGATCTTCAAGTGTAAGGGCACATTCGTTGGCCACCAGGGTCCTGTTTGGTGTCTATGTGTCTACTCCACCGGAGACCTGCTCTTCTCTGGATCCTCAGATAAGACTATCAAGGTAACACCAACTCAAATGAAACAAACCTACATTTGAACTACGTTAAAAGTCCGCCCAGTTTGATTTTCTTGACACCCACTGTGGCCTTCAAACTCGTGACTCTATTACTTAAACTGGACTGGACCTGTAGCAACACGCCCACACCAGCACCACCACACATGGTCTCTTTCGTTAGCTTGTTTTTGACGCAGTGCTAATTTTGGCCTTCACCCACCTACTTCATGAGAGATTCTGAAAACTTCCACCCACCACCTTGTTTTCTTCTGGAATGTGGAATTATTATAGATTTCTTTTAATGCTAATACAGTTACTCAAGTGTTAGAAGACACCATTTAAAGGAGATGAGCTAAAAAAGCTAATTTTGTAGCCTTTTGGCAGCATGTCATCCATCTTTCTGCTTCCCCCTCAGGTATGGGACACCTGCACCACCTACAAGTGTCAGAAAACCCTCGAGGGTCATGATGGCATCGTGCTGGCGCTGTGTATCCAGGGGTAATAAAATGCACACATTCACATAAACAACACACGGTACGATCATATGATGCATGTCAACTGGGAATGACCAGAACTTGCCCTCAAAGCATGACTCGTTGTATCTGTTTTTGTCACCATAGAAACAAGCTGTACAGTGGCTCTGCAGACTGCACCATCATCGTGAGTGACTTCTCTGCTTTTTAAGAGCAAGCTTGCACAGTTAATGATCAGCTTATCAGAAGTTTCACTCTTTCTCTTGTTGTGCATCTTGCATAGGTGTGGGACATCCAGACCCTGCAGAAAGTCAATACAATCCGTGCCCATGACAACCCTGTGTGCACATTGGTCTCCTCCCACAACATGTTGTTCAGCGGCTCCCTCAAGGCCATTAAGGTAGAGTTATGTACATGATGTATGATGCCGTATGTGCCAGGTCCACAGTCACCAGTTCATTCTCTGATTAAATGTAGTGTAAGAGATTGTTGAGTAATCCAACACTGTGACAAATACCATGATAGAGTGAACAATGGTAGCTGTGTGTTTTGTTGCTATAGTTGCTGCTGTGCAGCTAACATGCAGAGAGGACGATTTGTTTCCCAGAACCAGCTGCAGACAGCAATACTAACAACTCTCCTGCTGCTGTAGCTAACCTCATAACGACAGCTTGTCTTGGAAAACTAGAAAATAAGCTAAATGTCTGTGGGCGAGTAATTTAACGTTGACCTGACACACAAATCCTGACTGGAATGGCTGGAATAACAAGTTATTGTTGTGTAGCTCAGTCCAAGCAAATTTGTTCCCAGTTTACAGAGCCAGCACTGTGTGAAAGCAGCAGATTTTATTTCAGAGAACACAAAGTGTAAAGCTAGCAGAGGATATATTTGCTGAATCTGAAAAAAAGTCTATGAGATTAGATTCATATTACACAGAGTCACTTAAACCACAAGATCTAAAATTAACACATGAAAGTGTCTCAAGACACTATACAACAGTGAAAACAACAGAAGAATGAACACAGAGAACAACTAAAAGACAAAAGGGCAATAAATAAAAATACATACTGAAATAATGCTTCGTAGAAACAAGATCTGAATCTGAAAGGTGCTGGCCTTTCTGGTGCTTATACTGTAGGTCAGGATGACCTAGTTTGGGAGAGATAAATGCATGAATCAAAATGTCAGTTAAGATAGAAGTTAAGTTAAGAAAGACTGCTGCATTCACTGAGCTCTGACATGTATAACTGCAAATCATCAGCGTCTCAATGAAAATAGAGCTTAAATAAGGAATAATACAACCTTATTGTATCTTGTACAGTAGAAAAGAGGACCTAGGATGGAGCCTTGAGGTCCACCACATGTAACTGTGGAAGAGTCACACAAGTTGTTATTATTAAGTACACAATGAGCTCTGTAGACCAGGCAGTAAAACTAAAGAGGATTGGTCATTTGTCATCTTTTTTTTAGTGGAACAGAGTGTACCCAGATATTAGTTATTACTGTAAGTGGTGAGCTGATGGGCTAACTTTGTCCAGCAGTTATTACACGTTAGAAATCTGTCAAGATTTGATTCTGTTAGAAGTGGTTTAATAATTGTCGTTGTCTGGCCCAACTTTACTGCTGAGCTCTGAAATAAAGAAGAGTGTAAAAATGTGGCTCAGTGGGGAGAAGAGGACAGGCAGACAGCAAGGACTGATGGCTGTAGCCTTGTCTTTGTTACCATGGTTACAAGTGAATGAGAGAAGGGAATGATTGTGGTGCTGTGTGTGTGTGTGTGTGTCAGTCTACTTTCACAGGGACTTTCCTTTCTTACCCTTCAACTTCTCCCCATTTCAGCACAGTGACATCATACTCTTTCCACCACTGTGTTTGCTATTTGCTCACATCTAGGCTCAGTGTGTGTGTGCGTGTGCATGTGTGCGGGTGTGATGTCAGTCTGCTTACACAGGGACTTTCCTTTCTTACCCTTCAACTTTTCCCCATTTCAGCTCAGTGACATCATACTATTTTCACCACTGTGTGTTTGCCCACATCTAAGGCTCAGTGTACAGTGTGTTTGTTTATTTTCATTTACATTGTAGTTTTGTAGTTTTCATCAGCCCCATAAACCCGATTTGTTTGTGTGTTTGTATGTAGGTGTGGGACATCGTGGGTACGGAGCTGAAGCTGAAGAAGGAGCTGACTGGTCTCAATCACTGGGTCAGAGCACTGGTTGCTTCCCAGAATCACCTGTACAGTGGCTCATATCAGACCATCAAGGTAGGTGGAGGGGTGGGGGAGAACTACACACACTTCATATTCATGTTTTCATTGTCCAGTCACAGCTTCGTAACCTTTGCAACCACTGCACCCCTGTGGGAAAAGTAGCTTGGAGTATAGAGCAGTGGTGCCTTATGTTCCCTGAGCTCTTTTAATATGGGATGAGTCTGTTTAGCACACATGCACTCTGTGGATACAGCTTGTGTTCATGTCCTCACAGAGGCCTTATCCTGTCAGATTTATAGCTTAAATAATAATCTTAACTAAAAATAACTATTTCATTTAGTTTTCTAAATGCTAAGACAGACTAGAATAAAAAAAAAAGTTTTCTTGCTCTGCTTAGAATCAAGAGGGCCTTGCCGCCCCCTGTGGCGTCGCTGTCCTGCTTTGGTCTGTAGTTTATATTGAACTAAGATTAGAGGATGCCAAACTCATCAATTATCCCTCATTCTTACATTTCCTTCGTTTATAAAAGTGAGGCCACAAACTGTAAAGCTTATTGTAAGCATTCAAACTGTTCTGTGTTACGTTAGAATGAATAACATTTCATTTAAGTTTGTCTTCTTCACCAGTCATGGCTACTTTTTGTCTTTGAACATATAGCTTTAGCCTTTATGTTTCATGTACTGTGCCAATCAGATCTTCTCATTCATTGTTTTTCCTTATTTGTTGTATAAGTTGTAGATTAACATGAAAATATGGAATTATGTGATAAAGAATGAATGACGCTAAACATGTTTTAGCATTAGCTCATGCTAACCAGCTGATTAAAATCTGCTTGTGAATGTAAATTTAATCTGCCAGAATCCACGTTTGTTGGCTAGAAAACAGATTCTGCTTTTGTCTGCTTCTAAACATGTTTGAATCATTTCAAGTGTTACGTTTGCCAACATCCTCAAAGGCATAACAACAGTAGCTGAAGAAGTCGGGGTTTAGCTAACGGTCCATTAAATAAATGTCCTGCAGCGATTTATTTATTTATTTTTTTTGTTTACCAGACAACATAACTGTGACTGTTCTGACCTGATTTCTACACTAATCAAGTTTTGGTTTTGTCATGAGGTGCAGCAGAATGAAGATTTGAAAGTGTTGTGTTGGCCGGTGCTGTGGATTTATGTGCCAGTGACAGATTTGAGTGGGATTTGGATGATGGCTGCTGCTGTTCATTTTGGAGTGGGAGCATTAAAATAAAAAGTTTGAGGAGAGAAGATAAAGGCTCATACACATATCTGTGTAGAGTTACCCAAGAAACCATGAATAAAACTAGACACAGTTCATGATGACCAGCACATTCAATTTAAACGTGTGTGTGTGTGTGTGTGTGTGTGTGTGTGTGTGTGTGTGTGTGTGTCTGTGACAGAGAGAGCATGTTACTATGTAAAACAAGTTGCTCTTGTGTTAAGCTGTTGTGTGCATCAGCATCCTATGTTGTTGTCACTCCTGAACACAATCTGGGTTAATTTAATGGTAATTAATTGGAGTACAGAAACCTTGTTGCTGTAACTGTGGAATTATGCGTGTAGTGTGTGTTTGTGTGTGTGTGTAGTGTGTATCGTGCAGTGAAAGCTGTTTGGATATATTGTGGTTAGTAATTGGATTGTGTCCTCTCTATATAAAAAAGGACTTTGTCTCTGTCTGCCTATCATCCTCATTCACTGCCTCACTGTTGAAAGTACCCTGTGTGTGTGTGTGTGTGTGTGTGTGTGTGTGTGTGTGTGTGTGTTGCTGTCGTGCTAGAGTTGGTCACTAATGAATACCTCGGGGATGCTGTAGAGAGATAAAGAGAAGGACGGAAAAGAAAAGAAAGCGCAGAGAGGGACTGGAAGGATGAGGAATGAGCAGAGGGAGATGAAAGGACAGATAGAGTGCACTGTGCTCCTTTTTCTGCAGCTTATAAGCAGAGGAGTCTGTCTCTAGCCAGTGCTTAGCCACAGAAGACGTTTAAAAAATGTTTTGCTGCAGAAATTGCCATGACAAATGTTGCCAATATTCAGAGAAAAACATCCCTTTGAACATTTTGCCAATTAAATAGTTTTGACAGAGTTCCTGGAAGAAAGTTTAAATATGAAACTCTTTAAGACAAATTTCTACTCTGACATGAAACAAATGAACTTCTATTTTTAATGCTTAATAAGTTGGACCCTGGATTGGCTTGCTAGTAAACCATGGCTATCAGTGTGCTGTATATAAAAATAATTGTCACTATTTAATAGTTGCTGTGGATTATCTGTTGGTGTCTCAGCCTTTGTTGGATCATATGAAAATAGAGACAAAGCTCACAGAGGACTTTGTCATGTAAAAGCATGACAAACATGAAGTGCACAGTCATCCTCCACAGAATACTTCAGAAAATACATTCATGATCCGGTTGGGGTAATTATTGAGTATTCTCCTGATAATAAGTCAATAGAACATCAGTGCTGACATTTATGAAGAGGTTTCATGTAGCATTGATTTAAACTGTTAAAAGGTGTTGCTGGTGATAATGAACCCACAGAGAACTCTTTTCTCCACTTCCACTTCCTCTTGCACCTCTTGTCTTGTCTTTTTTTATCCAGCAGCCCCCTCGCTGACTCATTTTCTGTCTTCATGTCTGTCTGTCAGATTTGGGACATCCGTTCTCTGGACTGTGTTCACGTCCTGCAGACCAGTGGAGGCAGCGTCTACTCCATTGCCGTCACCAACCACCACATCGTCTGTGGAACTTATGAAAACCTCATCCATGTAAGAGACACATACAAGCACATAACACACAGGGCTGAGTACACTCTGCTTTTTGATTTGCAGTTTACTTTTCTTCATTCGTGCCCCCTGAAGAAAACCAGTGTGTCTCGCCCTCTCTAAAGGCATGAGGTCACTTCTGGCTCCGTTAAGCTCTCAGCTTTCTCTTTTTGTTTTGTTTTTTTGACTTCACATTATATGCACAGTGGAATTTGCACTGCAAATGGAGTAAGATCTGAGGTGGACCACACTATAATTCAGTGTGTCTACTTCCAATGATTTTCCTAGCTTACAGTCTTTCTTAGACACAGACAAACTGCTGTGACGTTGGCGTTTTGATGATGACAGTCTTCATGTCTTCTCTCCAGGTGTGGGACATCGAGTCTAAGGAGCAGGTGCGGACCCTTACGGGTCATGTGGGAACGGTGTATGCTCTTGCCGTCATCTCCACCCCTGACCAGACCAAAGTGTTCAGCGCCTCCTACGACCGCTCGCTCAGGGTGAGGCCGGACACACTGGACATCACATGTGGCAGTGTCACAAAGACACAGGAGTGTACAGCAGTGACTCATAATGATGTCATCCTTTTAGATTCTCTGATTTCAGCTTCACAAACATATGAGTGTTTTTATTTCTGGAGGATTTATCAGGTTTTTATTCGTCCTCTGACAGTAAACTGAATATCTTTGCATTGTGGACAAAACAAGACATTTGATGTCACCGTGGACTTCACAGTGATCATCGATCAATGAACATTTTCACCATTTTCTAACCAGACAACTGATTCATTGAAAAAATGATGGACAGATTAATCGATTATGAAAATAATTGTTAGTTACAGCTAATCTGTGAAGAATAAAAGACTTCTGTCCAGTAGTATCTACCACACTCCAGCCTGTATGGAAAATATGTAGCTATGCTGAGCAGCTGGTTAGCTTAGCTTAGCACCACTAGAAATGGAGGGAGATGGGTAGCCTGTGACAAAATCCACCTACCAGCACCTCTAAAGTTCACATAGTGAATAGTTCATAAATAAAAATACACTTATCTCCTTTAACCTCAAACTATTCATTAATCTGTAACTGAGAAATCATCTGAACATTAATGTGGTTAATCAAAATGATTCCAATTTTAATCTGTGCTCCCTCAGCATGTCAGAACGAGTCCATGATCTTGGCTGAGTTTGTCACATAATAATAATACCCATGAAATGCTAATTAAAAATGCTTATAATGAAAACGCTGTGTATGTTTGTGTGTGTTCCAGGTGTGGAGCATGGACAACATGATCTGTACCCAGACCCTGCTGAGACATCAGGGCAGTGTAACAGCTCTAGCCGTCTCCAGAGGACGTCTCTTCTCTGGAGCCGTCGACAGCACCGTCAAGGTACGGCAGATCAACTCTCCATCAGCTGCTCCACCTACTCCACCTCTGTATCTGTTGTGTCTGCTCACGCTGCACCATGTTCGCCAACACGTCATTCATTTATTTTTAATACAATTATTTATTGTTGACTGTTGAATTCTGAATGGAGCCAGTTCAAGAACCAGAGCATTTCACCTCCTCTTTCCATGCTGCTGTCACATTGTAACGTTTAACTAATCATGGACGTATGTGGTTAAACAAGACTATGCAGCAGGCTGATGTTGAAACAACATGTGCCAGGAAACTTTGAGAATTTTGATAGAAGAATATGTTTTTAAGTCATTTATTTCATTTGTAGAAAATATTCCAGAGTTTTAGTTGAGAACCAGCGTTTAAACTCTCTCTCTCTCTCTCTCTCTCTCTCTCTCTCTCTCTCTCTCTCTCAGGTGTGGACATGCTAAGTGAACAGTCCTCTCTGTAGGAGTCCTCTGGACTCCACACTACAAACGGTAACTTTCCCACATGATTTCCTCCTCCACACCGCCTCTTTGATGTTGATTTAGCGGCCACAGACCGCTGACAGTGTAACCGCCACTTCACAATCAAGCCGCAGTGGAAACTCATTTAACGCTTTTAAAACTTCAAACAAACACCTGGACCCGATTGCCAAGAGTCAAAGACCAGCTCGAGGGTCACGCTTCCTTAGTGACCTCATCACCAGTGCATTATGGGGTAAAATAAGACGAGCTGCCTTACAGTTGCACCGCACTCTGCCAAAACCCAGAAAGACTGGACGCTGCATCACCATAACAGCAGGAAGCAGACTGTAGATGGTCCTGCCTACTTCCTGTGGACACAGCTGCCATTTGAGAACTGTACTGATGATGCTGATGCATTTAGTCTTAGGCTGGTTTCACAAACATGGAGACACACCACAAATGGACATGTTATATTATCCCATAATGCACCAGAACAAAGACAAAACATTCAGATTGTGATTGGTTATTTTCTAACCTGCCATTGAACAAGCAGACTTCTTCATCCTACCCACAATTCCTCTGTCCACATATTAAAAAAATCAGCTGCTGGTGAGCATCTGATTTATTTCTCAAAGACATCTTAGTAGTTGACCGACTGTTACACACACTCAAAGGAGCAGTGACAGGAATCAAGCGATCTCAGTTACAGCAACTGAACTCCACCTCAGTCTGGGCTCTTTCACTCCTCACCTGTTTGTCTCAGTTCATTTAGCCTTGTGTTAAAACTGTCAATCAAATTTGGTGTGCACCAAAGAACTGTATCGAGACCACCTGATAAGGGAGGAGTCCAGGTGGACTGGTTCATTTGACATCCACAGATACGCGGTTGTTGGCTGATCTGTTTCATAAGTAACAAGAAACTGCAGCACAGAAACAAATCTAACGGATCCGTATGGAGACAGTTTGTTTCTGTTTCTGTTGGAATAATCATCCACCAGCTGTTACTTGATTTTTCTTTTGCATGAGATGATCATCGGTCAGTCTGTAGAAACGAAGGTGACATGTTTGTGTCACTTGATTTTGGATTTTCCCTGATACATCAGAAAAACAGTAGTGTGTGTTCAGCTGTTCTGCATGAAGAAGCGGCTCCACCACTCAGTGCAACGCCAGAATACGCCTCTGTGTCACCCGGTTGTCTTTATATAGAACTCCAGATCAAGTTCAAGTCTCAGTTAATAACATTTATAATCAGGTATTTCTTTTATGAGCACATAAATATTCATGAGAAGCATTAAACTGCTGCATGACCTGATGAAGTCACCAGAATTTGATGGCCTCCATGTAGTGCTGATGATGATGATGATGATGGAGGATGACATCACCAAAAAGGGTCAGTCAGTGAACCAGACTAGAGGTGTGAAAGTGAGCACTGCCTGAGGAGACTGAGAAACATGAAGGATCCTCATCAGCATCTGGATAGGATGAAGTATTCCCGTACTCTGCAGACCAGCTCGTGTACTCATAGTAACGTTGGCTGAGTAATATTAAAACGTTTCCAGTCCTCAGCAGGAGGATGTCCAGAGGAAGAGGGTTTGTCTCTCAACGCCCCGTTCCAGCCTCTGGATGTGGACGGACGCAGGCAGTAACACATTTCCTCCCTCCTCGTTCACCGTGGTGGAGCTCCATGAAACCAGCCTTTCTAAACAAAACTTTTAATAAGCGAAGACCTTAAAGAGACGACAGATCTATAGATTTACTGAGTTTGTTTATTAGTGCCATGATAGAGCTGTATTCAGAGCCACTCAACGGTTGTACAGTTGTGTAAAATAAGACAGTGCCGAGCCTGGACGTGCCCATGAGAATGACTCACGCTGGCCTACATAACAGAGAGGGACAGGGAGAGAGGAAGACAGTGCGTGTGTGTGTGTGTGTGTCTGTTATAGTGTGTGTGTGTTCATTGAGTGCCATATGTGTGGATGAAAAGTAAGGAAAGACTGTGTCATAATGTGTCTCTTCTCCCCTCTTCCTGCCTCCCTGAACATAACTACAGATTAATACTGATTGTTGTTTTTATGACTGTAACACTCGATGGACTGAGAGTGAAGTCAAGCCATTGATTGTGTGTAATTAACCTTCAAATTTGAGAGCAGGCAGAGAAAAGTGCCATTGAGCTAAAGTGAAGTCTGCTTCCCTATGTGACGTTTGAGGACCCATATTGGGTTGAAAATCTTCAAAGAAAAAATGTTTTCATTTCACGAAATCTCGTACATCCACAACACATGTAGACAGATGTGCTAAATTCAGTTTCCAGATGGTCAGGAGTATTCTGCTTTCATTTCAGTGCAGATTTGAACACTTCTCACTGTAGCCTTGGTAAGAAAGGTAGTGCCGAAGAGAGGAAGTGTCTTCACTGGTCACAGCTGAGTGATTTTCTTGTATACTTGTAATCATGTAAGCCTGAGTTGATCATTGATCAATAAAACTGTTGTACACTTTGACAACTGTGGATCTGATTTATTTCAATAATGGAACTTGCTGCTGTTGAGTTAGTTCAACAAAGAATTTTTTGTTGTTTTGGTTGCTTTTTCTGAGAGATGAGAGGACTCTTACCTCTGTTATGTTGTATGCTAAATATTACCAGCAGCCGGTTAGCTTAGCACAAAGACATACAGGTCTCTCAAATAGTATCAAAGTCTGCCTAGCAGTACCTGAACACTATCAGCATATGAGATATGAGATAAGATATAGCATATGAGACATGGTTTAGTACCAGGACAGGTTTAGTAGGCAGAATTTTTACCTTTGGTCAGAGACAGTTTTTATGCTAAGCTAAGCTAACTGGCTGCTGGCTGTAGCTTCATATTTCTAGCACCTCTAGCATCTTCTCATCTCTTGCTAAGAAAACAAGTGAAAATGGTGAATTATCCAAAATGTCAAGCACAATCTGTCCTGAGTGCTAAACAGCCAAATTAAGTGGAAACACCTGGGTGAGAGTATCAGTGCTGTGAAAAGGCCTAAAACATTCATTGACAGTTCAGTGTTGTATAGCGGTCACATGCTGCCCCCTGGAGGACGGCCTCTGGAATAGAAATCACACATCACTGCACAAAGAGGGAGGCTGAGGACGGAGCAGTTTGTATAGAACATTTATTTATTCAGAGCAGATGGCCATAAGATGCAGTCACTGCAAGCACACCACTGTCCAGTCACTACAATACACACACACTCACGCACACACACACAGGTTTCACACAGTCAATAGCAGAGCAACACATAACACACACACACACACACACACACACACACGGCCTCTCTCAAGCATTCACATACAGTCACTGCAGAGCAGAGGAGAAACCAGTCTGGTATCGTTCAGGTAAGCACAGGCGGGAAATCAAATCAGAACTCTTTTTTTCTTCAAGAAAATAAACAGTACGTTTGCTCCACAACACATCTGACCATCTGTTTTCTTTTTTTCATGCCCACACGAGAACCCTGAACACACTGCAAATTAATGCCGACAACAGGAGATGACCAAAATGAGACCCAGAAAAAAAAAAAATGTAACACTGCTGTGCCAGTGTGTGGGGGGGGCTATGTTGAAGCGCGTGAGAGAACGAGCGTTGACCCTTGACCTCTGCGCAGCCAAGTCAGTGGAATCTGATCAGGGCAAGTTGCCATGGAAGCTATGTTAGTGTGCTGCATTCATGTGCTGCTAAACTCCAATTTCTTCTTCTAAATTCACACAAACATCAGGTCGGCGTCTGTATCTCTGAACACAGTGATGACATTCAAACTACGCACCAGGTGTAGAAAAACTTGACAGACCTACATTTAACACATCAGGTAACAGCTAAATCAACCATCAACACTGGAATTTTACTGATCAGGTGCGTTTTCAGTACATCTCCTTTGAACAGCTATTCAACATGGGAGATCTGATCTATACGCTAATTTCCTGAGAGTTAGATGAGAAGACTGATGCCACTCTCATATACATGAAGCTACTGCTAGCAGCTAGTTAGCATAGCTTGGCACAACAGTTGTAGTATAACTGTAGGTTTGTGAGCTAGCTAGCTTTTCCCGCAGTTCCAGACAGTCCAGTGTGTAGAATCAAGTTGCATCTAGTGGACTAATCACTGCGTTGCAATCTTCTCACATCACCAACACTTTACAGACCCTGTGTAGAGTGAGTATTTAGTTTGTCTGTTCTGGGCTACTGTAGAAAAACGTTTTTTCAACATGGCGGCCTCCATGCAAGAGGACCCGCTCCCACTGTAGATATAAAAGGAGAATTTTTATGTAACAAAAACAAAAAGATTCTTATTTTCAGGTGATTATAGGTGCATGAAAACAGAATTATGAATATTATATTCCATGTCTGCCTTATTCTGAAAATAAAGGCCCCAAATCTTACACACTGGACCTTTAAGCTGAGCTAATCAGCTGCTGAATGTAGCTTCATATTAAGTGTACAGATGTTATGACAATGGTATTAATGTTCTTATCTGAGTCTGAGCATTTCCCCCAAAATGTTGTACTATTACTACCTTTAATGTCAGCTTTAAAATAGCGCATGAATGTGGATAGCTAGCCTGGGAGACCCAGATGTTGTACTTTTCTGTGAGCAATTGAACGCATCGTGTCGGGCAGTCTCACTGGAGTAACTGTTTGGTCAGTGAGGAATTAATACCATGTGTGTTCGTGTCAAACATTGTTTGTACCCAGGTTATGTATAGGTCTGATGATTTCATGTTTCAGATATCACGTCTCATTGGTGGTGGGAGGCATACTTTTTTATGACAGAATATTAAATAACAGAACAAGAGAGAGAGAGAGAGAGAGGGAGAGAGAGAGATGCCCGTATAGTGTACATACCCATCTACTGTATTGTAGTCAGACCAAAATCACAAAGCAAGGCACATGTTTGAAATAAAAGAACAAAACGGAACATAGCATTAAAAATAATACAAAAATGATCAAACTGAACATTATTATTATTATTATTATTATTATACACATCGCCACACCTGGACACATGTACACAATCAAAATAAAAAAACAGAAAGTCTTCCTGGAAACATCCTGACATGGTATCCTACAATGATTGATCAGCTCGGACCACTGAAGCATGGAGAAGCAAACACTCAGATTAGATCTGTTCACTTTGAAAAATAGTCTTCAGGATGACACACACATCATAAATACACTTCTTTTTTTGTTGCAAATATCCATATATATAATCTCTATGTGATCATAATTTAAATACCACAACTATTCTCTGAATTCTTCTTCATTTACATAAGGAGTGTGGCCGCTGTGGGACTGTGAGAGATTTTCTTCATGGGCCGCGGTGCAAGTTGAACATAAGAGTTGCTGCTCACCGGATCAGGCTGTGACGGGTTAGAGGGAAACTTAAAGGGACACTCCATCAATTTCACGACGCTGGTAAAATGTCCTCTTTGAGTCTGGAGGAGTCCAATCTGAAAAAAAATAACCTTGATGATGTCATGGTTATGTCATCAGGGTTATTTCATTGAGTATAATTTTATCACTTTAAACATTCAATACAATCTGAGGTCACAGAGTTGGAAAGACAGATTTCTACCAGGAAGAAAGGGTTTAAAGACTTGAGTTGCATTATGGGAAGTGTAGGACCCCCAGTACATATCAGGAGTGCCCCTTTAAACGTTGGACTGAAACCATCCAGCTTCACTGATCTCTGCTGCTGCCACTCGCTCCATCTTAGCACTTTTTTTTTTGTTTTGTTGTTTGTTTGTTTTTTAAATCCCATGACTGCGCTGTCATGGCAACACTGTGTAGTAACCATGGTGATGTCCATGAGGATGGTGAGGGTAATGATGTAGATTGTCATGGCAACACGGGGTGGGTGGTTAGGAGAGTGAGATAAGAGATAGGAAGAGGACGGTCGTCCACATGGAGGTGTCAGGAGAGGCTTTGGTCCAAATTCTGATCAGGGATCCCGACACGAGGACTCAGGAAAGTTCTGGATCTTAGATATTCTGGACCCACCAGTACTGGGGCTGATACTGACCTTGTCATGTGGCATTGATCACATGTGACCGACCCACATTCAGGTGTTTCCACTGTGACTCAGGCAGCCCTCATGTTAGCTTACACAGAAATAACTGCATTGAGTTGAACACAGTGGAACGCCCACGGTGTGTGACATGTTGAACTAGTGATGAGAGTAAAAATATGAACATATTCATAGATTTTTCATTGAAGGAGAAGAAACAGAATGTTTCATCATTGATTTTTGAGCATGTGGAGGGGATCTTTTGGATCTAAGACATAAATACTGGAGAGGTCATCTGTAAACGCTGGATTAGCGCAGGCCTACTTAAACTTCATAATGTTTCAGAATTTGACAGGATGATGAATTTAAAGGGTTCTAAACAACAAACTGATGTTTCAGTCACTGCCTTTCATTGAGTGAGTGTGGGGAAACCTGACGTTTGCTGCTACACCCTGACCTGACTCACATTTACCTCGCCTTGATAAAACCTTGCACTCCAAACCCCCCTTTAATCCTTCTCCAAAACTTTCCAAAACTTCCTTCCAGGACCTTACATCTGTCTTCAGACGACCTGCTGTAGCCTCACTGCAGTCTGCTCCCTCCCTCCTCTTCTCTCAGTTGAACTGATCTTGTGCAGGCTCCCGTGTGTGTGTGTGTGTGTGTGTGTGTGTGTGTGTGCAAGCTGGCTGCATGGGTCATTGTGCTTCTCCTATGCGTGCTTGTGTGTGTGTGTGTGTGTGTGTGCTGAGGGTGATTATGAGGATGCAGCAGAGTGTATGGATGCAGCCAGGTTAAGGAAACTGAACATGATCCTGAATTTTTTTTCCGACAATCAGCGAGCTCACACACTCACATCTGTCTCACACATGCACACACACACACACACACACACACATGCATACACGCAGGCACGCACACACCTCAGGAGCAAAATAGTCTCGTTTTGGTCACATAAAAATCTTTCCACCAAGTCATTTACATCGTCACAACACCAGAGGTCACCATTCCACACAGAACCAAGACATCAAACCAAAGAGCTAGATTCATATTTATCGGTATATTATATATATTACTGTGCTAATGCAGGACTTTTTCAGTAGATATAAACTCTCCATGCTTAGAATGTACACATACCATACTATGATTCATTACACAGTTGGTTTTTCAATCAGTATTAGTTTAGTTTATTTGTTCGTCCATGTGGAGTTTTTAAAGAGCCACGTTTGATTGCAGTCTCCTCTGTTTTCTTTATCTTCTGTTTTTTTTTTTGTAGTTTTCTCTCCTCTTCACCTTTTTTGGTCCTTTTTTTAAAACCCTCTCTCTTTTAGTGTCTCTCTCTTTATCCGTCCTTCACTCTTTGCGCTCTCTGCCTCATGTCTGTCCGTGCCTGCCTCATTTTCATCATCAGCGGCAGAGGAGGAGATGGGAGGAAGAGGAGGAGGAGGAGGAGAGGAGTTTTTTTTCCAGAGCGGTGATGGATGGACGGCAGGAGGAGTGAGGAGGGGGTGAGCACGATAGAAAGAGGAGGAGAGAGATAGAGAGAGAGAGAGAGAGAGGCGTGTTGCCCATTGTGCCATCTGAGTCACTCCTGTTGCCGTGGAGACGCGCTAACCGTTCTCTACGGTTACTCCAACATGGCGTCCAGCTGGTCGGCCAGGTCGTCAAACATGCTGCCAATGTCGTCGAGGATGCTGACGGTGGTCTTCTGCTCGGCCACAGAGCTAAACACACACACACATACACACACAACATTAAACCAGCTGATGGGGAACACTTCAGATCTTAATTGAAAGATTTGGGTGTCTAGTTCTCACAGTGGTGTGTGTTGATGGAAAGACCAGCTGGGAAATCTGCAGTGCTAACACAAGTGTGGGCTACATGGTGTTAGCACCACATGCTAAATGCTGCCCCCCCCCACTTACTGTTTCCATTCCTAATGAGTGAGCATCAATTGACAACTGCAGCTAGCAGATTTTAGCAGCTCTTGCTAGCTCACTAATTAACTAGCTAATTATTATTAGCTAACATTAGCTCCATGAGTTAGTTGAAAAAGCTGTCTCTGGCTAAAGCCTAAAGCTGGAAACTTCACCAGTGGATGACGACATTCTTGTAGTGCAGTGTAGAATCAGTCCAAGAATATGCTGAGAAAAACTAGCACAGCTGGGGCTGATGGGAATGTTACTCGATAACTGCACAGTGAAACTCTCAGATGATCCAGAACGTGTTGGCACGCCTGGATTTTAATCAACCCAAAAGGTTGTGTTACCCCGCTGCTCCTCGAGCTCCACTGGCTACCTGTAGCAGCCCGCATTAAATTCCGATCACTAATACTGAATACAAAGTAGTCTCCGGTTCTGCACCCACCTACTTGAATGCCCTCATACAAGCATGTTACCTTCTGTAATGAATGCTGCCTGGCTCTGCCACGCAACAGTATAAAGAATGGACAGAGCTGTTTTGCAGGTGAAAATATGTGCCGCTGACTGCCGCCATGTTGGATGTGCTGCTCCATCTAATCAAAATATTGACAATACATCATCTGCTAACCTGAGGTGGGTTGAATGACACCCGGGTGCTCTGACAAGCCATCTGTAATGGCATGGACCTGTCAATCAAGTGGCAACGCTGTTAATTATGCACAACTTCAAGCCTTAACATCATTTGAACAGGTGAGTTGTATATAAATTCACCCTCAGTGCAGTTGTCATGAACGGGGAAATTAGCTATAGAGACCAAAACTGTTTTTTGTACCAGGCTGTAAACATGTTTATTTCTGCTGTGAAGTTGAACATTTTAACATGGGGGCCTATGGACACTGAGTCACTTCTGGAGCCAGCCTCAAGTGGACGTTTGAGGGATTTCAGTTTTTGACACTTCTGTATTGTCCTTGCCACACTGTACCTTGATTGTTTCCTTGTTTTGTAAGTCGCTTTGGATGAAAGCGTCAGCTAAATGACTAAATGTCATAAACCAAAATCACTGACTAATGCAAATTTTGACCTGATGATGCGAGAAGAAAAGGGATCGACTCGTGATCCTTTGACTTATCAAAGCGCCTTCAGACTTCACTGCTGTGGCATTATTGGCTGCTACCATCAGTTTACTACCATGAGAGTAGAATCCTTGGTGTATGTTTGCATGTGTGTGAGCATTAGAGCATTGTGAAGTGTGTGTGCTCCTTACTCCTCCTGCCGCAGTATCTTATCCTCCACAGCCTGCAGAGCCGCGGCCAGCGACGCGCTCGTCTCCTCCAGCTTCTGATGCACCAAAGAATCCACACCAAAGTCCGGCGTCGCAGGGGCCGGTGCCGTGACTCCGCCTCCCGTCATCCCGCTATCCACCGACACGCCCCCGATGGAGGACCGTGGTGGCTTGACTGGTGGCGGGGTCGGGCTGGGAGTGGCGGGAGTCTGGGGTGTTTGTGGTGTGGTGGGTGTCTGCGGGGTGTGCGGGCTCTGAGAAGACGGGCTCTTGGCGTTTGGCGGGCTGGGGATGTTGGAAGGGGGGAAGGAAGGCGGCGAGCTGGTCTGTCGGGCCACCACAGAGTGTTGCTTGACCGGGTCGGTGAAGGGGGGGCTGGTCATGGAGTGGATGAGCTTGGCCGGTTTGGGCGCCGTGGGCGGGGGCACCGGTTTGGGTGAGACAGGCGGAGGGATCTTCTTTCCTTCCACTACAGAAAGAGAAAAAAAGAGCACGGCTGCATCACTGGCTGACAGGCTTTTGTATCCTCATTATCAATGCTCTAATTAGCTGCTCTTATGTCTTGTGACACTAGAGGGCACTATACTTCAAACACAGGGTTTCCCACTTATTTTTCTAAAATCAACAATCCGACATTGATGCATACTTTGCACAGTGATTAGCAAGGTACAGATTACAGAGTATTCACACCATGAATACTTTGTGTCCTCCGACATATTCATGGTAAAGTCGGTCTGCTTGAAACAAGTTCACTTCAAGCATACCGACACCATCGACCATCATCATGGTTGCGCTTTATGACAGCAGGTTTTTGCCCCACCTTTCACAAAAACACCTTGGACTGTGATTTTCCTAAGCTAATCCTAGCCCCCACCGATACAACCAGACAAATACAGTATTTGAGTACCTGGGCTTCCAGGTGTCCCGGGGCCAGGCAGGGGGACTCTCTTGTTGGCGGCAGGGTGTGGAGGGGTCGGCGGGCCTCCCTGTCTCTTTATCTGTGCCACAACAGGCTTCGGGGAGACTGGAGGCTTTGGTTTCCTGACTGGACCTCCCTCGTTGCTCATTGGAGCCCCTTGGTCCAAACTGTCCCTGCGAGGAGGAGCAGTCACTTGTGGTTGAGGTTGAGGTTGATATTGGGGTTGAGGTTGAGGTTGAAGTTGCGGTTGTGGCTGCTCTGTCACTCCGGCATCAGACACCGGGCGGCGTTTCACGGTGGCCGTGCCGTTCTGGAAGGGTACTGGCTGCGTGGTGTTCGGTTGCCCGGTTGCCACGGGCTCTCCGTTAGCGGCGGCCATCTCCGCGAAGCCCTCGGGCTCCTTGTCGCGGCTCTTGGGCCGTCGTTTGACGGTGGACGATTCTTGGAGGGTGAAGTCGGAGCCGTTGGGGTGGGACTTGGAGCTGCGGGGCCGTCGCTTTAGGGTCGCCGTGCCCTCAACCCTGGAGATGTCCTCCGGCGTGTAACCACCGTCTCCATGGTGACCCTCGCCGTCACCCTGCAGACAAACACAAAATACACACTAACGGGAAATTCATACATTCATGACAAGAGGTTATTGTTGCACAAACAGTCAAAAAACATTGACACAGATAAAAAGACAACACATATAAAGCTTACAGAGCACAGAAGCTGACTATGAGTTATAATACATTAGCAGCAAGCTGATTTTAGCACATTACATTACATAGATAATGTAGATAGATAGATCGATAGATAGATAGATAGATAGATAGATAGATAGATAGATAGATAGATAGATAGATAGATAGATAGATAGATAGATAGATAGATAGACAAACATTTATATAGATAGCTACCTGTCCTTCTCCTTCTCCTCGACCCTGCCGGCGGATGGTCAGGCTTCCCTCCTCTGCAAATGGCAGGTTCTCCGATGAACTGCCGCTGCCTCCAGAGCTGGGGTGAGGTGAGGACGGAGGGGGTGTCGGAGAATTTACGGTGATGGGGGAGGTCTCAGGTTGAATGGTCGGAGGGGGGAACGCAGAGGGAGTTGGCTGTTCACGTCTGGCAGCCGCCACCAGCTCGGTGACAGGGCCACTGATGGTCCGCCGTCGGTTTACTACTTCACCGTCCAGACCGATGGCATCTCGTGTTTTCCCCACCTGGTGAACACACAAAAACACGATTGGTTGATCGTGCTATAGCTCATTAACTACATGACAGAATTATCTAGGATGAGTCATGCAAGGTGTTTTACCTGCAGAAAGTTCTTCTGCAGCGCCATGCCTTTTGGTCCACCCCCTATAGATGACATCTCCAGCATGGCGGCGATGCTCCTCACACTTCCCACGCTGCTCGTCTCCACAACGCCTGCCTCCACGGACACTCCCAGGTCGCTGGCCCTCCGCTGTTGGTGGTAGGGCACGTCCAGCATCCCCCCTGTGGTGGTGTGCGTGTGCGGCAGTGCGTTGGTGGCGTCCGTCAGGTTGGAGTTGGAGCTGGAGATGGCAGAGCTGGAGCGCTTGGGCGGCGGAGGCGGCGGGCCTTTTTTCTTCTGCCGCAGAGCGAAGGACTGCGTCTGGTTGCGGTTTGCGTTCTTCTCTTGGTTGCGGACGGAGTGGCTGCGGCTGACGCGGTGGGTCACCGTGGCGTATTTACCTCCTTCTGGTCTGGCGACGGCAGAGCCCTGACCTCCCGCTACTTCTGCTTCTCCTTCTACACCTCCTCCGCCTCCACGTGGCTTCTCGTCACACTCACCATCTGAGACGGCGTATCTGTTGAGGCTGTGGGCGCGTTTCTTCTGGAGCGCTGAAGGCTCCGCTCCTTCTCCCTCAGCCAGTTCGGCCTCTGGTGGGAGGCAGAGGAGTGGGACCTGTGGTTGTTGGTTCTCCCTAACCTCCATGACCTGCATCTGTGGGTGGTGCTGAGGGTGCACCTGGTGCTGTGGCTGGACTTGAGGCTGCTGCTGTTGCTGGGGCTGCTGTTGCTGGGCACACGGGGCTCCACGGTGTGTTGGAGACTGAGGGGGGTGGGATCGCGGAGACTGAGGTCTCTCCCCTTGGATGAACGGAGGGGATGGCTTATGCTTGGCCTGCGGGGACGCTGTGCTCTGGGCGGAGGAGGTGGAGGAGGAAGATGAGGTCCTAGTCTTGGTGGGAGTGTGAGGGGGCGTGTAGGGAGGCGCAGGCTGGGAGTGGGAGTGGGAGTGACGGTGTTTGCCTTGGGAGGAGGCGCTGCTTCTGTGAGAGGAGGTACTTCCCTGGCTGCTCTGCTGCCTCATAGTCCGCGCCTCCTTCTTCGGTGGCACAGCGCCACCTCCCCCTCCTCCACCTCCTCCTCCTATCACCTCATCATGGTCTTTGCTGAGGCTGCGTGTCCTCTGAGCTTTGCTGACCTCCTGCCCCGGCTGTGTCATGGCACTCTGCAGCTCGGTGCTCAGCTCGCTGTCCTGGAAGGTGCTCATCTTTGGCGACATGAGCTCTGCATGCAGAGAGAAAGACCTCAGATTAATATGAATATCAATCTTAATATCACAGGAGCTCATCACCGTACTGCAAAATGTCTGACCACTGACACATCGCATTCGATAAGCCATTCACGACCTTGCTCTGTTAGCTCACCGTCTGGAGGCGGGCTGTCCATCGACATAACTTCCTGCTGCTGCGTGATTGGTGGGGGCTTCTTTCGGAGGGAGCCCCGCCCTTCTGAACTGCGCTGCATTTCGGCCAGTCGCTTCACCGCCAGCATCAGCTTCTTCTGGTGGCCTGAAACATTTGAAAGATGTCTGTGCTGGTGAATCCTGATGACATGCAGACTCCAGAGGTACCGTAGCTATCATGGTCACATGTTCTGATGTATTGATATGTATATCTGTATGTCTTACCCAGTTTGGTGATGCCTATTTCCTGCAGGTCCTCCCAGGTGATGTCGGTGATGAACTCGATATTCTCGTAACCGTTCTGCACTAACACCTGGTGGTACTGGCTTAGACCAATAGCAGACAGCCACTCTCCTAGATTGGCCTATAGAAACGCGAGAAACAAGAGCGCTCAGCCAGGCTGGCCAACACTGATGATGGTAGCTTGGTCACTGAATGGTGGTGTTGATGTGCGTGTTGAATGTTACTCACAGGTTTCTGCTCAGGCAGCCACTCCGTGACACTCAGCTTGTTAATCTCTGATGTCATCTTCTTTCTGTGACCTGGTTTAGTTATTCCAATCGCTGTCAGATCCTTCACACACACACACACACACACACACACACACACACACACACACACAGACAAGAAAACACACACACACACACATACAAGTGAGATACAGTAGTGGCATGTTCAGGCTTTTCCACCACAAAGTGACTAAAATCTCTCCAGCAGTCTCTCTCTCTCTCTTTCTCTCTCTCTCACACACACACACACTAAAACTTGCAACACAAAGAAACGAGTGACGGCGTGACATCTGATGAAAGCTTCTGCCAGTTGAGGAGAGCAGAGCAGAGATGTAAATGTCTGAAAAGAAAAGCAAAGAAAGCAAAAGCAAATGTCTGCAGTGAAGAGGAAGCCGATTCTCAGTTATATCATTTCAGTTCATCTCTTCATATTTCATATTTCTGTCATTCTTGAACAAGCTCAGACTTTAACACAAACAACGTGAAGGTAGAGTTGTACTGTATTTATTGGAATTAATGAACAAATCATCCTGTTATTGTTCATTTACTCTGGTCTCTGTGTATTTCAGTGGTAGTTGTGGTGGACTTACAAGAACACACTTACAAACACACACACACACACACACACACATACACACACAGTAGGAGAGGCCTGGATTCTACGACACATCTCTGATAAACAAACCCCTCTTTAGGCCAGCTCGGCTCTGCATGCACGGCCTCACAGTGTAGGTGTGTATACAAATAATTTATGTATGCTGTAAATTATTTGTACGTAGGCGAGCATGGCAGAGAGCGTCCGCCGAGTCCCTGAGCAGGCGGCAGCAGCAGTGCTGGAGGTGATGGGAGGGTCAGGGGGTCGTGTGTGGAGCCTATTTTTGAATCACTTTATTTAGTTTTCTGATTTTGCTACAGTTTATTATTCAGAATGTATTTCTTGTGCCATTTGAACATATGATGCAGTTATGTAAAAGAGTATCACTTCAAATACAACATGCAATATTATCTACACTAAATGAAAATCTAAATATTTAAAGGTGCAGTGTTACTACTTCAAAATCGAAGCAGCAGAGTCCGTGGTGTTCTGACTTTTCACTTTTGGGTCAAAAACAATGGATCCTACATTTCCCATAATGCAACTCAATAGCGTTTTTCACTAGGCCTCTGTGCGTGGTAAAGGTCCACGTCTTTAAAACTCCTAAAACCACACAGTGGGACAAAAATACTCAAAGACTATACAGTAACACAACAATCTTATCTTTTAATGGCGACATGTTAACAAACTTCTGCCTGCTAACAGCCTTCTGAGTCGTGTTCCGGCCACTTGACTAAGACTAATTAGCTAATATATTTACTGTGTTTTCAGATCTGGTTTAGTCGCACCAACGTCTTTAGATGCTTTCGCCCAGCACATCTACTTTCCACTGTTTCTTGCTCTGCAGCTAACATGCTCTCAAATTGTCAGAGCTAACTGATTGGCTATCTAAGGTTATGTTATTGTCATTTTGTTTAATTTTATGTGAATAATTAAAGATGTAACTTACCTCTACAGTACATTTCTGACATGCAGTATATTGTGCAAATTATATTATCAGGCTTTTATGTTTCTCTTTTCTGAGGTTATTTGAAATGTACAGTTTTTTAAGGAACAGTTCTGGAACATTTTGTTTCTTTACGAGTTACAAGATTCCACTCGCACGCCTGTTCAGTAAATATAAATATAATCCAACTCTAATCCATCAACTTGGCAGAAGTGTAATGGGATGCTTTGTTTATGCTCAATGCTGCATTTAAAAATGTAACTGCATCATTACCGTAGACATGACCATAATATTTTTGTATAATGTGCAGTTTTTGGACCCAGAACATTATTTTAAAAGACATCAAGACATCAACAGAGGTGAGAGGTGAAGGTTTGGATCAGGAGGCAGTGAGAGGAGAGCAGAGATCGTTGTAGTTTCATTGTGCTCATTGAGGATTCTTAAAGGAAATGATGTACATGCATCTTGAAAACATCAAGGACACCACAAATCAAAGTCACGCAGACTTGTTTCCATTGTGGTCCTTGGAGGTGCCTGTGACCTCTCTGGGGTTCAGGGGATCAGGGTCAGTTTGCCTTACCTCCGGGGTCATTCGGCTAATGGTGGGCAAGTCATACCCAGCGCCCAGGAAGTTTGGAGCGTAGACCTGCAGCTGAAAGTCGCTCAGCCATTGGACAACGGCCTCTGAGCTCTACAGGAGAGAAGACAGGGGGCATGCTGTCACTGGCTCCGTGTCTGCTTCTTCAACAGCCACTTTTTCTCAGCAGGGCCAAACAGGGTCACAGTTTAGATACTGTAGCAAGGAAGTATTCATCATGACTGTCAGTCTAATATAATTCATGCCACAAAGACAAATACTTTATACTACATTTATGGATGATTATAGTGATTCAGTGGCATTATAACCCAGATAAAGTCAAAGTCAGTTAAATTAGCCCATGTTAGCTCTGCTTGGCCCTGTAGTGAAAACCAGGCTAAAGGTAGGAAGGAGAAAGGCCCTGCCTACAGTCTACCAAGGGCTACAGAGAGATGCAGATTATCAGCAGGAAAGACAAATAAAGGGAAGGCTCCAAAACACTGTATCAGTGTGGTCACAATTCTGAAAGACAGATCTCAGACACACTCATCACACACTTGTCCACAAGAAAATTCTTTCATCAAATATTCCTCACAGTTCTACAGACTTAATGTTCATCAGATGTTGGTCTGAAATGCGAACAAACGACAAAACCTAAGCTGTTAATTGCTAAACTGTATTGTAGCTGTGTTTCTTCTAATGTTAAAATCTAAAAAAGCCTGCCCTACCGGAACAATCCCAGGAATATACAGGGGTGGAAGTTTCCAGTAAATTTCCAGAAACTTTCCATGGGAAATATATGGAATTTTGGGAATATTCCAAATCAGAAACTTAATTAATGGGAATTAACTGTAAATTGGGGGTAATTTAAACAAACTGTATCATATCCAAACATTTGTCATAAGCAGTGCTCTGGGCTCTGTTTTGTCATAAGCAGTGTGGTCCAGGTACAGAAATCACCTGTGCAGGTAGGGGGCGTGGCCTCAGTAGCCCTGCAGTAAGCAGTGTGCTACAGTATGTGCATGTGATTGAGAAACAGCATACGTTCAAGTGTACCTGCATGAAGTCTGTTTGTTTTAGCCAAGATTATGCTAAAAACTAGCAAGTTCCCTGATAAGCGCCAACATTCAATTTGGTAAATTCCTGTTAATTCCCATAAATTCCCACGGAAAGTTTCCGGCTTGGAAAATTCCTGGAATTTTGCAACCCTATATATAACCAACTAGCTATAACTATATAACTACTCTTAAAGAGATATGATCTTCTGTAGATAAGCCTGAAAGATGTGCTTCAAGTGTCTTCAGTGTTAACCTGCTTGAAGCTAAATGCACACACTCTATAGCTGCTTTTTTACACATAGCTGCTGTATATAAAAAGCCTCCCAGTCAGCTAAAGGTGTTGTTAGAAACCTAATTAGCCTGGAGCAGGTTCCACCTGCTGCAGAATTCAAACTAAGTGTTCAGCAGAGCTTCACACATCTCTAAATCAAAATGAAAGATTTGCACCACACAAGCTGTCAAGATTAGTCGTTACCAATTCAGCTATTTACACCAGCTAACTGCTGCGTCGCTAACTGAACCAACTGACAAAGCTAGTGTTAGTTATCTAGTGTTCAGAGAGGTACTATGAATTATGATCAATGTATCCAACATGACTACAAATACGTAATACTATGTTATGACTACATACAGAGGATTTCAACATGAGGACAGGAACTTTGACATATCATCAGTTTCAAGTCAACACTGAGAATGTGTTAGCAAACAGCTGCTAATTTTCTTAATGCATTTATGTAGAGACATTATCATCCCATTTAGAGACATAATTCTGTCAAACTGACAAATGTTCGTCCAGTGTTCATTTTCTTTTTTAGCTTTGAGAAAATATCTCTTTTGCTGCTAAATGCTCCACTGCGCTAGCTGTGCTAAGTTGCTAACTGTGTCTGTCTGCTGTTTGGGTACAGTTGTGTATATTTAATGTCAGACCAACATATTTCAGCTAGTAGCCTTCTTTGTGGTCATAAAACACAACACAAAGAACATTTCAATATTAGTTAAAAGATTAAAAATAATAGAAAAAGACAGCCAGTCATATAAGCCAATGGGGCTTCTATATATTTAGCTGTTTGGTGCTGTGCAGGTGGTGGACAGGGATTATTTAGAGCTTTTGCACTGGAAGTGTCTCCCTGCTGAGGCTGAAAATGACTCTACAAGAGACGTGAGACTGAACCAGAACAGTAAAGTTGCAGAGCGGACGGCTAAACAACGAGCTGAAGTCACTGAAGCTCAGTGAAGCTGCAGATTCACATGCTACTTCAACTGCCTTTCACACTATCAAGATACATAGTTCAAAAATATTGATTATAGCCATTTTATATAATATATTTTCTGAGTGGCTCACACGTCACTTTATTAACTAAGACACTCAGGAAGGACTTACACACAAAATAGAAATGGGTTCATGAATAACTGGTTCCAGATCAGCTGTAAGACCACACATATACAGTCTGGTTAGTGGTTGATTTGCTGCAGGGTCTGAGTCTAAATGCTGCCTGGCGACAGCAGGAAGTAGAACTACAGTGCTGACTGTAACTGTAAAACCACTGCATGACTTCTTCCCACACACTGTTTGTCTTAGTCCCACATTCCTCTTTCTCTATTCTCTCCTCTTCATCTCTTCTCCATCTTTCCCTGAGACCCTCCTCCTCCTCCACCCTGCCCCTCAAAGCTGATTGGTTTCCCCTCCCATCTTTGACGCTGGCGAGGGAAATATTAGGACGATGGGTGCTGAAGAATCACGACTGCAGCTAACAGATGGCTGTGAGAACATGGCTTACATGACAGCACACACACACACACACACTGTAGGCAAGCGCTGCACACACAACCACCACGACCACCTGCTATTTAAATATGCTCATTGGCTTATCAAGCTTGAAATTATTACACAATGAGATATGGACTTATATGTGGGCCCACACACCTTTGCAAACAAAACACGCACGCACGCACTCACACACACACACACACACACACACACACACACACACACACGCATGTACACACGTATGCACGCACACATACACACACACACACTCTACAGTAAATAAAAGCTTACTGTACATGGTGTTAGCTCAGATTTCACACTTCTTGTGCCGAGTTAGTCCGCCCACGACATGCACACTGCTGGGCACCTGCCAGCACACACACACACACACACACACACACACTGCTATCACAACTAGAGTTATCCTTGCCTGAGGCACACCTACTGACCGTCAATTAAGAGACAGTTATCTCTGCAAAAGAAGAAAAACACTGCAATGGAAGAAGAGAAGCTGCAACTAAAGAAGTGAAGAACGATGGATAGCAGGTAGCAGATAAACAAGAGAAGGACAGGATTCACACACACACACACACACACACACACACACACACACTCACACACAGATTTCTCGTTCACAGATTCGTGCGAGATCAAGCCGGAGATCTTCCATTCACACACTCACCGTGTCGTGGCTGCATCCGAACACTCGCAGCACGGATGAGGCCAGTTGTGAGAGAAACCTTTGAGACATCTTGGTGTGTGTATGTGTGTGTGTCTGTGTGTGTGTGTGTGAGAGAGAGAGAGGGTTTGTGGTTGAGGCAACTGACGAGCTACGTTCTCATCATGCTGCAGTTAGATGTTGATGGTGGTGACTGTCTGTTTGTGTGGAAGAGGGAGAGAGGACTGAATCTGTGGGAGTTTGGGACTGTCCTACCTTCCCTTCTCCTGGCCCCTCCCCTTTCCTGGTTGCCGTGGCTTCGTAAGGCGGCGCTTCATGGAGTGGACAGCCCGATTGGCTCGATGTCCGAGAGGAGCCGGCTGAGCCTGCTGGGAGAGACACCATTGGCCAGTTTGAAGCTTGTCACCCATATTGCTGTAAACTTCTGCTCGACCAACAGATGAGTTCACTTCTGTTCCAGACTGACCTCTCCGCTCCTTCACTGCTTTTGAACCAATCAAATTTAAGCTTTCCAAGATACAATAAGCCTTTTTAACCAATCATACCCTTCTATGCTTCCTCCTACATCCCCTGCCTTGGCCATCTGTCTGTTAGAGCAGCCAAGAGTGTGTCCATAAGCGCATGTGTGTGTGTACGTGTGTGATATAATGTCATGTGTTAAAAGACTAGTGAATCATGACTCTTATTTTTCTAAGCTGACTCTCTGTCTTCCTGGTTTTAATCTTTTTTTTTTCTCTCTATTTCAAACATTCCTCTTCCTGTCCTCCTCACCAGTTTCACTTCAAGTTCAGTTACTGTGAATTCATGTCAAAAATCCTCTGTGTGTCAACTCATCAGAGTGAAACGCAGTAACTGGGCTGAAGACGGTTCACCTTCTGTTTGGGCCCCCGTCCTACCTGGAGGCTGCTCCACAGACTTGGACTGCTCCAGCAGATGCTCCTTGGCTTTGGCAGACTGGGACAAGACTGTAGCAAGAAGCTGCAAATACACAAACACACGAAAGAGCACATAAACATGAACGCATCCAAGTGAACAGGCGTGTGGCAACTAACGTTTGGGTGTCTCTCTCTGTGAGCCTTTACAGCCTACAGTTACCCATAACACCCTCTTCTTTCATTTACCTGTATCTTCTGAGCTAACTGTTGCATATTTACACATCAGCAGTATTAGCATTTATTTGAAGTCAAGTTTCTGGCCACAAATCTAATATTCATTCCCCATCCGCTCTGTTTGAGTTTGAGTTAGAGTTGTGCTTTTGTTTATAATGGGGTGGAGGGTTGGGGGTTATTGTGTGTTATTTGTGTTGCATTTAGTTTGTATGAAAAGTGCGATACAAATAAAGTCTGGTTGATCGATAAGCTAACTGCTAGCTTCGTCTGCTGGGCAGGTAGTGTGCAGTGTGTTTACCAGAGGTTTATCACTGCTGCAGGAAGCAGGGTGATGAGAGCAGTGAGAGTGAGTGAAAACAGTGAAGTTTTGGGTCGTAAAAACCAAAACAATGAGCCGAAAGATGCTAAAAGGCTCCATAGCGTGAGAGGAAATGCAGAGTTGGGTGATAATTCTCTGCTGGTTTGTCACTTCAGACTTTCACGTTACACATTAGACGCCAAGACGACTCCCCTGTCTCTGCACAGGTCTCTGATCGCCTCTCAGAGATCTCCACATGGATGAAGGCACATCACCTCCAGCTGAACCTCTAAAACTGAACTGCTGGTCCTCCCAGCCAAACCTACTATACACCAACATCAACATCAAAATTATGTCTCACCCCCACCAAGGTGGTGAGAAGCTTCAGAACATCGGAAAAATCAGGTCTTACCTAACTCAACGTGCTGCCCAAATACTAATATAAGCTGTGGTCATCTCAAAACTAGATTACTGTACTGCCCTACTGACAGGCCTCCCAGCCTTCAAGGTCAAACTTCTCCAGGTGATCCAGAACGTGGTGGTGCGTCTGGTTTTCAGTCAACCCAAAAGGTCACATGTTACCCTGCTGCTCATTCAGCTCCACTAGCTACCTGTATTATTAAATTCAAATCGCTAATGCTGACTACACAGTTGTCTCTGATACGGCACCTAACTACTTGAACGCCCTTATACAGACATATGTTACCTCACGATAGTTGCACTCCTCCAATGAGCGACACCTGGCTCTGCCACCTGATCGTTCAAGGCAATCCAGACTTGTTGCCCGTTGGTGGAACGTCCTACCAGTTCCTACCAGATTGGGGTCATCCCTCTTTACCTCTAAACTCCTGAAGACCTCCAGCTCTACAGAGAGGACCTCCTCTCCAACACTACCAACAACTAGATCCCTCTAGTACTGTCACAGTACTTATTTCTACACTAACATGTCCCAGTTTGTAAGTCGCTTCTAAATGACTAAATATAAATGTAAATGTAATGTTACATTAGTCATTTGGTCTATAATTAATGGAAAAAATGTTGATTAGGGCAGCTTTAATGAGATTTTGTTTATTTAATTGTGTTTATTAAACTACTGGTCACACCAGACCAAGAAAGGCTGTAGTGCTAAAACTCCTGAGTGTATTGATTTGAGTGAGGGTGTGTTTTATGACTAATTAATCTAACTGTTCCGATGAATGTGTTGTTTCCTATTTTAAATGTTTCATAGTCTAGCTTTAACATAACTCATGCACACTGACAATAAATGGCAGCCTGCTCTACTGTAAATCATACTGATATATTATCTAATGCTTCAGGCTGCATGACTAGCAAACTCTATTTCCCATTTCATATTCCCAAATGAATCACCTACGGTGGCCCTCAGGGGACAGTGATGTCGTTACTGAAGTCTTCGCTTAGCAAGAAAAAAGTAAATTGGTTGGATTCTCTTTTTTTGCCTTTTCATTAAGAAACAAAAAAATGCCAATTCTAAAAGCTCGTCATCTCAGATAAGATCGATCTTTATCGGAAAGTCTGCCAGGGGAAAAAATATGGACGCTGACTGGTGCTACATTAATCACATCTAAACGTTGCTCCTGCAGCGCTGCAATAAAGAAAATCTGACTAGTGCTGGAGAAGTGAACAGAGTGAGACGCGGAAGAAGACGGATGCTTCCGCACGGTCGGGTCTAATTTTGCTGCATGGATGTTTCAGCAGGTTTAAAAAGTGTCTCACTTGCAGTTTCTTAACAGGACGCTTGCTGAAAATATACGACGTACAACTGTGGCTGTTTTTATGAGTAAATAACCACGGTGAGAGACAGCTAAGACCGAGAACACGTTCGGTCTCTGAGGTTGTACTGTGAATATATAATATGTATGTATGTGTTAAAGTGTAAGGATGAGTGATGAGTGTGAGCAGCTTTAATGCTGCACTGCTGATTCTTCAAGTGTATACAATGAGACATAGTAAGTGGCACAGGCCAAAGCATGTGATTCATATCATTTCTATAGACTCCACCATCCTGTCAGGTTCTGCATGAAAGCATCTGCATTTCTTATATGTCTCCACTCAATTATAGAGGGTTTCCCTTCAGTTTGCTTACTGACTTTGTTTACAGCAGTTGTTCTTTATTTAGCAGCTCCATAATTTGCTAATAATATTGTTTTTTTCTAGTGAACTTCCAAGGAAATTATGATTCCCAGGAAGAACGACTCTGTATAATTTTGTACTAATTATAGGGTAAATAGGAATTCCTTTGAAAGCAGTGCTCCATTTAAACAAGCATACAGTGTATTCATTCATTATTCATCACCGGTGGAAGTATTCTTGAAAACCTGCTTTCTCATTCTGCTTCTCACTTAGAGCGATGGACTCTGACACGAACATATTTTCAGCCACAGTCAGAAGAATTCTGATCAAATCATATGCCAGCTTTCTTTATTTTCTCTATATCCTCTGTGCTCTACTGACTAGTTTGTGGGTGGGAATCACTGCAATGCGACATGTGTACCAAAATGTGATGACAGTCGTGGGGTAGTTTGATTTTTAATGCCAATCAAATCTGATCAAAACACACCCACGCAGTCCTGATGAAGCAGATTAACTGAGTGATAGAGTGTTGAAATCATAAATAAATAATAAATAGTGTTGTGCTATAGTATAGTAAACATTTTCTGTAAAATCCCTTAGATTTATGTGAAGAATACAAAATTACAAGCAGAGGTCCTGCATGAAAAGTTTTAGTAACCAGTATCTGCAGCTGCCAGACTCATTTAGTGGTGAGCAAAGTTCAAAATTTACCTCTGAAATGCAGTAAAGTATAAGTATAATATATACTATAATGTAGTATAAAATGTAAATACCGAGGTAAAGTACAAGTACTTCCCACCACATTCATTCATTTCTTACCAGAAACCTAGTATAGACATATTAGGTTCACTGTGACATCAGTATAAAGACTGGACAGAGCATGAGTGATGCTGCAGCTGCCATGTTTGTAGTTCTGCCTAATCTAAACATCGGTAAAGACGTGGATCATCGGCAGGCCGAATGACACCTCTGTGCTCTAATAAGCCATCTGTAATGACACCCACCTGTCAATCAAAGCATCCACACTCTTAGTTATGCATAACTTTAAGCCTTAATATCATCTGAACAGGTGAGTTGTATATAAATTCACCCTCAGTACAGTTGTCATGAACGGGGAAATTAGCTACAGAGACCAAAACTGTTTTTTGTACCAGGCTGTAAACATGTTTATTTCTGCTGTGAAGTTGGACATTTGAACATGGGGACTTATGGAGGTTGACTTGTTCTGTAGCCAGCCTCAAGTGGACGAGAAGAGGAACTTCAGTTTTTAGCACTTCCACATTGGCTTTATTTCCGCTATTTGTTGCTTGGTTCAATGATATGCATGATATTAATTTAGGTTCTGTTTTAGGTTCTGTTTTTAGGTTTTATTTATTGCAGCAGAGACTTTGTAGTAAGTCAAGATGCACCACAGCCTGACTCTGTTTGACCTGACTGGAATGGAGCCTTAGTTAGTATCACTGGCAATACTGTGTTTACCTACTAACATGTCAAGATGGCTGCTGTGAAAAATACAGTTAACTGACATTAATGAATTAATATTGTACCAATTAAACAATTAAACTTGTCTTTGTGAACGCTCAATTATATTACACACTACTCACTTATTCAATGCAAGACCTTGGTGTAGTCTGAGTTCTAAGACTACATACATGAACTAACAAAACAAAGCTGCAGTGTGTGTACACACACACTTGCATTTGTGTGTGTGTGTCTTACCTTTACCCCCTCAGCCTGTGCATGGAGGATGTGTGCTGCACTGCCAGCACTCTGACCGCTGCCCGATGACCTCACACTGGTCACACTGCCTGAACTACCCACACTGCTGCGGTCTCCACCTGCAACACACACATACACACGCACAGACATACACACACACACGCAGATATACGCACAATAACACACACATTCATTCAAACACACATGCAACCGGCCAAACAATATGTATAGATTTTGTGCATAGAGAGGCACACATGCAACAAACAGATGAACGTATACAGTCACACGCGCGCACACGCACACGCACACACACACACACACACACACACACACACACACACACACAGGCACACACACATTGAGTGGTTTAGCTGGTATCCAAAGCAGCGTGGTAACAGGTGTGACTCTCCATTGAAATGCACTGGGCAGTGTGTGGTTGGATGGACAGACAGACAGAGAGGGTGACGGACGACTGAGCAACAGGAGTGGAGTAAACAAGACAAAACTTTCGCTTTCACACACAGACGCACACATTTTTTCCTCCCTTTCTCTCTCTCTCTCTCTCTCTCTCTCTCTCTCTCTCTCTCTCTCTCTCTCTCCAGTCATCTCCATGCATCCAGCTGGAAAGACACACAGACTGTAGACCGATGCAGATGGCTGCAGTCCTACACATGAGGCCACTGAGGTCAGCTGAGCTTTAGATGGAGGGGGGAAGCAGGACATGGGGGGCTGTCAGGAGCAGGTCAAAGAGTATCTGAAAGCCTTCAAACATCATTTTCAGCTCAAATAAATGGATGGATATATTTAGGCGATGACAGGCAGAAAAGCTCTTTTTTTTTGAATGGGCGTCAGATACTGTTTGACCCCCCCGGTTAGAGTTTAAGGAGTCAGGGATTGAGGGCTCAGCGCAGCGCGGCTTAGTTACCTGCCACAGGCTTGCGCAGTACCCAGATCTCTTCGTTGGAGCCTCCATGGGGCCCACTGGATGGGGTGGGAGAGCTGTGAGGACTTGCCTCTGAGCCGCGACAACCTTTAACACAGAACACCACTGTTAGCCGCTAACCGACCCTAAACTGTCTTTAGAAGCATTTGTACCTTGTAGGTATCAAAAATTAGCATTTGAAGCAGCAACAAGCTGAAAATACAACATCGAAATTACTACCTTATAAAGTTTATATAGTTAACATGTTAGCAACCAGTTGCGTTTCACACTTTTGGCACACATGGTGCAACATTAGCAGTAGCATAAATCTAAAGTTGGGTGAACTTAAGTTTAGTATTCGCTCTCCATTAGCTGTGTTTTGGTCATGTCATAAGAAAAATATTTAACACTAGCTGCTAAATTAGCTTTAGCTGCTATGTTCACCAGCTAGTTGCTAACTTGTCGGTTGTTTAGCGCTAAAGGTAAAGCTGTGATGTGTAAAGCCAAAACAGATAGCTAAAAGAGGCTAAAAATCTCTAAAGAGCTGAGGGGAACTCAGTAATTCTCCTTGGCTTTATCACTACAAGCGACCCCCGTTATATTACAGAGTCGTGTGATGTATTCTTCATATAAAAATATTGATTAGTGTAGCTTTAATGCTAGGCTAATGTTAGCTTTTATTTATCCCTAAACCTGAATTTGATACTATGATTACAAACTGGTGTAAAGAAATTGAAAATAAGTTTACAGGACATTTACAGTGTGGTATTTAGAGTTAGTTTGTCTGTCAATGCTACATATTTGTTCCTCACTTCACTAAACGACTGACACACTACAGGCGTTGTAATCTGCTTGATAGTTTTAGAAAAAGAAGCGGGGTATATATATTACAGAGGGGCCAGTAGGAAAGTAGGATGATGGAGTAAAGGCGGATAAAGGAGGGTTTTTTTTTTAAAGCATATTGAAGGTTCACACTCACTTACACTCCACACTTTCATGCTCACTCACTCACACACACACACACACACACACACACAGAAAAAATACAGCATATATATAGATATATGAAAACATTTATATACCCATAGTACATAAATAGATCCATAACATGTATATCTGTGTATATACACATATATGCCATAATGTACATACACATACATATATAATGCATCCATACGTGTGTGATTATATATGTAAGCATTGTCAGAATGGGGCTGCTGTAGTGCATTTGGAGAGTGTGATAAACCATTATAACCATCTTAAGGGTTTATAAATGGTTTATATGTGTAAGCCAACAGTGCTCCAGAGAAACACACACATCAAAAAGTTCCATTTGCTTTCATGTAATGCTGCAGCTCCTTCTTGTGGACATTTTGCATCCCTCCAAGTGACCTCAAACAAAGGAGTGAACAGCCTTTGATTTAACATTTCAAAAGTTCAAAATGTGCTGTTTTCAACCAATGTGATCAAGTCTACAGACTTGACTGTACTGTAGTCATGAGTAATGGCGTTATATTTGACTTTATTTGGGTGCTGTTTTGTTTTTGGGCTCACTGCGTGACAGGAAATCTGTCTAAAGGGTTAGATTCTCCTGGAGGGAACAAAATGGTGTCCAGTGAAGGCTCCCATTCACAGAGTAGAGAGTTTACAGTTTACAGTCCGTGAATATCTTACCTGCAAAACATCCTGGGTGACATTTTCTAACGATGTATTTGGGTCTCTTACGTAACATTTGACATTTCATAACTTGCAAATCTCTGCATGTAATACATCATTTTAGCATCATTTTAATACCTTGCATTGCAAGAATTCAAGAATCGCTGGAAAGACTGTTAAGAATGAATTTGCATTATTCCAGATACTTAGAAAACGTCACCCGTTAATGTCAGAGAGCTCCAACGTCTCCAACTATAAACTGAACAGTCATTAAAGCAATAATAAGGATATTTTTAGTTCATCCATCCAAAGCCTGTAGCCTATACACACTCAATCTTTACCTAAGTATTTCAACACTCACTCAGTCACACACACACAGAGGGTAGAAGTGCAAGGTGGGTAAAGGTGGTGTTAAAATGATCAGACGTGACAATAACACTCAGGACGAGGACAGAACGGAAAATCACAGTTGTACACATGGTCTGGAGGTCGGGGGAGAGTTGTGTAATGATGTGTGCGTGTGTGTTTTAGCAGGGTTGTCTTTGTGGTTGGGACAGTGGTGATGTACAGGGGAGGAAAGAACGAAGAGGAAAAAAGGAAGGAGGAAAAAAAAACTGCAAAAAAACAAGGAACCAAGACACTGAACTGAAGCACAAACCAACTGAGGTGACCACAGGTCTGTGGGAAAATGGTGAGCTTTCCTCCCACCTGACATCTACTCTAATGTAACCGCATCCTAAAAAACCACAAAACTCCATTAGCATTAGCACTTTAGCAACTTGTTAGATGTTTTTCTGCAGTTATCAAACCTGCACAATAGCAGCATTATTTACACATGGCATGTCTGATTACAGACATTAACCCAATGGACAGACTTTAACCCAATGGAGCCTCATTTGAAAACCGAATTAACATGCTACTGATAGCAACATTAGCTCTGAAGTGAAGCAAAAGCCCCAAAAAGTCATGGTTCAGCCTGAAGTTACAAACTGCAATGCTGTATATTACATGCAGGCAATTTAAATCCATCATAGGAATGGCAGACTCCGCTAGTAACAAAGAAACTACCATATAATGTGGTAACTGAATGTAAACGCATGTACTGTATTGAATAAAATGCAGACAATAACTAGTATCAAGCTAAAGGATAACAACTGTAAGAGCTCATTTACACTTAGCCACTTAGTCATGATCAGATAGCTGTTTGATATATAAAGATCTGTAGTGTAAACAGAAGCACTGAATTCACTTGTCACAGCACCTCGTGCACAAAAGGTTGATAAGAAATGACTCATAAATCAGAAATATATAGAAAAAGTCATGCTGAGAAAGTCATGAATTCATGCTGCTGTTGAAGAGTGTGACAGCTGTTGGAATGAAGGAGCTGTGGTAGATCTCCTTCTTACATGGTGGGAGTAGCAGTCTGTTCCTGAAGGAGCTGTTTAAGGCCTCCACAGTGTCATGCAGGAGGTGAGAGGAGTTGTTCATGATGGATGTTTTTTTACCGTTGTAACTAAAAAGCTGTAACTTGATCAAGCTTTGTTCATCCATTCACGTTTTCATACGTGCACTGATTTGTATTCTATTCTATCTTTTAAAGAACTGATTAAAATGATTTAACCATCAACCGGTGAGGAACAGATAATGTTGGCTGTGTTGCTACCATCAGAAGGTTTCATCACAGTATTTAGTGGAATGGGTACACTGCTTACACCACTACTACTGCCATAAGAGTAAGGCCTACCCTGATTAATATGTTGCACAAAAAACACCAACATGGATGCAGAGACAACAGAGAATTGATCATATGAGCTAAGTGGCTGAATGTAAAGGAAAATCCAAATATGCACAAATGCACCATTTACACTTCAAATGTGCAATTTCATATATAAAAAAGGGTTATTCTCGTGACCTTTTGTTGGATATGTTTCAGTTGTGTAACTGCTTGTCTTACATACTTTAAGTGCAATGTCCAACAAATATCTCTCTTCTTCGTGTGGACTTCTGTCTAATAGCTCTGACTGTCTCTCGGTAATGAAGGTGACAACAGTAAAAACAGAAAAACTAAAGTTATACAGTATGAGCAACACAATTACATAAAGTTACATAAATAATGATCCATAACAGAAAACTTCAATGGATGCCTTCTTAAAGCAACACTTAAAAACCCAATTAGAATATGGCATGACCAATCGGAAATCATTTTCATACTGGTACTTAAAGAAAAACCAGAGGAAAGCATCTTTTGAAGCTTTAATAATAAGAATAATAAGAAGAATAATAAGAATAATAATAATGAAAAAAGGGGGCGTGTACCTGGGGCAGTGGGTGTGTCTCCCTGTGGGGTTGTCACGGGCGACTTGTTATAGCCAAAGGAAGTGAAAAGTGGAAGCAGTGGCTGATGGGAATGTGGTGGTGGAGGAGGCGGTGGAGGCAGGATATGGATCTGATGGAACGTGGTGTCGTTGCCGTTGACTACCGCGTTGGCAGGGGCAACCGTCGCCGGAGGAACCAGCGGTATCTTTTGAAACTGTTGAGTGCAAATGACTGTGCTGGCCAAACCTAGATAACACCCACCGTGACGACACACCGACACACACACAACCAGCCAACAGTGAACCACCGCCACGTAACAAACAAACGACAAAACAGAGAATTACACGTAAGAAAGAAAGAAAGGGGGGGAAAAGAAAATTAAAAACAAAGGCTGAAGTTACAAAATTAAACAAAGAAATCGAACGTTGTGAAGGACACGGCTGATGATGAAGGGACGAAGAGAAGGAGAGGACAAACAGATGTGGCATCGATGAAATGAAATATATGGAGAGGTGAAAACAAAGTGATGGATGGTGAAAGTAGAGACGCTCCCAGGGACAGATGAACATCAACTTTACTCTCTCTACTCCATTACAGTGTCTGCCAGACACTGGAACACCTCATACTGAGGTACTGATGAGGTGAACACCTGAACCACATCTTATTTAACAAGGGGAAGTATAAAAAGCTCGGGCTGGATGGTAAAAGCCCGAGCGAGTTGTAACTCAAAAGTAACTGGACTCAAAAAAAGAACTATTCTTTTGGCCAGAAAAGTTCTGAGGCGTTTCTGGGTAAAGACAGAGGAATATCATGTGTGAGGTTCCTTCCATCCTTATACAGTGGTTCATGAGAACAACATGAAGCAGCAGATCTGCAGTTCTGCGGTTGGATGGCCATCCTACCTGTCATTGTTTTAGATTTCTTGATTAGTACTTCCTGTTTTACTGTATGTTGGAAAGGTCTTTCCTCAAGTGTCCTGTGTTACTTTACGTACTTTCTGTCTTTGTCTTTCTCTCGCCTGTTTTCTTTGTCGCCTGTGTTTAATTAGTTAATTAATTCTCCTGTATTTAGTACTTCCCCTCTTTCACTTGTCAAGTCATCAGCATCTGTTCCCCAGTGTTCAGCTTTAGTGCTTCTCCACATGTTCATGTGTATGCCAGTTATGTATTTTTTTGTTGTTGGACTTCTGTTGATCTTTTTTTTTCTTGATGGTTGGATGAAGTTTGTTTTACCTGGACGCCTCAACTGTTTTTTTGTGTGTTAACCTGTCTGTCCAGTACATCATGTTCATGCTACCTACCTGTCTGCATTTGGGTTCACTCCTTGAACTAAATAATCACAGTAACATTGTGCTTGGAAAGATATAAACCTTTGTAATATCTCAAATATCAATGTATAATATTTACAGCTGGTTTCTAGGACCTAGACTTAATAAAATAGGGACATATCCACAAGCTAACTGCTAACTTCCAGCAGTTATCCTCAATATTCTTGTGATCAGTCACTGACTGACTGAAGTAAAGTTAACTGGTAGTTTCCTAAAAGCTGCTGCAACATTAAGGTTAATTTAACTGACTAATGCAGATTTGTTCATATTTCTACTGAGCTGACGTCCTAACTGGCTGTTTTAACTTCTAATCTGACATCCCTGATAGAGTACACGCAGAAGAGACTGGCTGGAGAGGAATGAGTGGTAAGAATCATTAAAAATTGATGTAAAACAGTTGAGTAAATGAAACCTCTTGCTAAAACAGCTGCTGTAGCCTCAAGTGTAAGAGTGGCTGTGCACGCTGAGTGCTCCAGCTGTTTTGTATTGTATCCACAGCTGCTCTACAATGCACTGTAGGTGAGGACAGTTACAGCAACAGTGGTATTTTCTTTGACTTGGAGCAGCTCCCATTTAGTGGTTAATGGCCTCTCGCAAAGATGATGAGAAGATAATGTGACACATGAGTACAAGGAGAGGTCATTTCAAAGACAGAGGCGTGTGAGGATTTAGTGATCACAGGGGATGAAGGCAGACAATAATAGAGAGACAGATATACAGGCCAAGTAGACATAATACAACAGAGAGAAAGACGGATGGACAAACAGAGATACCAGACCTACAGACAGACACCAACAGACAGTTAAAAACATCTGAGCTGCTTTGTGACTGTGCAGTAATGGTGGGATGGATGTGGATGTGTTCTGCAGATCTCACCGAGTGGTAAAAAGCTCATTATGGTTTCAAAAAAAAGAAGAAAGGAGGTTAAAATAATGTGCAGTGTCAGGGAGATGCACACATTAGCTGCTCATTTTGCCTGCTGAGTCATGAAAACACAGAGATGACACCAAACTTCTATCTGTGACCATGCTGACCTTTGACATGTCAGTTTACATAATTAGCAACTCACAGGATAGTTTGACATTTTATCACTTCTGCTTTTTGGCGTTCTAGCTGCACGTTAGATGATAAAACTGATCCCACCTGTACAGTAAATATGATGCTATTGACAGCCGCTTAGCTTTGCTTAGCACAAATAATGGAATCTGATGGAAATAGTTAGCTTGGCTCCACAACACTTCAGTTTTGTACAGACTGAACAAATGACATTTTAAACTGAGCTTTAGAGATGCTTGTTGGTGGACAGAGCTAGGCTAGCTGTTTTCATGTCTTTGTGCTAGTTAAGTTAAGCTAACATGCTGCATTAATATGTACTGCACAGCCATGAGAGTGGCGTCAATTCTCATCTAACTGAAAGAAAGAAAGTGTATAAGTGTATTTAATAATATGTTGAACTGCATAGCTGCATACAGTAGGTGTTTTGCGTATTTTGAAAATAAAAGCTAGCTACATTAGCCACCATCCAAATTCTGGCAAAATATTAAAGTGTCTGAAGGATTTTAGACACAGTGGCTTGTCTGGTCTAGTATAGGTAACATGTCATGTGATATACATAGCTTTAGTGAGGCCCTTAACAATGTAAATTCTGAATTTAGCATCTGTAGCAGGCTAACGTAACAAGATTGTAAAAAACAGTGTGGAAAATTTAAACTTTAACTAAATTTAAGGTCACTTCAGGAAAACTGTACAGTCAAAAATTGATACACTATGCTTCAACTTATTGACATTTATGTATCTGCAGACGATGTAATACACGACCTGTTGACACATCAGTTGTTTCTAGGCTTTATGCTAAGTTGAGCTGCTTACACGAGAGTGGTATCAATCATCTCATTGACTTTTCGAAACTACTATCATTTAGCAGCTAATGCTAAATGTCAGCAGGGAGAAGTGAAACATGTGGATGATGTTGGTGTCCAAACTGTCTTCACTTGTCAGGCTGAACTCCTAAACACTTTGTGTCTTCAGGTAGTCGTAGTAAAGTTAATTCTGGTTGTGGAACTGAAATGGATTGCTTGGATCACGTCTGCAGTAATGTAGGGAGGACAGAGGAGCGTTTGGAACCATTGTGCTGCTGACAAAGGTCATCTCTCCCAGTGTGTGAGATATAATATAATTTTAATGTAACCTTTATCCAGGGAAAGTGAACTAATGAGATGGTGAGGCCAAGTGTCTTCAAGGGTTTTGAAAAGGGCTGACACATTATTCAGTCACTTTTCTTCAATGCTTTCCTCAAGGTCTTCTTCTGTGTTTAGCCCAGATATGTGGTGCTTGGCTGACACGTCATCCAGGCAGTCAGCTTGGTCATGATTTTAATAGTAACTCCAACACCCTCTCTCACTCTCACTCACACACACACACACAGGAGGGCACACACACCTGTGCGCTTGCTGATGACCTCCACCATGGTGGAAGGGAAGTAGCCCACCCGGTCATTTCCTGTTCGGTTGTCATGGATACAGCCTTTCCAGCGTCCGTCAGGGTGCTGCTCCAAGACCTGCTCAGGTTTCACAAACACGTAAGTGACAAACATTACATAAAAAATAAGAAGTATTTTACACCCCACATTAGGCCTACTGGTTTATTCATAATTTAATAAATCTCTGTCAGACAGCAGCAAAGACAAACTGTTCATTCAGAGCCTGTGGGGGGAAGCATGGGCACCGCTTAGCCTCCTTATTACTGTAGTAAGTACCCAAAGGCTGCATAAATGCTCATTAATATTCATGAGCGGTGGTCAGAGTGCAATGTAGCAAGTTCTGTAAAACATTTGTAGTAAATGTTGTAAATCTTTACAGAAGTATGGACCATTATTGATGACAACAAATTAAGGAGAGCACAAAACTAATTCTGAGCGCTACTCAGGCATGGATTCGTAGATCTGCACGTAGACACACACTCACATTCACAACAGTTTTTGACTAGGAATTTCCAGAAGGACACACTCACATCCATCTAAGTCAGGTCATGTCATGTCACACACGTTGTGCCTGCGATTTGAAATATGTCTGAATATGCACATACAGATTGAGGCACAGTTTTGCTCTCCACACAGATAATATTGCTATAATAATGCCCCCATACTTTATCTGCATTAATGGAACACACCCCATAGCTCCGTATAGGGATCAGAACGAGGACTTGGACAGAGAGAGGCAGCAGTTTGCAGCCTTATATGCTTGCATGTGTGTGTGTGTGTGTGCGCGTGTGTGTGAGTCTTACAGTTATGACGTCTCCTGCTTTGATGTTGAGGCTGGTCAGGTCGTAGTTGTTGCAGTAATCCTTCAGAGCTCGAACTTGAAGAGCCGCTGAGGCATCTGACAGACAAAGAGAGGCGGTACATCATAATGTATAATGCAATAAATGTATGTGTTGTTCTATAATTCACATGATGATGTGTGTACAATGTGCAATACTATAGTTATGGAAAATCTCTTTAATGCAGAGTGCTATCCCATTTTAATATCATCGTGTCATCATTGCATGTTTCCCACTAAAATATTCAACATATTTCATATATTCTGTGTTTGCGTAGCACGGGTTAAAGGAATAGTTAGAGATACGTTCTTTATTGATTTCTTGCTGAGTTAGATGTCTGCATGGTAAATATGAAGCTTCTACCAGCAGAGAGTTAGCCTAGCTTAGCATAAGGGGGGGGGGGGGGGGGGGCAGTTAGCTTGGCTCCATAAAAAGGTAATTAAAAACTGCAATGTGTCATTTTAATTTCCAGTTTTTGTACAAATTAAACAAAATAGATGTAAAGACATTCATTTGTGACCTCTGGAGTTGCCAAGTAGTCAAATTTTGTCACTCGACACAGCCAGGACAGCTATTTCCCCCTGTTTGTGTTGTTTGTGCTAAGTAAAGCTAGCTTCATATTTAGTGTACAGACACAAGAATATCAATCCTCTCATCTAACTCAGACGATGACAACGAATAAGGAATTATTACCAAAGTCCAACTATTCCTTTAAAGTGTCACTACACCCTCCAATTATGCTACAACCCCTAGCATGACTTGCTATTCTCTCTGTCTGGCTTGACGTTTCTACCTCCTCCCTACCCCAATCCACTGATCCATCCATCCTACCCCTCAGCAGTTGTTTGATCTCTCGGCTGGCTTGCGTTGCAGTGAACTGGTAGACGATGTCCAGTGCGGTCTGGCTGTAGGTGTTTCTCACTGTGGCATTGATGCCACTCTGTGGAAGAGGAGAGAAGATGGATTTGGTGTGTGGACGTAAAGTGAGACTCTCTTGTACCTGTTTACACAAGAATATCCAAAGCAGCACCATCTCTTATATTAACACCTCTGGGATGTAATAATAAACCATCATGACATCAGCAGAAAAGAACCCGTGCCCGCTCATTCCTGCTGCTGCCCTACTAATCACAACCACGGCTTCTTTTTCAATGGAGACAGCCAAAAGCTGAAGAGCAGTATCACAGTCGGATCAAATGTAGGACTGAGAACAAAGATGGATTGAGAGCGAAGGCGCTTCAGGACAGCAACTCGTAACCTTCTCACAGCGGTGGGTCTAAACCACAGTGTTAGTTTCTCATGCTGGAACACGCCATGTCATTAAAACATATTGCCTCTCTTGTTTTCATAAACCCTGTGGCATTTTAATGTCACCAGCACAAATGGGCGATTTGCATCATCTCCTATTAGTTTTCATAACTGTGCCTCGGTTTCATCACATGGGGATGGAGGGATTTTCATAAATAGGTAACAGGCCTCAGACCTCCACTGCATTTCAGATTTCCCAAGAAACCCTGTCAGAGAATAGTTTCATAATGATGAGACTGTAACAGTAAACTCTGAAGGACTCAGTTTTAGGGAGTTTTATTTGACTTCATATTTTAAGGAAAGCACACAACGTCAGAGGAAAAGCACATTTTTTTCCAGTGTTTCCCAGATTTTTACTGAGAACCAAGTGAGAAAAACAAATCTGGTGATCTTTTATTTTTTTTAGTCTGATCTAAATTGTTCCTCTATGACTGAAGGACAGATGAAAAAAAGCTTTGCCATGATTATATTCTTAGCTTTGCCATGATAAGTGGAAGAGGTGGGGAGGTGGGAGACACTGTGTGATGAAAGGTGACAACATGCAATAAAAAAGGGGCTGAAATGTCTATAATGAAATAAAAATGATTTCTAATAAAAGTAATTCAATTGTAAATTGGTGTCATGCACCAAAGGTGTCCAGCCCACATGGACTTATAAGACAATGTAACAAATGAAGGTAATAAACATAATAAGAGCAAAAGAAGAATTAATACACCGTACATGTCAAACCATGCAGAGCAGCAACTTATAACAACGGATAGAAGACGTGACAGACTTTAAACACTTCATCTGGAAACAGGAAGTTCAGTCTGCATTCATCAGACAGGAAACACATCAGAACCTCATGAAAAAGACTTTTAACCTAATGTTGAGATTTAATGGTCCATAGAATAAAAGTGCATTTCATTTTCAACCTCTAGTGTTATGAAAATGAATAATGAAACTGATTCAGTAATGGGGTATGAAAAAAGAAAACAAAATTTTCTGTGCAGATTTGGAAAATGAAATAAAAATGTATAAATATCTGATTATTGCTTTTGTATGACATTTTTATTTATAATTTATAATTTTTATTTTCTGGGACAGTTTCAGCTTCAAAGGAGAAATTCTATAATCTGACACAAACACAGACATTTACTTTTTGCACTTGTTGCACATTATTTAAACTGTAAATTTGATCTTTTATGTATCTTATATTTTGTTCTTAATAGATGTTGCTTGTATAATATATGTTGCTTGTATACCTGGAGTTTTGTAACAAAAATAATTTCCCCCTGGGATTATTAAAATATTTCTGACTCTGATTCTTTAAAGGGAAACCGCTGAACTCGTAATCATCAGAAACAATCTGAAACCACTGCTTTAATCTTCATGCATCTTGTCGATTACCAAATCGTTGTATATATGAAGTCAAAGTGGCAAAAATCCTAGTGTGAAGTACCTAACTACAATATGTGAGTAAAAATATTGAATTACTTTCTGCTACTGATGAATCTCTAAACCTTTTTTGAGTGAAATGATAAATCTCTGAGACCATAATTTCAATCAATTTAAGGATTTATGTTGCATCTGTCTTTCAAATAACTAATAATGGAAACATCTCCCACAGTCAATCATTCTTCACAGAAAACAGACGGCTTTATAGTTTTGATGAAAAAAAAATCATTTTGTTTTATTGTAATTTTATGGAAATAGAGAACGCCTCCACCTCTAATGTCACCTTACAAGTGTTACTGTCACAGCTGTGATATTCTGAAATAGTGGAGCTGGCTGGTTGGAGGAGGTTTCGGCCTTGAAGCGTTCATAAATAAGATTGTAACTGTCCTTTAAGTGAACTCAGGCCACGGTCACAGTGCTGGGAAGTTTTCCATAAAGTTCCACTTACGTCCAGCAGGAGTCTCACTGCCTCGGTCTTTCCACACAGGGCAGCTTCATGCAGGGCTGTGCCCGCTTTGGTCTGTCTGTTGATGTCGATACCCGCCTGGATCAACAGTCTGACAGCAGGGGTGGGGGGTCGGGGAGGGGGGGGCAAATGGAAGGAAGGAAGGAAAGATAAAAGGAAGAAAGGGAAAGTGAGTAAGAGAAGCAGGATGGAAGTGTAGCAAGAGATGAGGGGAGCGAGGAGGGAGTGAAATTCAGAGGAAATACAGCGTGAAGAATTGCAAAGGAGAGAAGAGGTGAGAGGGTGAGAAAGTCAAGAAGAAACAGACGTGTGACGATGCAGAGAAGAGGAGTTAGATGAGGTCGAGTCGAGGAGGAGACACAGAAAAGACAGGAGAAACATTTTCTTTAGCATGAAACAACTTAAATAAAGTGAATTTATGTCATACTGCTCCTGATTTCAAGGATAAACCTGCATCACTCTATGAAATGTTCGAGGCTCTCAGCCTCTGACTTCTCTATCCTCTCTCACATGATGAGTCGTTTGTTCCACCCGAAGATGGAAATCCTTCATTAATAAAAAAAAAAAATCCTACAGCTGGGTATTGTAGTTTTTAGCAAATGTTATTCAAACAGGTATAAAGAGTATGTCTGCTGTTCCTCTTTGCAGCTGCAGCTGGATTAACGCACATTTAGTGAGTATTTACAGCAGCAGCAGCACGAGACAGTAAGCTTTCATCATGAGAAACGTCTCTCAGCACTTTGGTCTGTCTTAAACTCAATGAGACTGATAATTAGATTAGAATTGTTGTGTTTCAGATTGAATTTAAAACTGATTTACTTTTCTGTCTGTCACTATAAAATGATCCTACAATAATGAGCGTGGTCAATAAACTGTATATGACCTATGATCACGTTTCATACTCATTTCATCGTTGTTGTTGCAATCAACAATATCCACCACCATCCAAATTTTGACAGCATTGGCAGCTAAAGTCAGTAACTAGGCAAAAGGGGGCCTTGATCAGAGAGAAGACCGAGAACCCAGAGACCACTCTAACACAACTTTAGACAAAAACACTCCATCAGTCAGGCTCTCATGGTAGAAAGGCTAAAGAAGCTCAGCTCCAGGGTAAAAAAAGGACCTGAACTTTGAGGAAAAAGATGTTGACCGCAGTTAAAATGACACCTGCTAAACGTCAGCATGTTAGCATGCTAAGAGTGACAATGTAAGCATGCTAACATGCTAACGTTTGCATTTAGCTCAAGGCACAGAATACATACAGCGGTCAGCAGCTCTAGAATATGAATCTGAGGCAAGCGTTTACTTTGAACTGTGGAGATAAATGGCAATTGAGGAGAAGAAGACGAGGATGCAGAGCTGGATCTAAGTTCCAGGAGCAGAAAAGGCGATACAAACCATCCGTACGGCTCTAACCAGGCTACAAAGGGAGTATCGAGAGCATCATGGCTGAATGAACTTGCTGTGGATTTCCTGGTGACTTTGGACATCTTTTTAACTTGTGAGAGAGGACAGGAGAGCAAAAGCTGATGCATGTGAGCATGGAGGAAGTCGGGGAGAGGAGGATGTTAGCAAAGCTGACATCCATCATGAACAACTCCTCTCACCTCCTGCATGACACTGTGGAGGCCTTAAACAGCTCCTTCAGGAACAGACTGCTACTCCCACCATGTAAGAAGGAGATCTACCACAGCTCCTTCATTCAACAGCTGTCACACTCTTCAACAGCAGCATGACTTCATGACTTTTCATGAAATTCTGATCCACTGTTTTACAGCCACTTCTTTCACAATGTGAGATTTTTGTGCCAGTGTGCATCACGTGACGGACGCCATTACTGTCATGACACGGTTTGGCCACTATGTTCAATTAGCTTCAGAGCCTGACGCTCTTCCTGGAGTTTGGTGGAGAGAGAAACTGTTCATCAGACACACATTTCATTTGGCTCAAACTTTACTGAATTACAGTTTGTATGTGTGCGTGTTTCCACAGACTGTTGGACACGCCTAATGAGCACCATTTATCAGTGTCACTCCTAAAGAGGCGCGCTCTGCTCTGTCAACTATGACAGGCTTTGTTCTCGTTCTCTACCCCTCTCTTTATTGTCATACCCCTCTCTCTCTTATCTTCCCTCACTTGCAGTCTCTCTCTCATCCTTCGCCTCTCTGTCTGTGTCCAACAGGCAAACAAACTCACACACACACACACACACACACACACACACACACACACACACACACACAGTATATTACAGTATATACACACATATTAGCCCTGAGTTACTTGGTTGAGAGAGATGAGAGGAAAAATATCTTTGTGGTGTGTGTGATCTTTCATCAGGGAGCTGTGTGTCAGATGCTGACATCACCGCGGCAACAAGCCACTTTGCCATGATGCTCTCTTCCAAAACATAAACAAAAACCAGGCGCACAGCCCAGTCGAGATGAGATTATAACGACTTGATGTCACTGTGACTGTGCAGATCTGCAGTGTGTTTAAAAATGTATTTAGGAGTTTGTGACGGATGCATCAACTCTCACTGCAGGGCAACACTTTTGTGCCATTATTCCTCAAGTTAATTGGATCATATTGTTTCCCTGTTGTGTTATATATCTGTTTTCTCAGCAAGCTCTGGAGGACTTTTAAATTCATTAAAAGTGTGTGTATGTGTGTGTGTGAGCGAGAGCAGGAGGTGGGAGCTTGTGTTTGTACCTGATGATGTCTATGTGTCCGTTCTTGGCGGCTAGGTGGAGAGGAGACGTCCCGTTGGGGTCGGTGGTGTCTCCTTTTTTGGGCTCCAGCAGAGCAGCACACATGTTACTGGACAGCAACAGCTGGACCACCTACACACACACGCAGAGAACACAAGCAACACACTTGATTGTTTCTGTGGTTTGCCTTCAGCTGCTGCTGGTTTTGATAAATGACTAAAACTGTACGCTCTTACCCCGACTCTGCCGAACTCACAGGCCAGGTCCAGAGGAGTTTTCCCTGCGTTGTCCACGATACATGGGTTGGACTGGTGCTGAAGCAGCATCTCCGACTGGAGAGCAAACACACACAGGAAAACACAATCTGTTAGAGAGGTGGCAGGTTGTCTATCACACAGTTTAACACTTCTTATTCTCACCCGCATTTACTGATAACCCTAACCCCTCCTCCATACTGCGGTTGTCCAATCGTAGCTCAGCAGCTGGAGTCATGACATCACATCCCTGCTTGCCTCTGTTCCTCTATCTTCTGTACCTCAGTGCAATCTCTCATTCATCATGTCTGGCATGAAATGTGAAATGTGAATATCAGAGCGTCCATTCTGGAAAGTGAGTTATCAGCATGTTTGGCTAACTACCAGTTACCTCAGCCACAATCCAAAAATTGCAAAGATACAAAAACATAATTATGTAATGCATACGCAGGCACAAATGGTGACAGAGACACACGCATGGCAGTTCAGAAAACATGTCACGCTCTGTCAAAAATCAAAAGCACTGCAGACGTCCTCAGATGAACAGCGCTGTGCACCAACATTAATTAAGCCTGTAGATCTCTGTCTAAAAGTACCTTTTAACATCTCTGTGCAATAAATCACAGCATCAGTTCAATGTTTTGGATGCCTGTTGGCATGTTAAATATGTTTCTTTGCATGTGTTCACAGTATGCTATTAACTCTGACTTTATTTAGAGTGTTTATCCATTTTCTGTGCCGAGTGAGTTAAAGAGAAGCTCGGCTGCTTGTCCCTGTAAAATGACCTCATGGAGCAGCTTAGTTAGTGCTGAAGAGGAAACACTTCATCATGCTCTCAGTTTTCTTCAGAAGTTAACAAATGTGACAAATGATATTCCAGTCTCAGATAAAAACACTGTCTGGCCATCCTTGTTTTGAATGTGTCTCACATCTCGTCTGTGCCCTTTGCTGTTGTCCTGCTGGATGTTAAATGATTCATTTTCTTTATTTTTTTTGTAATTTTTTACTCATTTGCCCTTGCATGCTGGGAGCAGCTGTGGATTAGAGCCTCAGCCCCCGGTTTGTTACCCTGTGTATAAATCATGGTTATTTAATCAAATAGTGGTTCTTCAGTTTCCAAGTGTTTGAGTGCTGAGTACTGCTCTCCTCTGGGGTACGTTAGCTGCTGTGGTGAGTCTGCTATATTTCACTGTTGTTGCTTTGACAAGCCTGCAGCAGCACTGCAGTGTTTCTCAAATGAAGTTTTCTTTAGCTGCTGTCTTTAGTTTTGTTTAACACATCTTTGTTACACATTTTTTGTGACACAGGAAAAATGAGAACGACATAATATGGTAGTGTTCACTGCGCACACAAGTGATACGTGCAGAAATAAAGTTAGGTACCAAGGTAGTCTGATTCCAGATCTGTGAATTAGGGGTATGTGATATTACAAAATTTGGTATTGATCAAATACCAAGTAAACACAGGGCCAGTATTGCCAATACAGATACTTTTTACTTTAAAAAAACAGCTTGTCTACTTTTGTGTAGGGGAGAGCAACGCATCATAATTCATGAAGCGAATGCATCACCAATATGCAAATATAGGACTACAAATCTTCCTTTGACAGTTAACACAAAAGGGTTAACATATTCAGCCATGTTCATTTCAGGTTTGAGGTACACCTTTATAAAGGAATGTATTTTACAGGTGCTATAAAATGATTTAGATTTATTTCAAGCTGAATATATTTTATGACTGTCTGTTTAGTCTACATTTAATCAGTCTGCTAAAGTTACAAATGTGATGATTACACTTGGGGAGTTACACAACAGGAGCTGCATACTGAAACTAAAACTGAAGTATCGGTCGCATCACACAAGTATTGATCAATACCGATACCAATGTTGGTATCCATACTATGGACATAGACTGATCTGTTCACCACTACTGTGAATCTCAAATCTTGCATTTGCGACTTGTCGTAGGAGGTCGCTACCTTGCTGTGAAAAATAGTCATTATAGTTAGTTAAGTTAAGTAGTTAAGTGTGTAAAGTGTGCATTGACAACAGAAATAACATAACACATAACATAAAATCAGCGTTTCCTAGCAACTGCTACTGAAAAGTTCAAAACATGAACACATGATCAGTGTCAGTCATGCTTATTTACACATCTACAGAGCGACGTTAGCATTTATTTGGAGCTGTCACTTTGTTTTAGCTCCGTTTTTGGTCTCCACCAAAATCATTTTCTTAGTCTCTTAGTTTCTTTCTTAGTCATAATCTTTTTTTTTAGTAAGAACAGCTCTGAGAGCAGTGAGAGTGAACCAAAACAAAGAGCTGAAAGACCCTAACAGCAGAGCAGTGTGATCATTTCATGTGGGTTTGTCAATATGAGGACCACATTAACATTACATATAATCATTTCATCCACTGTTATCATAAATGACTATAGCCAATCACTAATGACAATACATTCTGTCAGCGTCTGACAGCCCGCTCTGCTGCCTCAGAGTTGATTAATTCATTATCTCAGGGATGCTTCATTACATATAAATGTTGACAGATGGCTCTGTCGTGTCAGTCATGTGTAGTCAGTTGCTCTGCTCTCAAAGAACTGCTTCCACTCACCACGTCATAGTGGCCGTGCTGCGCTGCCAGGTGGAGAGGAATCTGCCCTTCGTCTGATTGGCCGTTGACAGATGAACCAGATTTCAGCAGCATCTTCATAGGCTCTGCCTTCCCCTGCCAGGCGGCGTAGTGCAGCGGCCGCATACCTGCACACACACACACACACACACACATTCATAAGATGAACACACACGATAAGATATATGATAGTATTGATCTGTGAGTGCTTACGTGCAAGAGGAACATACAGCGTTTCTGCATGTACAGAGCTCACATTTCATCTGCTTTCCTGTGCATATTCATGTCTTTCTCTGTTTACGCATATGTGTGTGTGTGTGTGTGTGTGTGTGCATCTCCCCCTCACCTTTCTGGTCTCTGATGTCGACAGCAGCCTGTGACTCCAGCAGCAAAGTGATGAGCTCCAGGTTCCCATTGAGGGCCGCATGATGCAGCGGAGAAAACCTGTAGTACACACACACACAAACACATGTACAGATCATGGTTACTTTTGTCATTTCTAGCTCATGACCTCATGCTTTATTTTTATGTTTTCTCAATGACAGACGCTTGAAACTGTGCTGTTCTTAAGGTACTAAACAACCATGTAAAAACTACACACACACACACACACACACACATACATACACAGGTCAGTCATAATGGCAAAGCTTTGCATGACAAATGGATTTGACAGCAGAGGATTTGGACCAAACATCTGAAATGGGATGTTAGGAGATGAAAAAATCTGCACAAAGAGAAGGGTATTATATTATGTAAATGATGCAATATGTGTGTGTGTGTGTGTGTGCGCGCGCGCGCAAGGCCAGAGGGTGCATGCTCGATGAGATTGACATGTCAGCCTTGATGGATAAGCAACACATAACTGGAGGACACAGACAGGCAAACATAAACGCACCCAAAGACAAAAAAAAAATCCCTCTCTGTGTCTTCACACACTTTCTATTCCACTCGTACATCAGCAGTGACATGTGTCTCCTGACAACACCATCACAGCACAGCTTTATGAGGGTTTCCGACCTTGGGAGTGACGACCCATGAAAGTAAGGTGGCAAGTGAGTTCACATAAACAGCCAAAAGTGCAATAAACGGGGCGGCCATCATCGCCTGCTGCAGTCCCGTGTTATGACAGAGGAGGCTGTTGAAGAGATAAAAACTGACATCATGTTTGTTTGATTAGAAACGAAGCTCAGCCGAGAAACCTGAGCACGCCGACCAGAACACTGTGAGCCTTTTCTCTGCTCCCACATCTGTGGACTGACACTGATATGTCCATACTGAGACTGTGGACATGAATCCAGGTAAACCTACAAACTGTTTGGTGCTCTTCAAATATCTGTATATGTAAATATCAAGGTTATATATGCCGTACTATGATGTTTGATTGAATAAAACGCTCCAACCAAAAGCTGCACACTGTTCTTCCTCTCTTTTGGCTAGGCGTGCCATACTAGTAAGACAGAGGGGGATGCTGCCCTGCCCACACGCTCAGTGGTTAGAGGACATCATGCTTGCAATTGCATGCATCTTGCAATTCAATACTTGACTTCCAGCAGTTTCCTACAATACACCAGGAACAATACTCCTCGGGAATTCTGGTTTGTAGGCGTGGCCGGTGGGCAGGGAGGGATGTTTGTGTCATATTACTCTGAACAAATAAATGTACACTGTATGAACTTGTGTGTATATGTGATGATGTTATGTGAAAATGTGTGAAAATGTCGGAGAAGAAAAAAAGAATGTGAACGACGCATTCCTCCAATCACATCATCTGACAGTGCCTTTATTAGTGCTGCCTCTCACACACGACGTTGTCCAATGAACCTTTGAGTTACACTTCCTGTTGACCTATGTGTGGGGGAAATATTATTTTTTCAGGTCACCCAGTGTTGGGAAATACTCTCTTAATCTCTTAAATGTAGCCATGCTAATTATACAATACAAAATACAACAATTTATACAATAAACAAATGAATTCATGAATAAATGCATAAATTATTTTTACAAATGAACCCACAATTAGCTTGTTTTTCCATGATGTTACACTGAGCAGTAGGTGAACCAATGTGTATTATCTAAGGAGCTCTGTCTTAAGGTTTTGCTGCCTTTGGTCAGAGCCAGGCTAGCTGATTCCCCCTGTTTACAGTCTTTGTGCTTAGCTAACTAGCTGCTGGCACCAGCTACACATTAATTCTGGTTCTATTTATCATCTCACATTGGTGGTTTCTTATGTATTGTGTTGTTTGTTTAGTATTTATTGTATTTTGAGTTAAAAGCTAAAGACATGAGACTGCTATATATCCTCTCATCTAACTATTGCCAAGAAAGTGCATGAGTATCTTCCAAAATGTCAGACTATTCCTGTAAAGCTTTAAGTGCATTTTGAAGACAGATGACATTTGTCTAAATGATCCTCATCTAAAAATATACCGTCTCTATTCGAGGAGATAGGAGAGTAGAGAGAATAACAGTTGTATTCGTACACTGTCTCTCTGCAACCTTCAGGTGCAGAGCTCCAAACCTGGCCACAGTTTGCACCTGTGAAGTCATATTTCATAGTCTCATTCACGAGGTCACCAAATTAGCTGAGCTTATCAGAAAAAAAAAACAACCCAGTGTTTTTTTTTTTTTTTTTTATCATCCAGCTGATGCACCTCAGTCCATATGAACTCCATCTATTCTAAATGAGCGGAGCCTGAAATGTCCCATACAGATGTGTAGGTTTCACAGGACGTGTAATTCAGCAAATTGAAATGTAAAATGCAAATATGGACTTTGTGGGTGAAAGCTGACGGGGGATTAGAGCGATTGTGATCCGGTATGGAAAAAATGAACACAAGAGCAGGTGTAAAAGTCATCAGGCTGAAGATTCTCTTTCAAAGATCCAGACAGAGACAGTATTTCTAAACGAGCTAACAGCTTTACAGCTTACATTAGCTTAATTAGCTTGGAACAGTTAGCCGCTGGCGACAGTTGTCATTTCAAGCAAGAAAATTGACGCAGAGAAGAACTGCTTTGGCCTTTGTCTGAATTCAAGGACTCATTGTTTCAAAAATGATGACTGAAGAAATGTTACTGTAGATGTGCTGTGCTGTGAGAGAAAAGCTTGACATAGCAACAGTAACTAAGGGCTGTGGGGTTAAGCAGTAAGATCATCAAACTACGGGTAATCCTACTGGGTATTTGTTTAAGTGTAGTTCTATTCTAGTTTCTAGTTATCCCTCTAGTCAGCTTTGCTCTTTTGTGATTGGACCCCGAATGTTCTGTAACCATGGAGACAGCGCCAGCTTTATTGTTGGCAAGTGGCATGTGCGAGTGTCAGCTTGCAAGCCAGTGGATGTCGATGTGTGAATTATTTTGTGAGGAATGGAGCTGGAGTGGAAGATACAGCCGAATATAGGAGTCGCACTCAGTGTGTGTGTGTGTCTGAGCCAGTGTGTGGAGCAGCATACTAAAGAGTGCTGCACTCCCAGAGTGACCTGCTCTACTTTATTCACTACAGATCACCCATCGCTTCGCTCCTCCATCCCTCCTCTCCTCCTCCTCTCTGCCAGCACTTTTGTGCTATTTCTCCACTACCTCATCTGCCCGTTATCTTCCAACATCCTTTTCTCTATTTGTTTCCTCCTCCACTTTTCACTACGAAGACTATTAACTGCTGATAATAATATATACGAATACATTTCTTTGTATTTTGTTAGCGCTGAATGTTTTTGTGTTTTATGCAATTTATTCTTGAATACATGTCATATCACACTAATGTAACAATGTAATGTTGTTACATGGTAATGTATTATATATAAACAATATTATACAAGACACTGTTCTTTACCTTCATTATTGGCACATCAGTGATGCATTCAGCACTGTAAACATCACTGATGTACCAATAATGACAGTAAAGCAAACCCTCAAATATAATATTGCAATGATACAACAGTTACCAGCTACATTAGGAATATAATCAAAATGTATTCTCATTGTGGGGCAATTAGCATATTTTTGCTGGTTTTATCAGTATACATTGAGTCTGACTAATAACTGGAAAATAATCAGTCAAATCAATAGACTCCTATATGTAATGGAACCCAGTTTACTACTCCAGCCAGTAGTCCGACCCTCAGGCACGACCTGCAGCAGAGACAATTTCTAGTCCCAGCCAGCTGATGTTAGTTTCTCTAAAATGAATAATTAAAACACAATTTTCCAGATGTATTATTTCTAAACTAGTAGCACTGTTCTTACATATTTTTGTCTTATGAAATATTGCATTGCATATTGCTGCAGTCCACATTAGTCAACCTTTAGCGTTTCAAAAACAACAGTTTCTCTGCTGTTTGTTCTCCAGCAGCACATATATTAACAGGGTAGTCAAGCAGCACCATAAATTATATTTATTAAAGGGTTGATTTCATTATCGTAATAGGAGCCCCCCTCCCCTCAGATTGCTTGGTTGCAAGAAAAACACAATATATCTTATTGTAGGTTTATAATTTATGATGCATTAACATATAAACATATACAACATATAAACTGCATCTTAATGTTACAGTTGGTCAGCAATGTAACTAATAATTATATCTGTTGAAGTAAAGTACAAGAGTTCAGTTCTTGAATAAATACTTTCCACAGTGATTTTCCACAGCTGCTGTTTTCACAGATGAACGCAGAAAACATGAAGGACAAACCGGCCTGCTTGTTAAAACAGCCTGACGTCTCACCACCTGTTGAGCTAACAGCGCTCTGATCATTGATCAACAACACTCGTGACACCGTGCTGCCGGTGTAGTGTTGTTAACATCGTCAGAGAGTTGTGGTTCTTGTGGCAGAGCTTGTGACTGTTTAATAATGTTCTGTGGTGTGTTGCCTTCAATTGTGCAATGGATTAATTATCTATCCACTGTAACTACAGTTTCATACACCAACATGAAGCTCACTGGTTTGAGGCAACCCCTAAAAACCAATGGTCTCCAAACTGGTCAACCATAGCCTCGGAGTCCAGATGTGCCCTTACACATCAGCTCATGGTCTATGTGACATTTACATCGATTCATTCTACCTGTCCAGCAAGACATTGTGCTCACCACCGAACTATCCTCCAAGAAAAATAACTGCAACACAGGTAAGAAGCAACAACATTTAAGCAACATAGAAATCTTTGCAAAACCAGTTAAAAATTTAGAAAACAGCACTGACAGATCTGTAAAAAAAAAAATCCATGTTTACTGCAGCTTCACAATAGGAACGGTCCTTCAAAATAAAAGCACTGTTCTGGAAATTCCCAACATTCTGAGGTAACGAAGCAAAGCTGACCCACTCTGTGTACTGTGACACACTAGTCGGGAAGCACTGCCTTAAAGACTGAAGCCAGGGAACAAGATGAGATGAAATACTGCAACATAATTGGCTCAAACCCCTCTGCACTATACATCAGCTTATTGCTGTATGGCTTTTACTGTAAAGCATGCTTTACTCGTCATTAAAGTGCTGAATAAAAGAGGCCCTGACTTTCTTAATACTGATAATAGTAAAATTATTAACCACTATTGTAACTTTTTATGAGAAACAGGTCACGGTGGAGTTTTCTAATGGAATCCCACTATGCATGCTCTGTTGGAGCCAGCATTGTAAAAAGAAACGATTGTGAATAAACCTTCAAATAAAACATGAAGTGAAGATGTGAGCATCATCAGATCATCCTGCAGCTCTGCATTAGACGGTGGCACGGTGAAACCTCTTACCACAGCAAACAGTGAGCAGACAAGAGGAGCATTCCCACTGAGCATGTGCCATCACCCACTTCTGCATCTCAGCAACCACTGCGTCTTCTCCCCCTCGCCTTCCCCTTCAGGGTTAAACAGGGATACCATTACAAAGTGCTGCACGAGGCTAAGTCAAACAGCACTCCACGTGTGTGTGTGTGTGTGTGTGTGTGTGTGTGTGTGTGTGTGTGTGTGTGTGCAGTACTGCAGTGTATCAGGGGCTGCACGTAGGGGGATGGGGGAGTGGGGAGGAAAGCCCTTTCTTTTGCCAAGTAGTAAAACCTGCCATGCAATATTTATATCCCCCTTCTCCTTCACAAATCCACCTCTCTCTTCCTCTCTCCATCCATCTTCCTCCAGCTCTCTCTCTCTCTCTCTTGCTTTCTTCTCCTCCCACTTCAGCCTTTGATAATCTCACCGCTTCCCTCCAACAAGCTCGGTCCTTTCTCCTCCTGTACCTCCATGGAGAAGGGCGGGCTTTACACCTACTCAACACTTTCCATCTTGCAGAGCAACACTGCAGTCGATCATGTTACAATTTTTCATCTAATCTGCAGTCCACCAGCTCCAGTCTTTATCTCCATCTAATTGGGCTAACCCTCAGCAGCCCAGGGTTCAAATCTGACCTGCGGCCCTTTGCTGCATGTCATTCCCCATCTCTCTCTCCATTCCTCTCTTCAAGGTGTCTCTGTACAATAAAGCTTGAAAAGGCCAAAAAAATATATATATATGTACAGTATATTTTTAAAAATGTCTAAACAACTTGTGTTGGCAGACTAATTAAAGCATCACCGTGTAACAGATTTTAAATCATGTTGATGTGACACCAACTTGTAATCAGGTGGATGGTGTCTCTGTCATTTACATGTCTGTTCTCACATTTTGTAACACTGAGCTGTGATGCTTTACGGCACTAAGTCACACACCACCAGCTATTTGACTGATTTTGGTGAAACTGGATCATATTTTATGGACAAAATGTTTTCTGGTTTTCCCTCTGATGTCCTCCAGCTGCTCCGCCGCAACTCTGTGATTTACAGAGTTTCCTGATGGACAGTGAAGTGAACTGCTGTAGCTGCTGTGAGCTAATGTTAGCCTCCTTTGTTAGCCGGGCTGCCCAGACTGTGACCTCAGAGCACCAGGGGAGTGTTAGTGTTTGTACCACAGGCGTTTTGAACCACAGAGGAAAGCTAATTGGGACTGGTGTTGTGTCAGAACCAGACTTGGGAAAGCGGGCAAACTAGGCCTAGCAGCTTTTATGGACATAGCTAATAGCACTGAGAGCAAAGAGAACACTGAAAGAGGAAGCATAAAAAAGTAAATGAAAAATGAGTAATATTAACTGGCTGCTATGTCCTGTGTTGACACCCTGAAGCTACAACCTGAAAATAAGCTGTGAAATATTCAATAAATGTATCTGACACATTCAGTTAACAGCTGCAGCCTGCAGTACTTCACCAGCCATTTCTATTTCTACTTATTTATTAATACTGAAGGTTAAAATACATCATTTTAGTACAGGTCAAAATGAATCAAAGTTTAACAGGGAGATTCTTAAATTGCCGTGTGGTGTGGATCATTTCTCTGGTAAATAGTTACCACCCTGTCAGTCCCCGCTGAACTACAAAAACCAGCCAGCGGTCGTACAGTGGTTACAGAGTGGTGTGTCTTTTCACACAGAAACAATCTTTGGCTGAGCACAGGCAGCAGCAGCAGCAGCAGAGAGCTCATTAACCAGAGAGCAGCCAAACACGTCACTTTAACCGTTACAGAATGAATGTAGTTAGTGTTAGCCAGCTGTGATGTCTTAGTCTGCTACCTTTTCCATGGCTCGAGGAAAGAGTGAGGAGAGATACAAGGTTTGATAAAAGAGGTCTGTTGTTAATGAATCTATTTTCCGATCAGGAACTTGCGATCGGAAAGGAAAAATTTGACATTTTTTGCTTTCTTGCCAAGAGTTAGATCAGAATACTGACACCATGAGCTGTGCGCACCCCGGCGTCATTCAGCCCGCTTCAGGTCCACAGATGATCCACGTCTTTGCTGATTTTTAGATTAGCCAGGAAGTGGAACTGGCAGGACAGCCAAGATGGCGGAGGATTCTGAGCTTCAAAACTGCTCTTCAGAAATCTGTGGGAGACGTCCATTCTTTGTACCTCAGGCGATTTTAGTCAGGTCATATCTTGTAGGGCGTTACTGCACTCGACTAAGACCAACAGTCAGACACATAAATTGCATAAAAAACACAATTTGTTTTTAGACTTAGACTTTAGGCTATATGTTTCTTTAGTCTTTGTGCTCTGCCAAGCTGCTTCTTGCTGTAGCTTTATATTTACTGCAGAAACATAAGAGTGCTATTCTCATCCAGCTCCTGTTGCACTATTCCTTAAAACACGAGTAGCCTATGCATATACCCAAGTGCAAATATGAAATGTTTACATGAAGGGACACAGGCACACTAAATCCCAGTTACCAAGACATCATTGCATCACTGCCACTGAGCACACATCTAATGAATCTCCTCCATTTCACAGAGCAGGCTCTCTCTCATACTCAGCAGCTGCGTCTCTTTCTGTATCTCTGCTGCTCATCTGAGCCTCTCTCACTATCACCATGAAGTGTCTTTCTCCTCTCCTCCTCAGGTGATACATATACTGCATATCTCAGAGTACCTTGATCAGCCCGTCCGCCATTTTTAGCACACACATACACACAGTCTCATCATGCATGCATTATTTGCTGCACAATCCTAAAACAAGCTTTGCACTGGCCCTCTTCACCACCTGTAACACACACACACGCAGTTTGACCTATTTTCAGTAATGAGGGATGTTTGTGCCTCCTGGCCTTTCCAAAAACACACTGCTCCAACAACCACACACTGGTCAGGGAGGGAAGAAATCATATAAAAAAGGCCTCATACATCAGGCTGTATGTGGTGCAGTGGTTACTATTGTTACCTCACAGGAGGAGCTTCTGTGTTTCTGTTCTCTGCTCTGTGTCTGTGTGGGCTCTCTGCAGGTCCACCGGCTTCCACGGTCCAAAAACATGCAGGTTAATTAATGACTCTAGGTGTGAGCGTGAATGATTGTTTGTCTCTACGTATCACCTGGCGAACTGTCAGGTGACATCCCACCTCCTGCCCAACGTGTGTGTGTCCCAGCAGGTTTTAATCTGGCCATAAAAACACACACTGTGATTAATCCCACAGATTATAGATGATCTCGGAAGAAGTTTGAGATGATCTCTGGCTGAGGCCCTGGAGGTGTGTTCATGCAGACAAGGATTCATTCAGCTCTTGCTTAACAAGTGTGACAATCTATTCTAGTAAAACGTCTCAGACCTCACAGCTATATTGTCAAAAATCTATTTTCTAAGTGTTAAAATGACTCACTTACTTATCTCATAGTCATATTTACCTTAAAGGCAGCAATCCCTTAGCATCCAAGTATTTTTTTAGACCACAATGGTCTAAAAATGAAAGTCTCATAATTTCAGAATCACCAAGCCTAGAGAGCGACCAACAGCATTAATTACACGTTTGTAACGTTCGTCGATAACACTCTATTGTTTCTGAAGTGTTTCCTGTCTTCAGACGTTGTTGTCTGTATTCTGATGGAAACGGCAGTGACGTGGATCATTTAGAACTGTGTGCAAACAGTATTAGGCACACACTTAGCTGGAACCAAGTTTATACTGTAGAAAGGGAATAAAAAAGCACCTGTTATCTTAAATGGTACGCTCCAGCACAGACCTGAAGTGTCTATTCTGCATAATTTTCTATTTAATATACAGAAGAGACATCCCTCATCCTTACCAGGCTCACCGGGGCTCAAAGTCCATCACAGTTGGCACTGGGTGAGAGGCGGGGTACACTCTGGACAATTCGCCACCGCATCAGAGGGCACATAGAGACAAACAACCATTCACACTCACACCAACGGACAATTTAGAGTCACCAGTGAACCTGTTAATGCAGGTCTTTGGACTGTGGAAGCAAACTGCAGAGAGCTCAAGCAGACAAGGAAAAACTCCACACAGAAAGGGCTTGAACCAGGAACCTTTCTGTGACGATGCTAGCCAACACTGTGCCACCCACATAAAAAAAGATATCTGAATTAAAGGAAGTCCAGTAAAACCACCAAAATACCCAAAGTGGTCTACTGTGGCTTAGAGGTAGAGCAGGTTGTCCACTAATCAGATGATCAGCAGTTTGATCCCCCCAAGTCTGCATGTCGAAATGTCCTTGGACAAGATACTGAACCCCAAATTACTCCTGAAGTGCCATCGGTGTGTGTGTATGAATGTTTAGCTCCTCAAACTGATGAGCAGTTGGCACCTTGCATGGCAGCCAATGCCATCAGTGTGTGAATGTGTGAATGAGATACGTACTGTAAAGAACTTTGAGTGGTCGGAAGACTAGAAAGGAGACATGGGCTGAATGACGCCGGGGTGTGCACAGATCATATTGTGGTGTCAGTATTCTGATCTACAGCTGTTACATTTTAAAGTCTCTGTAAAGGCAATTATGAGATTTCTTTCAAAACACATTAAATATGTTGAAAATAGTTGCTGAAAACATGTGAAAAAACTTTGAATGATATATTATTAAAATGTGGAGTTAGAGGTTCAAACAGTTTTTCACCAGTTTTAAGTCCAGGATTTTGTGGGCGGTCCTTAAAGGGTGGCTCGATGACACGCTGAGGCCACCCTGAGCATACCCCTGCACCCCTAGCAGAGAGATAGAGATGAATTCATCTGACTTGTCTATTTTTAATCATTCAAATTTGGCTGGGTGTTTAATAACACTTCTCTGGTCTGACAAACTCAGAACACACATTTATTCTGACTTTACACAGACTTTAAATATTCCAAATGTTCTCATATGATCAGTTTATTATTAGCTGCCTAATTTCACCAATTTCATCCAGAAAAAAAAAAGCCAGACATGATTGGGATTTAATGATTAAATGAGTGGGTGAGTGTGGAACATGGAGGTGCTGTTGTGTGTTTTTGTAGCTCTGTAGCTGCTCCGTCTTTTTCCCACTTGAGTTGTGTAGCTCTGTTTAACCCCTAGGCTTAAAGTGAGGTTGACCCTCTGCTCTGTGCTCCTATATATAAATACATGATGTTATACCTGGCACGGATGATATTTCTTTTTATTATTCCTTCCTTTTCTTTCTGGCACCGGTCTTTCAGAGCGTTTCCACACAGTGAAACCTCTACACCTGCACAAACACACTCACGTACAGTGAATATATAATTATAGTGGAGCACTCTCAGGTCTCAGCAGGGATCTCCTCGTCAGAGTTTCTAAAGGGGGATCGAAGTGCTCTGTTGTTGTCACATCTGCAGTCTCCTGTGAGACGAGCCGTGTCCCTGTGTGACAAACTCACTCCTGCTCTTATGTAATTATCTTAATATCACAAAATTACTGACCAGCGTTTGTTGGTTTTTAATAACGGTATAACACCAGCAGATTGACACCACTTAGGAAAGGCTATTATGCACACACACATACACACACACACACACACACACTGCAGATGAGCTGAATCCGTGCTCAAAGATCCCAATTAAGAGCTTTTTTCTTACAGAGTGAGTTCATTAGTCTCCGAGCGTTGCCAAGAAGACTAAATGAATCTAAAATGAGTGCAGACTCATTAGCCATGTGTGCTCATTATAAAATTAAATTCAACTTGATCCATGCATTTCCATCATAAACTTTATTTATGACTTGCAGACGCACACGGCCACGTTCAGCCTCGGCCTGTGTGCAGCACTTGATACTGTGGGAGGATTGAAGGGGCAAAGAGGCAATAACAGTAAACACGCTAATTAGATTACACTGTTCGGTTTCACTTAAGAGTGGCAGAGCAGCGCTATGAGGATTACTTTTGGTCTTTATCAGTGCAAAAAGCACTCCGTCTGCAGTCTTTTAGCTCACTTTAAATGACTCTCACAGGGGCTGCAGCTTGCATGACTCATGGTTGTAGGAATTAGCATTTTCTACCTTCACGTTGTTTTCCTGCTGCACTGTGCAGACAGTCACGAATCACGGCATGTGGAAGAGCTCCAACGCTGGATTCAGACAGAGCAGCTCAGGTCGTCAGCGTACGAATGACTCTATGTCTGACAGCAGACTCCAGATGAGCATTTAAAGCTGCCATGTTTAAGGTTCTGAGGTATTTAATTCATCTTGTGATCACTTTTTATTGCCAGTCTGTGAACAGGTTTTAACCGATGATCGCTTTCTTCTGGCCAACAGTGACGTAAGACAAGTTCCTGTTACATGTAGGACTTTTAATGACACTTTTAATTTGTCATTCTCTTTACAGAGTTGTGGCAGTTTTCCCTCTACTACAGGAAACAGATTTAAAGTACAGATAAAACAGCGTGCTGTGTATAGTAATTCAATTTGTAAAGCATCAATCATAAATGAGCTGCATTATTCTTGTAAAATGCAAATGATGCCAGCAAAGCAACTTGAAGCTTTATTGGAAAAGTGGCTGTCACAGACGCTCAGCGTTTAGTTTCTGAACTTTAGTTCCAGGTGTAAAATTAGTCCTTTCTTTAGGGCTAAACATCACTTACAGGTTAGACTCACACAGACACTGTCAACACTTTGAAGAGTCCTCTTAAGACTTCTCCTCTCTACCAACTGAGCTAAACACCGCCCCTGGCGGTGGCGTTCTTCCTGATGTCCACTACAAATACTACTGACTCAACCGGTCATAGTAAGGAAAGTAGCTATTGGCTGACCATCATTGCCTAATTTGCATAATCAACCCTGTGCACGCGAGGACTGGGCTGTCTGTGAGTGCTTTGGGACAGAGGAGGGCCCACAACAAGACCTGCTGCTTGCTGAGAAGACAATACATGCTTTCACACGTAGAGGGGCCTGAAAAGTCACTCAGTTGGCAACACTAGGTTCTACTCGAGGTCTCTGCCTCAAGTTTTTCCTCGCCACTGTCACCAAGTGCTCGCTCATGGTGGGAACTGTTGAGTCTCTGATGACATTATACAGAGCTAGACCTGCTTCTGCTAGGATTTGGCGCTATATCAATAAAGCTGAATTGAACTGCAACTGCACTGAAGCAGAAATAAATAAAACTCATCAAACTCCCTCAGCATGTCTCTGTATTACTCATTTCGTAAATCCAACTCAAACATCAGAGTCACACACGAGTAAATACAAAGAATAACATGATGACTCTGTAGGATGATTTTTAATCCAGCATCAGATGAGATGGAAATGCAAACAGGAGTGTTCAAATAGGACTTGTAGTCACTTATTTAGTTAAGCATTGTTCCAACGATCAGGGTGTTTATGTTGAGTCGAGATCTGCTGATTCACGTCATTTTCATACTCGTCAAAGCCTTCAGAGACTGTGTCCTCACTCATTTATTACGTCTTTTCTGTTTGCATGAGCCGTTCCTCTCTGTGGAATCCCATCAGCAGTAGACTGCGTCCTAACAAATGATCAGAGTTTACGCTATCTGTCCATAAACCTGCAGGCCGTCCTGTAGAACTGCCCTCCGCATGTCACACAGTGAAGCCAGATTGTGAGCGTGTGTGTCGCAGTTCTCCATCTAATGCGTTCTTTGTCATTGTTTTGAAATGGTTTGGAAAAGTGACGCTGATTGAGATTTCAGCAGATGATCAAATATCATAAGCGAGTGTGGAACGTGGAGCTTTGATTTATTGTTTGTTTGGAAGCCATAACTCACAAACGAGTGCTCCTGTGGCACGCAGCCACATATTGTACACATGCAAGGCTTTTAATGACATTAATACTCTCTCTATGCCACACACACACACACACACACACACACACACACACACACACACACACACACACACACACACCATTCTGAACTACAGTGTGTGGTATCGGGGCTAATCCTCCAGCTTTTAATACTATAGAGACACAAGTCAAACTAGCAGGATAATACAGCTTTATATGAATGGGAGCAGGGGGAGAGTGCGAGAGGATGGATATTAAAATGTGGGGGGAGAGGAGGAGGGGAGAGAGCAGCTGAGGGAATGGAGAGACTGAGGGGTGAGAAAAAAAAGAGTGCTCAGTAATATAACTGGAGAGAGGAGGCAGACGGGTGGAGTAAGGGAAAGTAACTCACCCATCTGTGTCCTGGAAGTTGACGTTGACTTTCTTTGCAGAGCCGAGGAGCTCTGAAACACAAACACACCAACATCAGTTCACTTTTACACGCAATCAGAGTCACTTCATGTCCTTTCATGTTAAAATGCAGCAATATCAGTGATGTGTTGTAAGATCTGAGTCTTTCACTTTTCCCTCATCCACTTCTTGTTTATTATGAGTCATATTGTCATCATATTTCCTCTCCTGCTCTCTGCAGGAAAGGATCCAGTCATGTCCTCGAGCTCAGGCTCCTGTGGTGATAATACCTGCTCGCACTCTGAATATTTACATCACTCAGAGCACGCCTGAATGAGGTCACACATGGAGCGAGTTCACAACCGAAGCCTACAAATGTCAGAAAAACAGAGAAATGTGCAGCCGGCTAATAACTTATCTAGTGTGCGTGTTTTTAATGTTACAAAAAGCGCGTGTGTTACAGTGAATGTGGATGCATCACTTTGGGCTCATGTTATATCACACTGAGGTTCTGCGTGCCTGACCCACTGGACTCATCTGTTTGCTCCTGAAGACATTTAAATACATTTGAGCACAGATTCTAAATGCTAAATGAACTGCACATTTATAGTCTTCTGATCACTCAATGGGCTTTTATGACACATATCTCATTCACACACTCATGCACATCAATAGCACAGCCTTCAGGATAATAAAATATGACATGCTCATCATATACTGTAGGTTTTAGTTTGTTATGGTGATTTGCTGCTGTCCCCTGTTCATTCATTCATCCATCATGTCATTTCTATGAATGTTACATATGCAATACAATCAAATGTAATTCTTGTATTTCAGGGTATGGACAAACTCTGTGAGACCGTGCTGAGAGTTTGGTTAGCATCTGACTGCAAGTCATGATGAGATTCCACTAAGCCTAAAAAAAGGGACGCATGCCAGAGGACAGAGAAATCTAAGGTCTGTTTTGTCAGAACACAAGCTTCGACCACATTTTTAACAGTCTGTCACTCAGGCTTAGATAGAAGTACTGAGGTACTCTGTCCACCACCGTCCCATTAGTTTTTATGTGTTTAGTCATGGACAAAGTGACACTTGGTAGTGCTACTGTGAGCAATGCAGATATCATTACCAATGGTTGTCTATGGCATGTGTCCCACACCTTATCTGCTTCTTTACACCCTCAATGGAACACTTCCCTACTTTCCACTCTCTTTTTTGTGCAGTAATGAGACTTGACCCAACAACCAGTTAGCTAAAGTTAGCAAAAAGACTGGAAAGTGCTGGGTAGACCGTTAGACCACATGATGTGTTCATTTTTAAACATACAGATATAACGTGTTAATTAGTGCGCTTCAGAGGTGCTAGTCGGCAGACTTTGTTACCTGTTTCCAGTCTGTGCATTAAAATAAGCTAACAGGCTGCTAGCTGTAGCTTTATATCCTCTACAGACATAAATGATATCGATCTACTTGACTTCACACATGTAGTGGGAAGAAATCAGTTTCTCTCACAGTGATGACATCACTGGTGACCAAGCCCCCAGGAAGTCAATTTGACTCAGTAACCAGCATGACAGCAGCTCCTGTCATGTGGTGCACACTGGCCCAGACAGACTTTTTCACATAAACTTACACTGTGAAAGAAGCAACGCTGTGCCCACCTCTCTTTATACATCCATGCTGGTGACAGCTGGTGATGTCACAGGTGAGGAAACTAAGGGAAGGGTGGGTGACCTCTCTTATGATGACACAGTGACTCGTTTACAGGCAGAGGAAGTCACAGTGAAGTCATTTGGTTGGTTTTTAACACAAATTAACACACACAGTCACATGTTCGTGACATGCAGACAAACTGTCCACTGTCACTGTCACTAACACAACATTCTACTGTTACCAGCATTAGTCTTCACGTTCATCCTTTTGCTTTTACATCTAACACCAGCTCATGATGCAGCACTGACGCACAGCCTGGGTGAGTCTGTTTCTACTTTCTCTTTTTCCACACACACACACACTCACACACTCCCTCCAGGGTGCAGGAAACAGGACAGTCCCTCTATTGTGTAGGAGACAGCTCCCAGCGCCACTGGGAGAGGAACATTGATTTCCTAACAGGCTATTTCTGGCCGCTAAATGCAGGGATTCACTCACTCACACACACACACACACACACACACACACACACACACACACACACACATGCACACACCCGGTGCAATAGCTTTGAAAGGCACTATCTACCTTCTGTGTGTGTGTGTATTTGTTGTGTAACACCATAGAACCTGATATGCATCCACTAACATGCATTAATACAAAGCTGAAGTTGAGCTGAAGAGGACAGAAAAAACTGACATGAAACATTTGAAGAGAAACGACAGACAGATGAGGACAGACGATTTATACAATTTCAGAAGTCACTAAATACACGAACACACACACACACACACACACACACACTACTCTTTGTTCACTGCCTATCACATCTGTCCAGCAGCCGTTAACCGAGACCTTTCGACTCCGAAACGTCATCAGACCATCAGACCTGACCCCTGGTCATATGTGGCCCTGTCATGTGACAGGAAAATAGACCCGCCCGACCGAGCAGGACAAAAATCCCCTTCTTTAATATAACAGTGTCCTCAAGACAGATCTTTATGAGAAGATCTTTCCAACGAGTGCGCCTGGTATCCATCTTGGAAATTATTTTTTCCTCCACCGTTCAGTGGGTGCATTTCGCCATTAGCTTCAGATCTGCGTCATTTCCCTGAAATGTCCCTTTCAATAACTCGGAAGGGAATGTCCCTGAATTTGATAAACTGTCCCTACACCTGACAAGCTTTCTGTTCTCACACAGCACCTTCAAAACTCTTCAGAAATGTCTGAAGACTCTTTTTTTTCAGGCAGAGCTATACAAAGACTGGTGATTCTCGATTGTGATGCCTGAAATGACAGTTAGCAAGCTAAATAACCTAACATTGGTTCAATCAGTTGGTTGAAAACATCAGTGCAGAACTGTCGGTCCTAGTATTATATTACTTTAGTAGGATATGAAGACATAACCCTGGTTGACTGGCTGCTTTCAAACAACTTTAACCTTACAAGAAAAATGACTTAACTAAAGTTGAACTGGGGCTGCTGGATGGTAAACTTCTCAAAATTGAATAAAGAGAGCCGCTAACATTAGCTTAAACTCTGATAGCATCCAGGATTGGCTTCCACGCAGTGATGAAATGCAGTGTGTCTCTAGTCATGAACAGAGCTTAACCCTAACCCATGAACCAAACCCGACAACGAAATGTAGTTAACAATGTACTTTTTGGTCTCTGAAGTAATGTTGGATCAGTACTGTAGCTTGCTAGCAATTCCACCTTGCTTTGAACACATTGGTTCATCTGTTCGTTCCACTTTTGTGCTTTTGGTTTTGGAGATAAAAAAAAAAAAATACAACCACCAACTCTAATAGTATTCCATGAAGAAATCCAGAGGTGGAAAAAGTGGTGCTATAAAATAGTGAGAGTGATTTTTCTGTTTGAAAAAAAAAAAAACTCGAGACAGAATCATGTCTTGCGGCTGCATTGGATTTCAGTCTACCAGGGCTACGTTCATTGAACAAACTGGCCTCTCTTCCTGTTCTGTAATGGATTTTTCCTGTTGAACATCAAACATCAGGGCTGAGTGCTGAGAAGTGGACAGTCTGTCGATGTGCCTGAAATCCATCATATCAGAGAAAAAGAAGCTGAATTCAAATATCTGTTCAACATCAGCGACAGTGGGATTCAGCAATGTTTAAAGAAAGACACACTTGGTTTTAAATAATAATAATAGACTGGTGTAAATGATGGCTCATTAATAATATAATGTAGTTTCTTTCTACTAACCAACAATTTACATGTTGCATCTTGCAATATTACAGTTAAACTGTAGAGCAGAGGTTCACTTGCTCAAAGCAGCATAACAGTAAGCTTTAAACAGTCCTGTGAGCAGTGTGTGCAGTGTAACGTGGATATATTGATCGTCCTCAGTAGACTAATCAGACTGGACAATTTAGAGACCATCAGCTGACATATGCCTGCTAAATGGGTAAACTGGTGATAAATACCTTTGGTAAAAGTTTTAGCTCTTGCATCTGTGTGTGTGTGTGTGTGTGTTGCTCAGAGATGTTGGACAGCAACAAAGACCATCATAACAAACAGTGGAACCATGGATATGGAGAAACCAGCCAGCTGAAAAACACACATTTCTTTCAAACACTCCAACACTCCACACCCACATAGCACACACACACACACACACACACACACACACTGTGGGTACATTCAAGTCCAAACAAAAATGACATGCATGCACAGATAAAGCGTACACACAGCATCTGTCTGCGTCTTTCTACTTTCACACACGCTGCTGTAATGTTGAACACTGTCAGAGTGTGTGACAGCAGCCATATGTACTTCCTGTGTTCTACCAGCCCAGAAAATACAAACATCTCCACCAGTTGGAAACCACGCACTGACACACTAACTTTGTTTTGTGGACATCTGAAAATAACAGACAGAGGCAACCAAGCTAGTAAAAAAAATCTGTTGTTATGATGTTGAAGTCAATGTTGAACCCTGGGGGATTCTGGGATATTGTTTTCCATTTGTGCAAGGCATCGCGTTTGGTAACAAGATGAAGCAAAACATCCGAATATCATATCAGCAAGTGAGTTAAGACTGAGCAGCACTTCATATACAAGAATAACAAACAGAGAAAATGTTGGACAGAGGTGTCAGAGCTCATAAAACAGCTGATACAGTATGAAATGTGCAGTGTGTTCAAAAGAAAAATGTTTTGGAATGTGAATTTATAAAAGTAAGATAATACGATACTAAGCAGCAATAACACTCAATGAGCAGAGACATTCACACTTTTAATGAATACAAAAAATGTAATCCTCCACTCGGTGGACTTAGTATTTTTTTTCTGGAGCTTTCAACACATCTGAAGAGACTACAAATAAAAATAAGCCTTTCTGGAGAACTCTGGCATATTTTCAGAGATTCATTAATAACTTTATATGCACTGTTAAATGAATAAACTAAACTAAACTCACTCTTCATCAGAGCATGAACTTTGCTGGACAGGTGTTGAACAGGTTGAATACTCTTCTCTGGGCTGCCTGCTGTTCCTCTACCTCCTGTAACTCAACATTTATTTATCGGTCTTTTTTAAAAAATGTGAATGTTCTTAATGTTATCATCGATATTATTAGTTGAACATCTAGCCTCGGAATTAGAATGAACTATTTTTAATCTTAGTAAAGATAAACCACGTCTATCTGTTAGTATATAAAAAGCCAGAGCTCCCACTCCAATTTTCCAGCCCAGCAGGTTGCATGTAGTTACATCATCATCACTTGTTTTCTTCCTTATCCACCCTCTCCTGAAAACATTTTCCAAACGTTCAATGCAAACTCTTGAGTCTAACACAGCTCTGTCCTGAATCAGGCCACTAAAAGCAGGAATAATATTACTGAAAAGCAATATTCTTATTTCAGCAACAAGCCTCAGAGTCTGCAGCTAGTGTCAGCTGATGACCGTGCTAACGACCACGCTGATGTTTACCGTCTTAATGAACACGTTAGCGAGCCACAATGAAACTAAAACTAATTAGCTCTAAACACAGAGAGATTGCAGCGGGCTGATGAGAAAGTCATTCGCTCGGTTGGTATTTTTTCATTTGCCTGAAGTGTTGGACTGATTCAAATCTTGACCTGATAAATGAAAGGACAACTGAAGCTGTTACGACTCATCCTGAGGGGAACATGAATCTTTGTACCAAACCTCAAGACTATTCATCCAACCGAGTGACCATTACCACCTCCAGAGAGAGCAGCTAGTGTGGCTAACAACTGCTATCCTTGTCTAGACAAATGAAACTACACGACACACTGAAGAGTGCGATTAGAGTTCTTATCTGGATTTGTACACGTTAGCATTATTTACATGTGGGAGAATTTTAAATGATTTCTTACTTCTGGAATATATAAGTGTACATAAGACATTGACATTGACATATGACATTTAATATGTGTGTGTGTGTGTGTGTGAGTGTGTGTGTGTGTGTGTGTGTCTTAAACATCTGATGGGGTATTGATCGCTCCCTGTTAATGTGCCCCAGTAAAGGTCAGAGGTCAGAGAGAGCTGAGAGGCATGGTGAGTTTTTAATTGTAGTGTCTGTGCATGAGCAGGCGTGCATGTTAGAAAAGGTCAGATAAATCCAAATATGAGACGGAGGAGAGAGAGCGAGAGAGAGACTCCGGAGTTTTGTGTTCAGAGGGATTATTTGCAGTCTGCTGATTCTCTGTTTTCTTACCTCTGGCTAAAATGGGCTGATTTTATCCTCATGGGAGAGGAGAAGGGAACAGTGTCACTGCTTTTCTTAATATGCTGCACCGTTATATCATATCTGTCCCAGGGAAGACTGAGTTTGTTGTACTTTTAAACAAGAGGTTTTATTTTGTTCTATCACTGGAAATACATTTACATTACACAAAGGAAAGGAAAGGAAAGGAAAGGAAAGGAAAGGAAAGGAAAGGAAAGGAAAGGAAAGGAAAGGAAAGACACGCTCTGCCTTCCTCCTATCTCTGTAAATTTCCTTTCCCTTCCTCTCTCTCTGTCTCTGGCAGTGAGGATGGAAAATAGTGTGTTGGACTCTGGATTGCTCTCTGAAAGTGGACCTGTTGTCTTGGCTCTCATCGATCTGTCCCCATTTCCCCTCCGCTGACTGTTTCCTCCACCTCTCCACCCTTCTTTCTTCATTTTCTCCTTTATTCCTGTGCCATCCTTCCTTCCAGGTCTGCAAAATGAGAAAAGTGATAGCATTTCTTTTCTCTCTCGTGCCTCTCAGTCTTCGACTGCGGCACTAAAATTACACTGGCAGACAGTCTTCGTGGACTTATCCTGCATTATTAAGGTAGACTCTTTGTTCTTGAACGTTACCCAGCAGAATCTAATAAGGAATGTTGTAAAACTAGCCTCTCATGTCGGTCTAATCTTTCCTAACTGTGATTTAAACTCTTTACCAAAAGAAATGTCCATTAATTAACCTCTGAAGGCACAAAAAGCCCTTTAACCTTTGTAATCCTATTCAAGGGTGCACTGTGTCCAGACTCCCTCAGGGAATTGTGAGCACCCACCAAGATATCATATAGTGAGTGACCATATTGGAATGAAAGAGACACACTGTCAAAGCAGTGACTCTAACTGTGACGAAGTGATGAAGCCACAGAGAACTAGGACTGAATCTGTAGCTCCTCTCAGCTTTTTTAAATCATTGTTTTGGTTTTACAACCTGCTAACTTCCTGTTTTATTGAATTACTAACAGGAAGCTCTGAAACCTCCCTGAACACCGCTCAACACCATCAACTGTAGACCATCAGACACAAATCAAATTAAACAGCGTAAATTGCAAGTCAGGTTCAGATTTAGAAGCTGGTACATGAAATAAACAGTCAGAACACACACACAGGTAGATTATCAGACTTTAGTCTGTGAATCCACCTGGATAGTCTCTGCTTCAGAGACATTTCAGGCTGTCTGTGGAGGTTTGACCAATCTGAGTGTCTGATTGCTGGCTGGAGTGTGATGTGGAGCTCCGTTTTTCCCAAAGTTGGATCTGGGTCAAATTCTCTGCCGCACAGCGGAGCCGAAACAGTCGACCTCAACTCAAATGAATAAGAAAAAATCTCCGTTCTCGCCGCAGTGCCGGATCCTGTCTGAATCCAGCCTTAGCTAGCTAGTAAGATAGTGGAGCATTTAGCATCTAAAGAGCCTGATATCGGTAGAGACCAAAACAGAGCTAAAAGAGAGAATATTGAATATTGTGCATACATTCATCAGTTGGTCTCATATAAATGCTAATCTTGCTCTGTAACTGTCTGTTTGCTAACAAGTTCATGATGTTAAAACTTTCATAAAGTGCTAAAATGTTTTGCATCATCTGGTAAACTAGCCCATCTGTCCGAACGGGCTCTCATGAAACAAGCAGACAATAACCATTAAACACAGATATTCTGAGTTTACCAACCAGACTTAGCATCTGGGGGTCTGGTCAATGTTTGTGTGTCTGGGCTTTCAGTTAGGCTTAGCGATTATCACAGTGACTCTCCCCAAGTTGTCCGACAACTCACACAGTTTTGGCCACACAGTCAACCAGAATCCCCCCGGATTGTGCGCACTATCACAGGGCAAGAAGGGCAAGAACCCCAAGTGGTTAGGGTTAGGGTAACCCTACTGGGCAGGCGTTACAATGAAGGATATCCAAGGTACACAGGCAGACATGTAGATGAGATGTCACTGTCTGGAGCAGACCAGAGACTCTGTGGTTAGGGTTAGAGAAGAAGCCTGAGTTGTTAGTTGTTAGGGTTAGGGTTAGTAGCCAGTGGATATGTGGGAAACAGATGAATATCAGTGATGAATATCACTTTATACACAAGAATGACGAGAAAGACACATTTGGATCATCTGTATAAACACATATCTGTGTATGAATGCAGATAACTTTAAACAAATCTAATGAAAAGTTAAACTGTCGTCAGACACTAGCTGATGGTTTCCAAGACTGTATTCCAGTCAGTGCGTTCCACTTCTTTTGCTCTCTACACGAACGGTTGCAAGCAATGTGACTGTCCAATACAACTGGGACCACAAATATTGCATTCATATGCAGATATATGGTTATTGAGATTAGATGGAAACTAAGTAGAAGATGGAGTGACTTGGAGCAGCTTGGACTATCTTAAGGCTAGTTGCATTGCTTTATTGCCTGTTTCTGCAACTTTAAATGTACTGTGTACTGTATGTATGTGATTGGCATGTCTAGCCTGCCTGTACATGTAGTAAGTTTGGTGAAAATCCATCATCAATCAATCATCTTCATGTTTTGCACCAGTTAACATATTGAAAGCCATCTCTCTTTCTCTTTGTGTGTGTGTGTGTGTGTGTGTGTCTTAAGTACTTGTTCTGCTTTGGCGACCTCCCTCTCCATCTTCTCGCATCATAAAAGGATGCAGCCGCCCCCGTGTCATCAAATAAGGACAGAATCTTTGTACGAGACGTCATATAAGGACGGAACGGGGGTAAGAGTGGGAGCTCTGCCAACATCATCCTCTGCCTACACACACATTCACACAAAGTGCTGTATCATGAATGTACTGTATACACACACACACACACACACACACACACACACAGTCACTTCACAGCCAAATACACACACACTGAAGAGATCTGTGAACAGGCACATAACTCTGACGACTCCCTCTTCACCAACATTTTCTGAGCAGTGTTTCCTGAGCAGGTAAAACACACACACACACACACACACACACACACACACACACACACACACACACGACATACATGTGATAGGGTGTTCGCATGTCTGCACCTCCTCGTTTTCTTTCATGATTCAGTTGTATAACTTGATAAATAAAAAGTGTCTAGTGCCGAGTGTCTCAGTTTACGACGTGCTAAACCCAGCTGTAGCACTCTGCTGTAGTCTGAACAGCAGCTGTGAGCCAGCTATCATAAAGCATGCACACGGATCCTCTGAAAAGTGGCCTGATAGATCATACGTGCAGCACTGCTGGAACTCAGTGTCCCGCCAAAGAGGGAGGCCGGCCAGGGATGGCGTAGCGGCGGGAATCTGTGGTAATTTTTGGTGTTTAGTCCCACATCTGTTGCTATTTTTCCATCCAAGTAACCAACACTCACATAGAAACAGGTCAGACTGCTCAGCACAGAGGCATGAGACACACGAGAACTTACTGATATTGTAATATATTTTCAATATTGGGGCTGTTATGTGACTCTGGATGTGCATTTCTTTTTGGAAAAACACCATGAGTGCAGAATGAAGCATACGAGGGTGTGTGTGTGTGCTCTGCACACTCACACTGCTGCTGTGCTATGCTGTGAAGCCAAAACTCTTTGGACCAATCAGAGGGATGACAGGGCGATTTGTCCCGCTCTAACAGGTGCAACAAAACTAAGTGGAGACTGAAGGAGCTGTCAATGAAACCAGTCTGTACAAACCAGTCGTAAAGTCCATCTAAGTGACTGTGGGTTATGTGCTGCACCTGCTGCAAACACACACATGCATGTATGCACACAGACACACACACACACGTTTTTTTTGTGCGGTGCCGCAGCAGAACTCTGGGAAAATACTGATTTCATGATGTTGCTGCAACACCTCAGCTCGCAGCCTGTTTCCCTTCCTACAAACACACACACACACACACACACACACACACACACACACACACACACATACACACACACACAGAGTCACAACTAGGGAGCGCTGAGAGGTGGTTGCTAGGCAACAAGCATCCTCTAGCTCTCCCTATACATGGGTAAGTGCGCTGTGCACGCCAGCCGAAGCACAGGGAGTCACACATGCACGCACACACACACACACACACATAGAGGGACATTCATATTGCCATAATGAGAGTGTTGACAGTGTGAGAGTGTGACATCCTTATTTCCAGATTGTCTAAAACAACATCTGCTACCTCTGAGAGAACAAATGTCACTTCATGGAGACATAGATATTCAGCTGACAGCTGTACCCGGATCAGCTGAGCTCCGTGCAGTCATACAGCCTCGGTTCATTAACGCGGTGAACGCACTGACGGTCTCCACGCTTTGCTGTATGAACCCATTGTCCTTGTGGTACAGGGGAAAACACTCTGCTTTGTTTGGATCTCTTTTAAACCAATCACGGTCATCTTCAGCTCGGGATGCAGCGACGCTGCCGTGGCAAAACAGCGTCTGGAGATAAGAAGAGAGGAGGAGAATTCAGCTGATGCCAGACTTATGCCCACAGCCTTCTTCCTGGGAGTCAGACTAACTCATTAATTACTGTAAGTATAGAGCATCTCTCCTCGCCATCGACCCGTACGAGCTGCTGCGAGCAAACACACTAATTGTGTATTTGAACGTCTTTCAAGCGGCCTGATTCTCATTTTCCTGGGGCGCTCTGCGTATATCAAAGCAAAGCCAAAGGGAGCGCTGAGCCATTAAAACAGAAGGCAGTGCAGTTATAATCATAGACAGGAAAACAAAACACAAACACATTAATACAGACCGCAGACACGCCCAGCATCAGCAGCAGCATTCACGTTACAAACGAGCGATCCTAATTTAGCTTTTTGTTGATGATTATAAAAGAAGAAAAGAAAGCTTATTTTGAAAATTGCACATCGATTTGTGGAGTGTTGAAAACTTCTCTCCTACTCTAACTGTGCAGTAATTAGCCGATCTATAATGGAGTGCTGCAGCGCACACTTCTGTAGATCTCATTCATCACGCACAGCAGTGACAAATTGGTTCAGATAGTATTTGGAACATTGAATGCATTGTGAATTAAAGATGTCTGTGATACATAAACAGAGGGCTGATAGATTACACGGCACGAGTACGTTAATTCATCAGCATGTTTTCAAAGACATTTTCACGTCTGTCCTTCAAATAGTAAACATGGACGGCCGTCAGTAAACCAACTGACCTTTAAAATCAGAGCCCTAAAGATCATTGTAACTCAAAATACTGACTTTTTCTGGGGCTTTCAAACGCATCATAAGATTCCATCCACTGATGAAGATTCACGTGCAACAAGGCTGCAGGTGCATGAAGTAACTCATACATACATAGACCGACAGCAGAGAGGAGAGAGAGAGAGAGAGACGTGGTTAAAACTCTGGAAAAACTGGACTGTTGATGATTTGGTTCCATCAGTCAGTTTCAGGAACACATTCCAAATGTTTTGTGAATGAAAAATGAATTATCCGAGCAAAGACTCAACACTTGTGGTTCCAGCTTCTCATACTTTGAGGATTTTGGTGTCCTTTTTTTGACATGCAGGAGAACAGACTGAATATTTTTATTATAGCCACCTGAAAAATAAATTTAATATGTGACCTTGGGTCTGGAAAGTCATGACGTTTATCTTTTTTTTGTTATTGTCTGACATTTCTAGACAGAAAAGGGCAAGGATGAAAGTTTGTCTGTGCTCACATTAATCTCATCACGTACAAACAAATTTGATCTGTTATCATTCTATCATTCATCATTCATCTGAGTCTAAAAGTTGATCATGCGGCAGTTATTATTGTCATTATTATATAGAACAACTTCACAGTGAAGTATAGGGTTGCAACATTTTCTAAACTTTCCATGGGAATTAATGGGAATTGATGGGAATAAACCAAATATATGTTAGCATAATCTTGACTAAAACAACCAGATTTCATGCAGGTACACTTGAATATCTGCTATTCCTCAATCACATGCACATAGCACACTGCTTACTGCAGGGCTACTGAGGCCACGCCCCCTACCTGCACAGGTGATTTCTGCACCTGGACCACACTTTAGAGCCCAGAGCACACAGAAACTATTGAAGGCACACATTTGAGCTGGTGGACTACATAATATTGTTCAATAAAATAATGAAAACTTGATGAAGTTCTACTTACAAATAAATCTTTTTTTATAGTATTATTTTGCATGTCTGCTTATGACAAAACAAAATGTTTATAGTTATGTTTGGAAATGATACAGTTCATTTAAATTACCCTTAATTTCCAGTTAATCCCCATTGAAAGTTTCTGTAAATTTCCAGAAACTTTCCACCCTTTTGCAAACCTAGGCTTGTAACATTGTTACAACCATTTATTAAAAATAACACGAATATCCACTTTGACTGCCAATTTACGTGAATCCATTTCAAATATTACACGGTTCACTGATGACTGTGTTTCTGGATATATGTGATTTTCATTGGACAATGACAACATGAATATTTTATAAGATGGTAATTGAACTTTTCAGTGAAGATAATTATACAATCTACAAACTATTCAAAACACTGGTGGTTTTTCAGATGTCTTAAAACATTGATAAGCTGATGTCTCTGCATTAGTTGTTCAGTTATTTATTATTATTTGTCACATTTCTGAATATATAATGCTGCTCTCCCCTCACAGGATCTGTGTGAATGAAGAGTTTAGAACCAAATCGGACTAGAATAGATTAGAATTGATGCCCAAACTGACCCTGGCCCATCTCTGTCACTCAGAGTGCTGCCGTGGGACGATTTCATTGATGGACAGCTGCATTATAGGACAACAGCGGTCAATAATTGCGCGCTCTCAGACTGGACGACGTCACATGATGGATGCATGCCGACGCATAGACACGGATGTGGAGCCGCACGTGCATGCATTGACGGGCATGTAAACACAACAACACGGACATAGAGAATACACACACACACAAAAACATGCACACGCACACAGATGAGTATTGTTCGGACGGTGCCACAGGAAGTGAGAGGTGCAGCTGGCTGAATTCATTAACTATAAATACACACATCATAGCTTTGCTGACTTTACACACACACACACACACACATGAAAGCAGAAACACTGATAAGCACTTCTGTGTGCTCCCTCACACACGTGTGATCCTGACACATCTGTTTCTGAGGCCTCCGACGGAGGAGGGAGGATGAGAGTAAAAGAACACAGGATGGAGGGTGTGTGTGTACGTGTGTGTGTGTGTGTGTGAGAGAGAGAGAGAGCGAGAGAGAGAGAGAGAGAGAGAGAGAGAGAGAGGGACGAGAGAGAGAGAGCTGTGTGTGTGATAAACCAACTCCCAGATGAAGCCAACAGACCAAGCCATCATTCTGATTCTATTACCTGATCAATTACTCCTGTCTCCTCTCTCATCCTCTCCTCAGTATCTGCCTCCTTTTCTTCTCTCTGATCTTTTCCTCCTCTCCTCTCTCCTCTGCTATCTTTCCTTCGTCTTTATTCTCCAATTTGACCGCTGAATCACAAAAAAACCTTTCCGTCTCACAGCTTCAGGTTAAATGTCAAAGAAGGATGTCACTAATAAGGGATGTTTTTTTTTTTATTAAAATGAGAGTAATGTATGCTGTCACATGTGACCCAGTTGGCATATGATACAGACACATCTCTGTCCGTTAACCTCATTAATAATTCAACAACAACTCATTGATCGCTTCTGTTGTACTTTGATGTGTTTTGCGCCAGTGGGCACAACTCTAGAGAGGGCAGTGTGGGTCGGTCCACCGCTTTGATCCAGAAATATCTAAACAGATATTGGACGGATTGAAATGAGAATTTTAAACAGACGTTCATGATGAATCCTCCTGACCTGCAAAAGAAAATTACCAAACATCAGCAACATGTGCTAAATGTTATTCTTAAAGGTCCGTTGTGTCAGGTTTAAGGGGATGTACTGGCAAAACATGGCAGAAATGCAATAAAATGTCATGTTTTTGTGACCTTAGAATGAGATCAATTAGATCTACAGCAGGAGCCGGTCCACCATGAAAAACCACCATGTTCCTACAGTAGCCTTGAACGGACAAACCAGCCACTGGCTCTACATTTCCTTCCTCTCCTTGCCTTTCATGTTCTTGTTCTGCCTCTGTAGATTCTCACACACACTTAAAAGAGAAGGATGAGTGTATTCAGTTGGTTGCAATATGCAACTTCGACACTAGATTGCACTAAATCACACACACTGGACCTTTAAGTATGAGTAAATTAAATCAGTCCTGTGCCTTAGCACAGCTTAATGGAGTTGCTAGATGGGTGTAGACTCTTGATCTACTGAGGTATCGCACATATATAAGGTATAAATACCATGAGATTCTGATTGGCTTTTCTAACATTAACCTCTCCACCATGACAGCAAGGAATGACTTGCACATGCTCAGAGTAAGTATAGATTTGAAGTTACATCTTAACATTGGAGGTAAACTGGTGTGCTGCAGCCTGTGTTTGCTAAATGACAGCAGTCCCTCCCTCCCTCTTAGCTGGTGCAACAGCCTGCAGGTTCATAATGAATGAGACATTTCTGTGCATGTGTTTCCGTTTGTGTGCACAACAGTTGGCAAAGAAGTACACAGGACAGGATGACGAGTGGTGATTAGTTCTGAGCTACTGATCCATATTTGCTCAGCTGTACACACACACACACTCGCTGTCAGGTAAACAGGAAGTGGTGTGATTGAATTACAGAGACTTTCCAAGCGGATACAGGACCTGGAGAAAAAGACAGATGAATGAAGAGGGAACGTAAAGACAAACTGTGGGACAGGAAGCACTGAGACAGGAAGTGATTATAAGACGAAGCGATCAATGCAGGCACACTGTAGTCGACTGCATTATTGCACTGCTGGTTTGCACCAACATGCATGTTGCTAATGCACGCTGACAACATGATGCATGGAAGTTTACATCAGTATCTATCAGTGCCATTCATCAGAGTACTTTCACTGTCATTCAGTGGTCTTATTTCTACATGATTCAGCAACATGTCAATAGACCTAGCTATACTTAGTGCTTTTAATTTATGCTCATTTACTGTTTGCTAAACCTTTCTCCTGAGCAGCGATTAAGCATTAGCATAGTTTAGCAACTGTAACTAGACACAACAGGCCTGTTGGGCTTTGGATTTTCTGAAACTACAAATACATGAGCCAAAAGCCTTCGTTTTTTTAGTACAAGTGCATGTTTGACATATTTAAGACCCTTTTTCATGGTTATAAAATGAAGTCAGCTTGAGGCAGTATTTCAAACAGACTAACAAGCTAACATTGGCTAAATTATCTAGCCAGCTACAACTGCTAAAATATGGAAGCAGCTGTAATTTCAGCCAATAAAATCAACTGTCTTTAGAAATAAGAGGCCTTTCCACACCGGAACACCAACAACAACAACACACCCCCACAGGTCCTCCGCCAATCCCAGGTGGCTATCACAAACCCGTCATTGTCATGGGCAACTGGCATGACTGACAGGCTTCACAGCCTCCGACCACACCACCCCCACAGACGTCCTGCAAACCCATACACTGCAGTATTTCACACTTATCAGAACGCAACACAATCCCAACAGCAACGGCGTTATCAACAGAACCTTAATACTAATTAAGGTTCAGTTCCATTCAGGTCTAACAGAGTCAGTGCATGTTGGCTCACTGCAAAGTCTCTGCTGCAATAAATGGAATTAAACCTTAATTTGTATGATTAAAAACACGAATTAACCTTTAACTATTTCATTGACATTTGGTAATTTAGCTTTTATCCAAAAAAAGGGACACAATCATGGTAAAGTGTGACTAGGACATGTTAAGTATTATAACATAAGTACTGTGACAGTAATAAAAGGGTAGATTTATCATGTCCAATTGTTGGTGGTGTTGGAGAGGAGGTCCTCTCTGAAGAGCTGAAGGTCTTCAGGAGGTTTTCAAAGGTAGAGAGGGACGCCCCTGATCTGGTAGGATCTGGTAGGACGTTCCACCAACAGGGAACAACAGACGAGAAAAGCCTGAATTGCCTTGAGCGTCACTCAAGAAAGCTACTCTTTTCACGTCAAAATGGCTGCTATGAAAAGGGTCTATATGGGAAAATACTAAAAATAATAAAAAGCAGTGAATGTTGCAGTTGTTATTTCTGGAAAGTGCACTGAACTCGATTGTGTGTTGATAGCACGTTGATGATGTTGATGACACAAGGTACATAGTGTACACAGTGTACTACATACAGAACGGAAGTATCCAAATTGAAACACAGCGTGTCTTGGAGTTTACCAGAGGAGCATGTGGTAGTAGAAGTAGTAGTAGCGTGTGGTGCACTGTACTGTACACTGTAGGCTTTTACCAGGATGATGGGTTTGTTTCCATTATAACATGCTATTTATACACACAGTGAAACTCTAACCCCTGCTATGACCGCACACTCAGCTTACCACGGGAGGCAGTCTCCATGGATACAAGAGTGCTCCTTGATTGAACTCCTGCTCAAACAACTCTTATTATCTAACCGACATTGTTTCAAACACGCCGGCCCCCATTGAAACCAATCAGAGTGGGGAACGTCTCTGAGTCTCTCTATCTCTGAGACGCAGAACGAAGCAGTGCAACGGAGATAAGCTGAGCTCCACTCACAGCACAGAGCTGAGAGGTCAAACACAGCATCTTGTTGACCTAGAGGTGTTAGGGCCAACCTACATGTGAGGAGCTAGGAGGGAGGTTGTGTTTATGATATCCATGTATCTATGTTCACTTTTTAAGATGTCCATCCATCCATTGTGTTATTGTGTTATACACTTATCCGGGGTCGGGTCACTGTGGCAGCAGGTTTAGCAGGGCGCTCCAGACCCCCTTCTCCAAAGCAACACATTCCAGCTCCTCCTGGAGGATCTCGAGGCATACCCAGGCTAGATGGGCTATACTGTATGGTCCCTCCAACAGGTTCTGGGTGTGCCCCGGGGTCTCCTCCCAGTTGGACGTGCCTGGAACACCTCCAAAGGGAGGCAGCCAGGGGCCATCCTAATCAGATGCCCAAACCACCTCAGCTGACTCCTTTTGCCGCAAAGGAGCTCCAAGCTCCCCCTGGATGTCCAAGATTCTGACCCTATCTCTAAGGCTGAGCCCAGCTACCCGGTGGAGGAAGCTCTTTTCGGCTGCTTGTATCCGTAATCTCATTGTTTTGGTCCGGTACAACGTCCGCAATACTGCAGATGCAAACCGCTGATCTATCTCACGCTTGATTTTCCCGTCACTCGTGAACAAGACCCCAAGATACTTGAACTCCTTCGCTTGGAGCAGTAACTCGCTCCCAACCCAGAGGGAGCATTCCACTGTCTTCTGGCACTGGAACTTTTTAAGATGTGTATATGATTAATAAGCGCCAATTATGTGACTGGAAAACTTGTTTTGACTGGAAAATAACAAATCCTTCAGCTAGAAACAGCAGTGATGTCCTGTAAACAACTGTGTTACCATCACTGTGACAGAAATAATCAGCCTGATGAGATGTTTCCGTGTCACCCACATCAGAACAGACGAGGAAATGAGAGACATGTTTTTTTAATCATAACTTCTATTAGTAGAACTGAGCATCAAGCACATCTAAAGTGCTTAAGGCTCCATCTGTTTATGATTCTCCCTCATCTATTTCCCTCCATCAGTCATACCCCAACAAAAAGTTCATGGTTAGGGTCTCTAACAGTACAGTACATTTAAAAAAGATGAAATATATGTTTTATGTATTGATTATCCTTACTCATAAGACCTTGAACTGGAAGCGTTACAACTGCACGCAGTCTGAGGTGCACTGGTGCTCTATAGTTACCTAGCAACAGCTTTCTCACCCGCTATCAAGGTTATCTCCCGGATGGGACACGTTTGTCAGAGTACACACACACACACACACACACACACACACACATACAGAGTCTGAATGCCATGCACATTCCTGCAACAAGCAAATGTCTGCTCTGTTCTGCTTCTCGTTAGTGTGTGGAAGTGGAAGTGGAAAAAAAACATTATACCGTATGTAAATGTAGGCACATATAAATGTATATATGATGCGTCGGCGTCACTGCTTGTGTGACGTTTAGTTTGAGGATGACGTCAGATCTGATGGTCTGATTAGGAGTAATCTTCCATTAAAGGTCCAGTGTGTTAGATTTAAAGGGATATATAGCAGATAAGGAGTATATTATTCATAACTATGTTTTCATTAGTGTATATTCACCTGAAAATAAGCAGTGTTGTGTTTTTGTTACCTTAAAATGATCCTCTCCTTTCTTTTCTTGTCTTTCATGTTCGTGCTTTGATGCCACTACACACTTGAGAGGGGAGGATGAGGTCACAGTGTACTCAGCTGGTTGCAATCTGCATCCTCACCACTAGATGCCACTAAATCCTTCACACTGGGCCTTTAAATCATGAAGCACATTTTGCTTTATTTTGTCATAAAACATTTTGAATGGCTAACGAAAGTCAACAGACAAGTCCAACATGTAAAGGTTACATCCAATACAACATTTCATGGCTTTCTCCTGATTAGATTTTTAAATTGAACATATACATTTTGGACTGAGTAGAGGAAAGGTGAGGGTGAGCTGAAACCATTAGGAACCATCCTCTGGGGACCATGAACATCCAAAGCATAGCATAGTTCATTAAATATCTTGTCTTTGAACAATGTCTGTGATTGTTGAACTAACTGACATTATACCTGCAAAACTTAAGCAAATTTACACTGTAAGTGTGGGCATCTTGGTAACGTTAGCATGGTAACATTAGCATTTAGCTTAAAGCACTATTGTGCCAGACAGAACACATTTTTAAAGGCAGCACGTACAAAGTTAAAGGTGCAGTGTGTAAAATTTGTGGACTTTATTTTCTAAAGGCAGACATGGAATATAATATTCATAACTATGTTTTCATGCATGTATAATCATCTGAAAATAAGAATCTTTTTGTTTTTGTTAGATAAGAATTCTCCTTTTATATCTATAGTGGGAGCGGGTCCTCTGTCATGGAGGCTCCCTTGTTGAAACGTTGTGTTTCTACAGTAGCCCAGAACAGACAAACTAAACACTGACTCTAGACAGGGTCTTTAAAGTGTTGTTTCTCCTTTACACTAAGAAGGTGAGAGTGATGAGTGAAAAGTCGGTGAGTTCAGAGCTAAGTAAAGAGGCTGAGCTGAACACAAAGAAAGACAGACGCACTCCCACAGGCACGAATGTACACCTGCTGCTAGCCAGCTATAGCTAAAGTACAGTTGCTAAATTGGTTGTTCGGCTGCAAAAAAACAGAAACAATCCAGCAGTAAAACTTGTGTCTTAGGGTTAGTGAACACTTTGGTGTTGGTTTGGTGCACACACTTAAAGTATGTGAAAGTATCTGACACTTAGCACAAACCCTAGGAGTGTCACTTAAGTTGAGAGGTGTTTCCACTGTCTGGGACGTGAATTAGACAAAAATATTCATTTGCTGCTGGATTTTGTGCCCCTGCCCCCCCCTGCTCTCATTTAAGTCTGATTGTCGTTTTACATCTGAGTTTGTTTGCCTGGAGAAATGCTAAACACAATGAAGTCCAAGTGCAGACACAGACGCCACTTCCAATCCCCATATACTTAACACGCTGAGACATGCAGACGGCATGACGACACCCACACAGACAGGCGAGTACGCTCGCGGGCAAGAGACACTTACAGAGGACCATAAGACACCCTGGGGACAGTCACATGGCTCTGTGATCAATACAGACCATGTGTCTGCTGTATAAAGATCCTTCTCTGCCTGTATCTCCGCCTGTCTCTCTACCTGTCTCTCTGCCTGTCTCTCTGCCTGTCTCTCTACCTGTCTCTCTGCCTGTCTCTCTGCCTGTCTCTCTGTCTGTCTCTCTGCCTGTCTCTCCATCTGTCTTTCTGCCTGTCTCTCTCACTGTGCTTCCTTTATGCTGCTCTTTTCCTGTCTCTCCTCCAGTCTAATTCTGTTTATTATTTCATCTGAATCAGTCTCATTATCATCACAACACAAATGATGTTTTCTCTGAAGTAGTCATTCTTGATGCTCTTTTATTTTTGCCAACTCATGGCTCAATTCTTTTTCTTTCTCTCATCTTCAATTAGGAGATGCTAATCATCTGTGGCCACTTTATTTCCTCCTCTTGTGACCCTGTACAAATAATTCTTCAAATCTAATAAAACATAAAATAGCCCTCTTCATAAACTAGTGTATACTCCACCATTACCTTCAGCTGATTTATCACAGAAAATAAGATTCACAGATTTGAAATGAACCCAATTCATGGCAGTTTCCATTTTTTAGTATTGCAGATTAGCTACATTAATAAGGCATGGTGTCTGTTACCCAAAATCCTAACTTTATGTGAAATAGTCAAATAATTGACAGTAAATGTGGGCCAGTATGTACTAAACCACCAGAATAGGACTGCTGATCCTGCATTACTCAGTAATTCATTCATAGGGATGAGAAAAGAAGATTTTCTGCTAAAACAGCACTCCTGCTTTCAGAAGCCTGATATATTACATATATGGACACAGGTCTGTATCTTATAGTCCAGTATCTCATCTGGGCCTGGGACCGTGTTTCTTCATCTCAATATAGCAATAGATTAGATATTGTAGGTTGCAGTTGACATATTTTCCATGTTTTTGCTGCAGCTTGCTTGCACAAACAAAATGTACATAATCAATGGGCGGAAAGCTATGCAACATAATTATTGTCATCAACAGCGCTATGATAATGGAGTTTAATGTCTCACCTATAGCAAGACTCGAGCCATTACTGCTAAAATTCATGAGATGCATTTGGAGGTAATTGGACACAAAGACTGCCTGAGTATCAGTAAACAGGATAAATAGAAGACTAACAGAATATACCGATGTTACCTGTTAGCAAATAGTCTTTTACACCGTATCTCACGGTTGTATGAGCTAAATGCTAACATCAGCATGATAAGATGCTCACAATGACAGCACTTAGCAGGTCCTAGTTAGCCGTGTTAGCATGCTAAGACTGATTAGAGCGTTGTTACTTTTGCATGGTGGTGCTAAATGAGAAGTTAGCGAATCACCAGAGTTACAATTCAATTCATCCACGTCATTTCACAAAAACCACAAATGTCAACCTTGCGGTAGCGCTAGAGATAAAGTTACCAAAAGAACACCAAAGTCAGCAGGGTTCATCATCTGAGGGCCATGAATGTCTGTCCCAAAATTTTATGGCAATTCATCCAAAAAAGATATTTTTATCTGGACCAAGGTAGCAGATCAACTGACATTGCCATCCCTAGAGCAACACTACTAGAACGGCAAAAAATAGGTAGGTCCATACATATTCAAGGTCCCTAGAAGATGATTCCAAATGATTCTCTTGACCTCCACCATCAGGTGTAAACTTTTCTGAACCAATGCTTTGGTATCTCTGAAACAGATCACTGAGTTCTGTGAACTCAGCTGTATTTGAATGTAAAGTGGGACATCGCTGGAGGAACAAACATGTGAGTCCCTCTTTTATCTTTACTGTCTCTTCTGGTTAACATCACCCAAGCATAGCACTACAACAGACATGATCTTAAAAGATGTGCAAGAGGTCAACTGCTGCCTTTGGGTTCACCCTGCAACAGAGCAAAGTGCTGCATGACACTTTAAGCAAAAACCCGAACAAAGACGTACACACACACACACACACACACACACACACACACACACACACAAGACACACACAAGAGATCTAAGCAATTAAGCTGTTAGGCCACATGGATGTGGGGTGTAAAATGTCAGTGACACAAGAGTGTTACAGGTCAGATAGAGCCGGAATGCAGTGCATGAGGTTTACTTGTTAGGGTCGACTGCAAACTTTGATTAATCCACACAGGCAAATCTGGCTGAGCACTGTTCGCTATCTTCCTGTGATTTTCCTTTAAAATATGTTTTTAGCCTGTTTATGTTTCAGCAGATCTTCATCATGAGAAGTCATGCTGCTGCATCATTAGCACTTCCTGTCTTCAACAGTACTGGATTCATTTAAACCAGAAGAAAAAGTCTGACTCTGATGATTATGTGCCAAGATCTTATAGTCTTGAGGAGCATTTTTATATATCATCTCTACATTAAATTTATGGCTGGTCATCCTCAATTGACTCACCTCGACTGTACAGAGTGAATTAGCAGTGCGTGTATGAATGCA